>VWZD01001304.1:304282-319401 GCA_013396695.1 Sakesphorus luctuosus | reverse complement strand
GGGACTGGAGTTGGCCCAAGGGTTGGACTTGATGATCTCGGAGGTGTTTTCCAACTCAATCCATTCTAGGATTCTGTGATTCTATGGATGGCCCCACACTTTGCCTACGTTGCTCTTCTTCCTCATTTTCCATTGCCTGGCTCCACTGTCCAGCTGCTCCAGGGTTCCTGTCAGTGCAGTGGTGAGACAGAGAAACCCCCAGGAGCCTGATTTTGGTGCCTGATTTTGCATCACCACCCGGGTGAATTCTTTCCTTGCTGTGGGATCTGCAGAGCTTTGGCTGTTGCTGCAAGGTCTGAGCTGCACGTTCCCTACCCTGGGTGTGAACCCCCACATTTCCATGGGGAAGGTTTGCTGCAGGCTGGGGTTTGGGGGGCTTGTTGGCCTGTTCTCAGCCTGCCCATGCTGCTGTTTGATCTCTGTGTTGAGTGGGCACCTGAGGGTGGTGTCTACTCAACAAACCCCAGCGAGCTCCAGGCACTGGAGGCAGCTCCAGAGGGACAGATGGGGTGAGTGCACTTAAACTGGGGCATAAACCTGTTTCCCTGTCACTGGTGCCACCTCTGCATGGAAGGATTTGGCTTGCCCTGAGGACTCACCTGCCAAAAGCCACCCCCGTGGTGGCTGGAGCTGTGTCCCTGTGGGATGTGACAAGTTGCTGCCAGCTCTGCAAACACACACAGGTCCCTTGGCCACGGTGGTCCTTCCTGGCACTTCCCACAAGGGAAGGCAGGACTTGCAGGAGGGGTGAGCTTGGGCTGCGCCCAGTCGTGTGGGCACTGACAGGGGCTCTGCAGGAGGCTATGGGGCCAAGGACAGCCACCAGCTCTGCCTTGGTCCCAGGCTCTCCCCAGTCCCTGGGGGGGAACATTCCAGCGTGCCAGGCATAGAGAACCCATCCCTGTGTTCAGCTCCTGAACTCAGCATCAACACACAGACCCAGAAATACTCAGTGAGGTTGGCTCAGAGTCCTTTAACTTCACCTGAGACAGTTTTTCGGAAGGAAGCAAAGTCCTTTTAATAAATAATAACAGTGCTGGCAGATGGCTCGTGGCAGCTTCTGCCTGAGGTCCCTGAGCCACTCCAGAGGAGCAGGTCCATGGCAGAGGCAGAGCAGGTGGAGGTGCAGCCACAGCATCACCACCAAATGGTCACTGCAGGGCAGGTCTGGAGTGTGTCTGATGTCCAAGTTCCTCCTGCCATGGCACAGTCCCTTCCGAGGTGCTGGGGGAGTGGCAAAGGGGCTTTGTGAATGAGGCTCTTTGTCAGTGCTCAGCTCTGATCCCACTCCTCTCCCAGACTGGCTGAAACCCATCCAGAGAAGAAAAGTGGGAATTAAAGATAAAATCCAGTGCAGCAGCCTTAGTACAGTGCCTGAAAGGGCAAGGAAAGATTTATAATTACCTCCCAATAAGGCTGGAAATTTCCTCCTGAGCTTTCCAGTCCCACTGTGAAGCCCTAAACACAGTTATGGTGCCAAAAGAGAACTTTTGTCGTGGTCTTTTCTGTCTGTATCCATAAGATAACAAAACAGGGAGGTGCAAGAAGACTCTTGGCAGATTCAGAGTGAAAAACAGAGCACCTTTTTTTAAATGTGGGAAGCAATTCCACACGAGTCCCAGTGGCTTGTCCTTTCTGATGGCCATTTTAAAGTTAGGAGTGTTCATTCCTCCAAAAGTGATGCTGGAGTTGAAACAAGGATGAAGTGCCTGAGGCACTGAGGGATCCTTGCAGCTCTCCCCGGCTTTACATCCCACTGGGACCAGATTCCTGGTGCTGCCCTGCCCTCCACGCCTGCAGCAGGGCCATTAGGAGGGGAATATATCCCTCCCCACTGCCAAACATGCAGAGCTGCCTGGGCTGGGTGCCCAGGGAGGGGTTTGGGCACCTGGGTGGTGCAGAGTGTGGCAGGGCTGACACATGGACACGCTGCACCTTCCCCACTGCCTTCATTGCTCTGATTCCCAAGAACCTGCGGGAGGATTTGAACCTCAGGAGCTCCCAGAGGGATGTGGTGATTCCCCCTGAGCTCCCTGTGCCCTGCTCTGTGCTGCAGAGTCATTTCTGCACCCAGCCCCTTGCCAGCACCACACAGGCACTCACTGCACCTCCCGTGGCAAAAGCCAGAATGGATCGCTCAGAAAGGCTCCAAAAACCCCACTTTTCTTTTATAATAATATTTCCACAGGCCAAGCAATTGATGGCTGGGCTAGGGGAAAACATACATCTTTGCTTCCAAGTAATAGGCTGCAGATTTGCAAGACTAAACCCTTTTAAAAAACCAGAATCACATCCATTCAGTCTGTAAAAGAAAAGGAAGTCTAATTTGATAACATTATACATAAAGCGTTTTCTTGACTTAGATATATTTTAGGCAGGCTGGTTATATAATCCAGAACAAGCAGGGGGAAAGGACTTGATCACATTCAGATGATACTAAATTATCTTATGACACAGGCTGTATCTTTTTTACAGCAGAAAATGGAAACAACTGTGTCCTTGACCTTCAAAAAGGAATTGACTTCCCTAGCTTAACTATTCAAACAAACAACTGTGTACTCTCTTCAATTCCTGTGATAATTTTGATTTACTGTAAATGGCTGAATTTAATGAACTAAATTATGCTATTTAAATGCATTTTGTGAATGGTATTGTAGTTTGTTACTAAGCATTATGTCTATGCTTAAGTGTGCTGTAAATGATATGATATGGAACATATGTGCTGTATTCATAATTTAACTGTTGCTATGGAGTGCCTTCTTCAATAGGCTCCCCTGAAAAACGAGTTCTTTATTTACCTGGTGAAATGAAGGTGATTTCTCAGCAAACCTCTAGGTCTGGCTGACCTTGACAGAATTACAGTGCTAATATTTTCACATGGATGAGCTGCTCTTCAATAATTTCCCCCAAATAGAAGGCACCGATAGGTTTGGTGTTAATGCCGGGACATATTGTGTGTTTTCTAACCTTTTTTTTTTTGATCAGATGTTTACTGCAGCTCTTGCAGGGTGGCTCCCTCCTCGTTGGTGATCACAGGTTTGAGTTCTGAGCTGGATCTCAGGCTCCTGGATGTGATTCCCAGCCTGATGGTGCAGGGACAGCCCCTGTGCCCAGCCCTGCTGTGCATCGTGTGTTGTGCTATCGCTGATGAAACCTTTGGGATATCTGGATTTCTCTGTTTGGGTTGATTTTTTTTATTGGACTAAACCACTAAAATCAATTTTATTTATTTTTTTTAAATGCTGCTGCTGCTGCTGGCCCAGCAGATTTTGTTTGGCACTGCAATGGTTGTGCTGTGGGGGACAGGGGTGTGGGACAGCCTGTGCTGCACCTCTGCTGGAAGGGCATGGAATGAGGAGAGCTCGAAGGTCCCTCCCAACCCAGCCCAAGCCAGACTGTGGTTGGTGGCTCTGCAGGGTCAGTGTCCCCAGGAGCTCAGGGCATCAGGGCCATGCTCAGCCCTGCACAGACACAGCCTGGTGTCCTGCAGAGGCTCTGCCATGGGAGCTCCTGCACTGGCACCTCTCACTGGGCACTCCTTGTGCCACTGCCCCTCTGAGGTGACACAAACACCCACTCTTTGGGAAGTGCCCCACAACTCCAAATCAGCTGCAAAGCCCAGGCTGGTGCTCCAGAAATCCAACAGGTCCTTAGTGCAAATACTCTAGAAATGTCCCATATGGTAATGCAACTTATTTAAAGAGAAAAGGTTATCTAAGCAAATATTCAGGATACTTAAGGCCACAAATTTGACTCTATTTTGATGCTGTTGGGATTTTTTTGCACTTTAAGGCAGGATCATCAGAGCTAAAACTGCAAATTCCTTTTAGCCAGACACATTTTTGCCTTCAATGCCTCTGTGCTGGTCAGGGCCACGCAGGTGGTGGTCACAAATTAAGGGTGTTCTGTGTAAAATGGTATGTAAGAATAATTCCAATGTTTTCAGAAAATAAAGCCTCTAGAATTTCAATGTCTGCTCTTAAATTTGGAGCCTCATTTCAGGTTTTTCTTATTCTCTTCTTCTTTCCAAAGGGAAAATGTTAATGCTTTCTGAGAGTAAATAACAATGCAGGAAAATTCTGGCAACAACAGGGAAGGATTTTTATAATATCTTGCAACATATCAGTCTTCATACAATGTGCATTTAATGGGTCAAATAAGGACACTCTTGATGAAACATTGAGCCATATATAACACCACCTTTTAGCTAATTTGAACATTCACAATAAATTATGGCTGCATTTCATAACTCTTCATCAACCAGCAGCTCCCAAGGAGAACAGCTGAATTTTCTGAATACTGATTCTCGTGGCAAACCTGGATGGGTTTGGCTGTGTTAGGTGTGTTACCACTGCGAGCAAACGTAGCAAATATTGTAAGGGCTTTTTTAGACAGCAGGTTTTCCACCAGTGCATATCACTGGTGGCATTTTTATATGTGCAAAGGCTCCTCCTGGAGGTCAGTTGTGTTGTCAGATGCCCTGCTCTGTGCTCAGGTGGCTTTTTTTGCAGACCAGCCTTGTGCCAGAAAATGTCCTTGAAAGCCAAACTGACAAAAATATAAAATCAAACACGTGAGGTGTGGTTAAAAAAAACCCCAACTCCTGCTGAAAAGTCCGTTCCAAAATGTTTCCTAACCAAGTGGAAATGGGGATGTTGGGTTGGATGTGTTTATAGAGGGAGAAAAATCCAAGGATGACTTGGTATTTCCATGTTCTCTTGAAAAACCAACAGAGGGAAGATGCCCACACAGTAAGGACCCCCCAAAAACAGGATAATTCTTCCCAGGGTCTGTCTAACATGGCATCTGCTGCTGGGGGGGATTGGAGAATGCAGCCAGTGTGTCCAGGAGGACTGGCAAAGTTTGGGCTCCAACTCATGCCATCATCATCCCCTTCCTGAAAGGCTTCAGCAAGGGCAGTGCTGGGAGCAGGAGGGGACCCCTTCTCTTCCTCAGGGGAATTTCTTCTCTGGAACTTTCCTGGATCTTTTTATTTGGGTGTGTTGCCCATTCCTGTGAAAATAGACACTCAAACCCAGTTTTAATGGAGAAAGGTGTACAGGTGACCTTTATTAGAGGGACTTCTCAGGCACTCACCAGAAGGTCTGCACACACCTGACCAGGAATGTTACAACTTTTATAACTTCCTAGTAATTTACATATGAGATATTGATGAACAGCTGATGAATTTACATACGAGATATTGATAACCAACCATGATCTTCATTTCCCTCTGTGCCCCACCCATGGGGGTCCTCAGAACTGCCCCTTGGAGATCTTCCAGGACCTCCAGCTCCTCTTGTGTTTTGTCTTCTCGCTGTCTACAGGTGGCTCCTCACAACCACCACGGCCTTGGCAGGGCATGACAAAGCTCACAATCTGTGGGAAAGAGCTTTAGGAACTGACTTAGGGATGTGACAACCCAGAAGAATCTGTGAAACTTAGAGGGTTGTAAAAACCTACAAAAACCACACAAAAATCCTTAGGCATGAGGTGAACCACCAGCAAAGCCAAAGGATGTGCAGCAGTGGGTGGCACCCCCTGAGGTGGCAGGAGCTCCATGGCATGAGCAGCCCGTCCCAGGTGCCTGCTCTGCGTTGAGCTCCACGGCTCTGGGGCAGAGAAGGAGCTGTTTTTCAGCAAGTGGCTATCGGATACTTCCCCTGCTGCATATCAACAACCATATCTTGACCCAGAAATGTCAGTCCCTGCTCAGAGCAGACAAGGAAGCATAATTAGAGATGCTCTGGCAACGTATTTTAGCACTGACGGTGACAATGTTTAAATTTTTAATCAGGCATGTAACATAAAAAGCACATAACATGAAATGTGGAAAGAAAATTGGCAAATACCAACGTGCTGTTTGACACTTTATTTCACTGAAGGAAGTGAACATCAATAAACATTATTTATCATAAATGACAGAGAGGAAGGTGTGTTTCTAATAAAAACCTTCCCATTGCAAAGGGTGAATCTCATAAAAGCACCCTGATAGTGCTGTAAAAGCCATGCTGGGCCAGCCCACAGCAGGAAACATGGGAATCTTTGCTGGGAAGCTGTGATGTGCACCCAGGTGTGTTCCCTCACCACAGCTGGCCCCCTTCCTCATCTGCCACGTCCAGATGTGGCCCAGCTCTGAGCCCAGCAGAGGGGGACACAAATGTACCTGCACAGGTGAGCTCCAGCAAAGGTCCTCCAGGTTTGGGGTTAAACCCCTCCACAACTGCATCCCTTGGCAAGGTTTGCTCAGTGCTGGCAAACTCTGAGCTCACAGCTCAGGTATTCCCAGCTCGAATATTCCAGGCAAACCAGAGAGCTGGGGTGGGGTGCAACCAAGTGCCCTGCACTGATCCGAGGTGCTGTTGTGTGACCCCCTCACTCCAAAGCTCTGACAGTCTCTTCCCATTTTATCAAAGCCTTTCAACAGCAATGTCTCCACAAACTGCACTTTCTGCTGCCCCAGCCCTGCCCCTCCCCTCGTGCCCAGGGCATGTGGGCTCTGCTGAGCGAGACCCTGTGTGCCCTGAGCCCAGAGGAGCACCGAGCCGGCTTTACAGGGCTAGATGAATGCACCCAAAAATTCCTGGAGGGAAGTGCCAATCCAAGTGTGCCAAAGTTAGAAAAAGCCTGGTTTGGGCTATTCTGGTCACTTCCATTTGTCTCTGTCTGTGCCTGAATAGAGAGTCAGTCTCCAACTTCATGATTGCAGCTTCTGCAACTAAAAAGCACAAACTTAGAGACAACAAGCCCTTGGTGCAGTGCATGCTGAGGCAGGCAGTGGTTGCACCTGAAGCCCACATAATCCTGTGTGCACACTCTGCTCACCCCTGAATGTCTGGAGTTCCTCTCTGCCTTCTCCCTTTCCTTCCACCTGAAAATCTCCTTCTCTTCCAGTCCTACTCCCTGACATCTGCATCCCTTCTCCAGGTTCCTGCCTTTGCCACTCTTCTCTCCTCTGCACCAAGGCTATAATTTCTTGGTCTGTGGTGCTGGGATATTGTGAGGAAGAGCTGGGAGCTCAGGGACAGAGTGGCCTGAGGCAGGAGGGAGAAGTCCTGGGAAGTCCTGCTCAAGTGCCAAAGCTGTGGGCTGCCCTTCCCTTGCTTGCTGTGATGGGATCATGGGTGCCTGGTCCATGGGAACTGCAAGGAGATGTGCCATGTGCAGAAGAGAGAGTCTTCACAAGACGTAGTTGACAGCTCTGAGACCTCTGAGTGAGTTTTTTATGAACTTCACCAAATCCAGACAGAGTCAAGAGTTCATTCCCAAAAGCAACGGAAGCTTCCCAGCCACATTTTCAGCACAAACCACACTGAAGTGAGATCTCCTCAATGAGATGGTTGTGAGATTCCTTTTAATGTGGTCAAAAGAAAACATTCTGCCTTGTCCTGATTTTAAGGGAGAAGTGAAACTTTTTTTTTCCTTCTCATTTTTTTTCCCCAGCTTGAGGCAGACAGTCATCATGGGACATTTCACCTCAAATGGGTAAAGGCTGGCAAAGATGGATTTGTACAATGGGAAGTGCCAGACGAGCTGAACCTTGGGCGTTGATCTGCCTCAATTTCATGGAATTCATAATAAAGCTTTTCATGGGAGCTTGCCTGGTTTAACTCCTGGACAATCACAAGCCCTGCATGTTGCTAATAATAACACCATTGGCTAAAATATCTCCGTGTTTCCCGAGTTCCATACCCCAATTTTGTGTCTCTGCTCTGCCCTGTTTTCCTCTGTTGTTTGCCATTCCCATCGTGCTGCTACACTAACATTTTCCATCCTGGTTCCAAGGCTGCCAGCGTTGGCTGCTGCACCACGTGAGCGTTTGTGTCTCCACCAGAGCTGTGAGGAGCTGCTGTGGCATGGCCAGCTCTCATGGCAGCGTTTGCAGAGAGCAGATGGTGACAGCTCAGCACTGCCACCCGAGGCAGCTGCACTGAGGTCCCTCTCTTGGAGGGATGGACTGTGGAACAGAGGGGTTCTACAGTTGCTGGAAAAGTGAGGCTGAGCACCATAGAGAGTTCAGAACACACAGTATGTTTGATAACAGGAGTGACTCAATAGCGGGAACCCAAAGGGAAGGGAGAGAGAAGGAGGGAGACCAAAGCAATGAGCCCAAAGGTGTCAGCACCCACTCACCAGAGAGTTCTCATGTAAGGTTGTCTTACACACTCAGGCTCTCCCCCGAAGGCAGGGACTACATCCTCTAGGCCTTGGCAGACAGCAGTGTCCCTGCTGTCTTTTTTTTGGGATAAAACCCACCAACACCAAGAGTACGAGCCCTCTGATCATTTTTTGAGCCTGCCAGAAGCGTCTGCCTGGGGAGGTGTGGCCACCACCCTCAGGAAGAGGTCCCAGCCCCTGCTGCTCTCTCTGTTCCTCCTTGCTCTCCCCCTCAGCTCTCCTCCCAAGGCTGTCAACCAATAGGAGAGACTCAAGAAACTTTAGTTTATGCAAACTCTGTCTTCAAGGATGAATCCTTCACTCTATCACGTTTTGTTCCCCAGAACTTGGCAAGAAAAGGATAAATCTTTCCACGGGTGGCATTGGCAAAAACACAGACCAAAATGTCAACACTTTCAATTCCTGATACAGACCATAGCATGGCTGGAACTGGTTAGAAAGTCCAGGGAATTTGGGCAAAGAAAGAGGAAATTAGTGGTTTTTAAAAGGTAAGTAGTTCTGCATTTATTTTAAATTTTAAATTTATTTTAAATTGAGGCAGCTGATACAATGCTGTTGTCAGCCCTCACCACCCAGCAGGAGTGGCTGTTTCTATTTCCCAGAGACATCCCTGCACTGCCCCAAGTGAAGTTCCATTACACAGGGCTTGGTACTTCTGACAAAGGGAAACTTGAGTCATGGATGGAAACAAGAGGGTTTGTAACTGGACAGTTAAGTCCTCCTTTGAACTCCATGGATTTGGTCAAGCACCAGACAGTTTCTGCTGGACCAAAATCCCAACCAGACCCCCAGGAATTAATGTTTATCCCAGCTCTGTACCAATTTTTGAGGCACTAGGCACAGCTCTTTAGACCACATCCTTCCTTTTGATTTCATGGGGATGTAGATCCTGAAGGATTTGGGTCTTAACCTCTGCTCGATTTTCCCAGCTGAAAGACAGGGGTAATATTTCTCTGCCACACAGCAGACTCACAGTGAGTAATTATTTCATATTTGTAGAATACTTTGGGAAGAATGTGCTCCACATTGCTGATATTATTAACTTTTGGAGCCCAAGATGGAACAGTGAAGTGCCTTTGTGCTGTGCAGCCCTGCTGATATCTAAGGAATATTTAGAAATTCTGACAGGAGAAACTCAGAGAAACCGAAAGAAATCCTTCCACACAGCAAGAATTTGGGGAAGTAATGGAGGCCCTGAGTGCACAGTCCATCTTGTTGCAAAGTGAGTGTGTTTCCAGCCCACATCAAAGCTCTGTTTACTTCTCCTGTCAGATGATTTTGTGGGAGTGTTGCAGAGGGTTGGAGCACGTCGGGGTGACCGAGTCAACTTGTAGAAAGGACTTAGTCAGGCAGCAGACATGCAAGCAGAGGTCAGGGTGAGCATGGACAGGGCACAGGGTCTGGTGAGGAGGTGAGAGATGCAGAACAACACACAGATGGGCTGCAGGACAGGAATCCAACCGTGTTCGGGGTGCATCAAAGGAATCGTGATCTGCAGGTCAAAGGAGGTGATTTCCCTCTTCTGCTCTGGTCTATGTGACCCCACTTGGAGCACTGAGTCCAGAGCTGAGATCCCCAGCACAGGAGGGATGGGGCTGGAGTGAGTCCAGAGGAGGCCACAGAGATGCTCCAAGGGCTGGAGCCCCTGTGCTCTGGAGCCAGGCTGGGAGAGCTGGGGGGGTCACCTGGAGAAGAGAAGGCTCCATGGACACCTGAGAGCCCCTGCCAGGGCCTAAAGGGGCTCCAGGAGAGCTGGAGAGGGACTGGGGACAAGGCATGGAGGGACAGGACAAGGGGAATGGCTTCCCAATACCAGTGATAGACGGGATACTGGGAAGGAATTCCGGGCTGTGAGGATGGGCAGGCCCTGGCACAGGTTGCCCAGAGCAGCTGTGGCTGCCCCTGGATCCCTGGAAGTGTCCCAGGCCAGGCTGGACAGGTCTTGGAGCACCCTGGGACAGTGGAAGATGTGCCCTGGATTATGGGGGCTGCATTCTGATCCCTGTCCCTGTCTTGCTGCTCAGAGGGCTGAGTACCTGGAGAACGACCATTCCTGCCATGAACAACTGAGGAAAAGAGTTCATTAAGTACCTGGGCCTTTTCCTCATCCTTGGTCCTGTGTCTTCTTCCTGCCAGGAAAGTGTTAGGTACCGAGGCACTGAATTTTAAATTTTTATTTCTGTTTGCAATGGAAATCATGACCTGGCTCACTTCGAGGCATTCAATATGAAGGCTGTTTTTTTTAACTTTTCCTGTTTTTATGTAATTTTCGATAATTTCCTCTTGCCCAGTGCTATTTTAAGATGTTTAACTTAGTAGCTCCAGAAGAACCATTCACAAACAGCGTTGATCTGTGTTTTGAAAGTTTAGTGTACACTACCCAGTGCACATTTACATACACCACTGAAATCCGGCATTTGGGAAATTAAAACAACAAAGCTTGATTGCATATCATGATTTCATATTTTGCAGATGTTAATATTTAATCATATGCAGAGCCATTTAGCTTAAGTGCATTAATGTAACTCATTTGAAAGAGGCCAGTAATTGTCCTATTAACTCCCAGCCTGGATGTTATCCATGCTGCCCTGCTGGTAAGGCCAGAGGGAGAGTCTCCTATTGGCACCCACAGAGATTGCTCTGATCTGTTGAAAATCCTGTTAAAATCTAATTACTTAGGAGAATAGGCCAGGGAATATCTAATGAGCTTCAGGAAACCCAGTGAAAGAAATTCTCTTTTAATACAGACTGAAACATCTTCTGTGTTTCAATTACAGTGGTACCACACGAACATAATTGTGCTTGTATGGAACGGGACTCCTCTTTGTTATTTTAATTACACATCACTGGATTTTTCTTGGTCGTGGAGAAAATACAATTTGATTCCCCATAAAGGTTAAACGCTGATGAAAAGCTGAGCGTCAAAATAAATGTAATCTTTGTTTATGATCATTTCTTCTTTGTTTTGTGATGAAATGTTAGCCAGAGCAGGTCACTGACCAAACACACGCTGGGGATTCCTGGGGAAGGTGGAGACACCGAGGAAGATTTCAGAGGAGTCTCTGCCAGCATGAAATTTGCCCTTACTTTTGTCATGCTAATTGAAGCTGTGGACATTAAGCTCACAATAAAATCTCACAGCAGCAGCAAAACCGACTCCTTGTACCAACAGGGGGGACTATTTGCAATTTCTTCCGCTTGCAGCCCCTTGATTGTTTTAATTTGAAAATTCCGCTGCTAACGTGGCTGGAATTATCACTGGTGGCTTTTTGCAGTGCCACAAAGGATGTGCTGTTCCTGCCCAGGACACTGCACAGGATCCCAGGGCTGGCAGGGTTGGCACCACGGGGACAGGCTGGGAATGCTGGGCTGGAAAAGGAGAAAGGAGTTGGACTTGGTGCTCCCTGTGGGTCCTTTCCAGCTCAAGGCATGCCGTGATTTTAAGCTCATGGAGCTGCAGGGCTTTGCTGCATTAGGGAATGCAGAGCAGCAGCTCCACAGCAGCTGATCAGACAGTGTGGGCTGCTTGTCTATCACTGTCTGGAAGTGCCTGAAGGGAAGTTGTGGCCAGGTGGGGGTTGGTCTCTTCTCCCAGGCACTCAGCAATGGGACAAGGGGGCACGGGGGGCTCAAGCTCTGCCAGGGGAAATTGAAGTTGGAGATGAGAAAAAACTTCTTTGCAGAGAGAGTGCTGAGGGATTGGAATGGACTGCCCAGAGAGGGGGTGGATTCCCCATCCCTGGAGGTGTTTCAGCTGAGCTTGGCCGTGGCACTGAGTGCCATGATCTGGTAAAGGGACTGGAGTTGGCCCAAGGGTTGGACTTGATGATCTCGGAGGGCTTTTCCAACCCAATCCATTCTGTGATTCTCTGGATGTGGCTGAGTAAGAATCCACCACATATTGATCCAACCCCACTGTGATCACCAGCCCAGGGCACTGAGTGCCCTGGGCTGGTGATCACAGTGGGGTTGGATCAAGGGTTGGACTTGATGATCTCAGAGGTCTTTTCCAAACCAGTTGATTCTCTGATTAGATCCTCTAGATCTAATGGGACAGAACCCTGAGGACAAGGTGGGCACAGAGGGGCAGTGCCTGCCCCAGGAGCCACCACACAGCCCTGGTCTCTTCACAGCGATGCTCCGGATGGTCCCTGCCCCAGCACAGGGCACAGGGCAGGGATGGCAGAGCAAGGATGGCACGGGAGGGTCCCTTCGATGTGCCCGCTCTGGGGACATCACACTGTGTGAGGGTGGGGAAGGGTGAGGGCGGGAAAGTGTGACTGTGGAAACGTGAGGGCAGAAAAACGTGAGGGCGGGAAAGTGTGAGGGCAGGAGAGTGTGAGGGCAGAAAAACGTGAGGGCGGGAAAGTGTGAGGGCAGGAGAGTGTGAGGGCAGAAAAACGTGAGGACAGAAAAACGTGAGGGCAGGAAAGTGTGAGGGCAGAAAAACGTGAGGGCGGGAAAGTGTGAGGGTGGAAACACGTGAGGGCAGGAAAATATTAGGGTGGGCAAGTGTGAGGGTGAGAAAGTGTGAGGGAGGGATGACATGAGGGCAGGTGAATGTGACGGTGGGAAAACACAAAGGTGGGAGAACAACATCCCTTGCAGCTGATCTCAGGCTGCCATCACTCTGCTCTGACCATCCCCATAATCAACGGGATGGTTCTGCACAGCCTGGCTGAGGGGAGGTGGGTGCCATGGTGAGTGCCATGAGGGGAGCAGGAAGGCTGAGGGGAGGTGGGCGCCATGGTGGGTGCTGAGGGGAGCAGGAAGGATGAGGGGATGCGGGTGTTAATGGCGGGTGCCATGAGGGGAGGAGGAAGGCTGAGGGGGCTGAGGGGAGGTGGGTGTTAATAGTGGGTGCCATGGTGAGTGCCATGAGGGGAGGAGGAAGGCTGAGGGGGCGGAGGGGAGGTGGGTGTTAATAGTGGGTGCCATGGTGAGTGCCATGAGGGGAGGAGGAAGGCTGAGGGGGCGGAGGGGAGGTGGGTGTTAATAGTGGGTGCCATGGTGAGTGCCATGAGGGGAGGAGGAAGGCTGAGGGGGCGGAGGGGAGGTGGGTGTTAATAGTGGGTGCCATGGTGAGTGCCATGAGGGGAGGAGGAAGGCTGAGGGGGCGGAGGGGAGGTGGGTGTTAATAGTGGGTGCCATGGTGAGTGCCATGAGGGGAGGAGGAAGGCTGAGGGGGCGGAGGGGAGGTGGGTGTTAATAGTGGGTGCCATGGTGAGTGCCATGAGGGGAGGAGGAAGGCTGAGGGGGCGGAGGGGAGGTGGGTGTTAATAGTGGGTGCCATGGTGAGTGCCATGAGGGGAGGAGGAAGGCTGAGGGGGCGGAGGGGAGGTGGGTGTTAATAGTGGGTGCCATGGTGAGTGCCATGAGGGGAGGAGGAAGGCTGAGGGGGCGGAGGGGAGGTGGGTGTTAATAGTGGGTGCCATGGTGAGTGCCATGAGGGGAGGAGGAAGGCTGAGGGGGCGGAGGGGAGGTGGGTGTTAATAGTGGGTGCCATGGTGAGTGCCATGAGGGGAGGAGGAAGGCTGAGGGGGCGGAGGGGAGGTGGGTGTTAATAGTGGGTGCCATGGTGAGTGCCATGAGGGGAGGAGGAAGGCTGAGGGGGCGGAGGGGAGGTGGGTGTTAATAGTGGGTGCCATGGTGAGTGCCATGAGGGGAGGAGGAAGGCTGAGGGGGCGGAGGGGAGGTGGGTGTTAATAGTGGGTGCCATGGTGAGTGCCATGAGGGGAGGAGGAAGGCTGAGGGGGCGGAGGGGAGGTGGGTGTTAATAGTGGGTGCCATGGTGAGTGCCATGAGGGGAGGAGGAAGGCTGAGGGGGCGGAGGGGAGGTGGGTGTTAATAGTGGGTGCCATGGTGAGTGCCATGAGGGGAGGAGGAAGGCTGAGGGGGCGGAGGGGAGGTGGGTGTTAATAGTGGGTGCCATGGTGAGTGCCATGAGGGGAGGAGGAAGGCTGAGGGGGCGGAGGGGAGGTGGGTGTTAATAGTGGGTGCCATGGTGAGTGCCATGAGGGGAGGAGGAAGGCTGAGGGGGCGGAGGGGAGGTGGGTGTTAATAGTGGGTGCCATGGTGAGTGCCATGAGGGGAGGAGGAAGGCTGAGGGGGCGGAGGGGAGGTGGGTGTTAATAGTGGGTGCCATGGTGAGTGCCATGAGGGGAGGAGGAAGGCTGAGGGGGCGGAGGGGAGGTGGGTGTTAATAGTGGGTGCCATGGTGAGTGCCATGAGGGGAGGAGGAAGGCTGAGGGGGCGGAGGGGAGGTGGGTGTTAATAGTGGGTGCCATGGTGAGTGCCATGAGGGGAGGAGGAAGGCTGAGGGGGCGGAGGGGAGGTGGGTGTTAATAGTGGGTGCCATGGTGAGTGCCATGAGGGGAGGAGGAAGGCTGAGGGGGCGGAGGGGAGGTGGGTGTTAATAGTGGGTGCCATGGTGAGTGCCATGAGGGGAGGAGGAAGGCTGAGGGGGCGGAGGGGAGGTGGGTGTTAATAGTGGGTGCCATGGTGAGTGCCATGAGGGGAGGAGGAAGGCTGAGGGGGCGGAGGGGAGGTGGGTGTTAATAGTGGGTGCCATGGTGAGTGCCATGAGGGGAGGAGGAAGGCTGAGGGGGCGGAGGGGAGGTGGGTGTTAATAGTGGGTGCCATGGTGAGTGCCATGAGGGGAGGAGGAAGGCTGAGGGGGCGGAGGGGAGGTGGGTGTTAATAGTGGGTGCCATGGTGAGTGCCATGAGGGGAGGAGGAAGGCTGAGGGGGCGGAGGGGAGGTGGGTGCCATGGTGAGTGCCANGGGTGTTAATGGCGGGTGCCATGAGGGGAGGAGGAAGGCTGAGGGGGCTGAGGGGAGGTGGGTGCCATGGTGGGTGCCATGAGGAAGGAGGAAGGCTGAGGGGAGGCGGTGCCATGATGGGTGTGTTGAGGGGAGCAGGAAGGCTGAGGGGGCTGAGG
>VWZD01001304.1:239419-304251 GCA_013396695.1 Sakesphorus luctuosus | reverse complement strand
CAGGAAGGCTGAGGGGGCTGAGGGGAGGTGGGCGCCATGGTGGGTGCTGAGGGTAGCAGGAAGGCTGAGGGGGCTGAGGGGAGGTGGGTGCCATGGGGGACACTGGCAGGTCCATGAGGGGCCAGCCAACCATGGCTGCTCCGGGGGTTTTGCCCAGCCTGTGCCAGGCAGTGCTGCAGGGGGTGCAAACGGAGCCTGGCTGCACATGCAGGTTCATACAGTGCCAGTGTCCCTCCATGAGCTGAGCTGCTCTGAGGGTTAAATGTGGAGCACTGACTGAGGGGCCACAACTGAGGCCCAAGGGTGTGAGGGGAGATTCTCCTCCTCAGCAGTGATACAAAGCTGCAAACAGTAACACAGACAACATCTGCTGTGCACTGCTCCAAACTCCCACCCAGAGCTTTCTCCTGTCAGGGATCCATTGCAGTTCGGTGGAGGTAGCTGAGATTGTGGAATAGCTTTAGAAAGCATGGAAGAGGCTGTAATGAGCAGAAAGAGCTTTTGGGGCTACTCTGACGTCACAGAAAGTCAAACAAATGTTTGCACAATGAAGGACCTTAACTCTGGTTTCCCCATTTCAGGTGGTGCACAACCTCAGATTTGTACTGACTGTTTTGCTTCAGAGTTGGCCCTAAATATCTGCCTTTTGAGGTGTTTTGATATAAGAAGAGTATGAATGCCATACCATGGAAAACTGGCACTCAGGTAGTGTACACAATTCCTGTCTGATTCCTATCTGATTTATACCTCTGTATTTTAATTTCCTTAGGGTTTTTGAGTCATTGAATGAATCTTACAAGTGTGATCCTCTTGCTCTGAAAATAAATTAATACTGTGACACGTTTACAGAAATGGAAAACATTATCAAACTCCATTCTGGGTGATTCCCATCACATTCCTAATGAGGACAATGCAGCCATAATTTCCTAAGGTGTTGGGTGCTGAATATGAAGGGTCAGAGTAGAGCCAAAGGTTTATAAATCTGATCCCTTTAAAAAGATTTTCTTTGAAATTTATGTGATAAATATTTGTCCAACACTTTGTAAACATATTTACTGTGTTCATTCCAGCTGTCAAATACAGCTGAGTGGGATTGCATCCATTGTATTTGGTATTACTGGAAGTCAGGGATTCAGTACTTCGTTTGACTGCATCCAGGAAAAAAATGTGCTCCCTCAAGCTGAACTCCCACTCATCTTTCTGGAATTTGAAGGCCAAGTGCCTTGGAAGTCCCATATAAAAATCTGTAGTATTTCTCACTGTATCTGTTTAATTACTTTTTATGCTATTAGGGTGCACATTTGACAGGGAGAAGGAGACCAGATCAGGGAAAAAAATTAAGATTTGGCTGAACTGTAAACTCTGTAAGGGGAATTGATCCAGACTTTGATTTTGCTCTTTATAAACCACAAAAGTGGCTCTGGGTTCAGAGCTAATCATTCTGCAATTCCGAGGGTCAGTTTGGTGTGGAATTACAGAGTCCTCAAAAATCTAACCCAGGCCCTTGGGTAGGAAAACCCTTGGAGTCAATCCTGGCACAGCTTGAGTGGGAGTGAGAGCTAAAGAACCAGAGGAACCTCCCAGGCACTGCAGTGGCATTCACTGAGTGGTTATAATTTAAACTTCTGCAATTTCTTTCCTGAATCTCATCCTTAAAAGATGTCACATGAAAAAAGGGTTATTCTACCTACAGAATGAGAAAAGGAGTTTGGAGACTACAGAGACTTTGGGGAAGGTGAAACTCTTTGACAGGAGGAGGGGAAAAAAGTTGAAAGTGGAACAGAGGGAGGAAAATGGCTACAGTGAAAGACAGTTAAAAGCAGTGGAAATGTTCCCACCCCCACCCAGCATCCTGGCTCCAGCTCCCTGTCAGTCATTTCTTTGGAAAAGGAGCCAGGCAGAGTACATTGCTGCTCAAGCCTGAGCGAGTGCGTTATAAAAATGGAGAGTAGCATGTAAATCATTCATGGGGACGGGGAAATAAATAACCCTTTATGCCCATATAAATACTTATCAGATGTTCATAAGGGGAATTTACATGGAGTTTTATTCAGTACTGTCAGCCATTCCTCTGTCTTCCATCATTCCTGCCGTGAAGACCATTCAAAACATGGTGGTGGAGGGAGCAGCCTCTCCACCAGTTGATCCACAGCACATCATGTGAAAGCTCCGAACTTGCCCTTGGTACTGCTGTTATTTTTATTATGGCTCTTAGCAGAGTGAGATCATTCTTCCTGGTTTGCCTCCCAAGAAATAATGGGAAGCAATATGTTTAGTCAGTGGATTGATTCAGTGATCTATTGGTCTAATCCTGACTCTGCCAATCATCTATGAGGTGACTGCAGGCGAATCACGTCACTTCTTTGTGCCTCTGTTTCCTCTCTGACCTCCTGCCTGTCTTGTTTGTTTGGACTGTAAGTTATTGGGGGCAAGGGCTGCCTCTTGCTGTTTGTGTGTGTGCACCGTGGCTGTGCTGGGGACCTCTGTGGCTGCTTCCTCTCCAAGTGGTGCTGCATGTAAATAATAACACCAGCTCCTCCTCTGCAAGTCACAGACAGAGGAGCTGGCTGGTTGTATAAACTGGTGGCAAGCTGGAAGGACATGAGGAAGAGCCTCTAACATGAGCTGTTTAGCTGGGTGCTAAGCAAGCACAGAGCAGAAGGTATTCCCTGTGACAGAGCATGGTGTAAGGCCACTCTGGCCATCACAAGCTGTCCTGAGCTCCCAGTGCCTGCATGCACAATTTGTTCCTGAGCCAGATGCAGTCACGAGGCAGATCCATGCTCTGTGGCAAATGGAAACTGAGGGGCCTTACTTGGCCCCAACTTAGCCCAAATTATGTGATGTTTTATTGCATGCACTGTGAACAGGGAATATGGCTGTGGAACTCCTGCAGGCAGCTGGAAAACTGTGGCAACCCAGCCTGGGGTTGTTCAGCTGAGCCCTCAGTTTATGGCCACACTTTGTAGAAGGATTAGGTTGAAAATTCTGTTGGTTTTTGGGAACTCCATATGCTGCCAGGATTCACACCTGTCAGCAGGGCTACACCAGAAATGTTTGTCATCAGTGGCCAGACTGCCTCTTCCCAAGGACCCTTTTAGCCACCATTTTTGTTTTGGAGTCTCTCTTTTAGGTTCAGGAGTGACAGCATTGGGTAAGTTTTGGTTGTACTTGGCATTCCCTCAGTAGACTATTCCTTATGGAGACCTTGGAAAATTTGTTCATCTTTTATGCATGCCCTTTTTTTTTTGGTGGTTTTCCCAAGACATTTCAGATATCAGATTCTAGAAATCTCTTTAAATGTCTGTTCAGTTCTGGTGGAGGTCAGGCTGTGAGTCCCACAGTGGAGCCAGGATTGCATTTCCTGCTCTCCTCATGCCTGGCTAATTTCTTTGTAGTCCCTGGAACAGGCAAGTCTAAAACATTAAAAGAAGAGGATGATCCTACATTGTGCTCCACCATTTTTAACATGAAATTCAGCATTTTGCTTTGTGTATGTACTCAGCATCACCTTTCAGAACTCCTTTCAAGCATGACCTAATAGTTAAGATCAACTTTGGTTTTCTAATCATCCTATTCAGTTACCAGTCACTGGTGATCCTGAAAACAAAATTTGACCCATCAGATGCAAACAAATAACAACTTATGCCCCTTTCATAAAAAGAAATAAGAAAATTGAAATGGTAGAGGCTGAATGATATTTTCCTAATGGGAATGATTTATTAAAATTGGAGCTGGTGATGTTCATAGGTAAAGGAAGCTTCTGAAATCATAGGGTGTAAGTATATCATAGAGCAATAATTTGGGTAACGTTATAAACCTGCTGAATGGAAATTTATGGAAGCAGATCCTACTAGTTTTAATGGGAGTAACAAGCATAAATCTCCGTGCAAGAAGATGAAACTGAACTCTGCAGTTTTAATTATTGGTGACATCACTTTTTTATTGGTCACATGTCCTCCTTGGCAAGGGAGCCTTGGCACAAGTGCTGGCCCACTCTGCGGGCAGCTCGGTGAGCTCCTGAGAGCAGCCAACACCCCTGCCTTCCGAGAGCCACCTCCACAGGGTGTCGGCATTTTATTATCCATCCTCTGTGAGTCTTGTTCAGAGCCTGTATTTGTAATATTCAAAAAGTGCTGCACAGTCAGAGTGTGGCTGTGCTGGAGCTGCAGAGAGCTGGGCTGGGCTGGCCACACAGACTGTGCTGCTGCCACAGCACCTGCAGCTGGACAGGAGGTGGGAGCAGCTCACAGAGGGGTTGCTCGCCCTGGACTGACAAAAAAAGGAGCAACCCATAGTGTAAAACTAGGTTAGTTCTGCATTTCCGGGAAATAACGTAGGGAAACATCCTCAGCTGGCATAAATCAGAAATATTGCATTGAAAAACTTCAGTCAGATTATTAATTCACTTGAATTTTATGGTGCCACACTCATTTCTGCCAGATGACAGTGTGCCCCTTTTCCATTGCCAGAGACTGACAGTGGTTGAAAGGCAACACATCCCCACTACATCTATACACATACTGCAGAAATATTCTGTAAAGAAAATACACAGCCAAACTCTTGGAAAGAACTGGCTGAAAGGTAGAGCCAATCTAATCCTCAAATCCAAACTCTGATTAAATTTTAAAAGGTTTGATAAATAGCTTTGACATTATTTGTGTGTGTGTGTGTGTGTGTCTATGTGTGTATTTTATTTCTGGATGTGTTTTGATATAACATCTCTGCCTATTAGATAAAATAATCATTATCTTTTTCTAAAATCTGTGTATTTCCAATTTTAGATTAGGTCTTGCAGAAAAGTAAATCAGATGGAAACATACACATAAAACACTGTGGTTAAATATAAAAAATTGAGTACCTTGAAATAAAAACAGCAAGATCAATGTTCTGAAATTAGAAGAGGCTAATCAAAGTAAAAGTAACTGTGACTGAGGACTAGGAAAATATAAAGGGATTGACATATGTGGTAATAGGGCAATTAAATGCTCAGCTTTTTCACTGTGATGATTTTATAGCATCTTCTTGCTGTTGCCAGTTTGGAAGCTGCCAGCAAATATTTTCTTAATTGCAAAAGGAGACAATATGTGTCCCACTGTTTCATTCATAACATTTGATTAAGTTAAAGAGGCTGCACTTCTGTTTGAGAGAACAAAGAGTTGGAGATGGAAATAGCAAAGATACATTGTGCATTTGAAAAAAGATCCCAGGAACAAATGATTAACCAGAAATTTTACAGGGAAAAAAAGTCTACTTGTCTTGACAGAATAGCCTGATCCTGTAATAAACCCTCCCAAAGTCAACAGTTCATAAAGTCTTTTGTTCTAGTAAAAGGGTCTTTAATTTTTAACACAAACTCACACTTTGGTATGCATGAGCTTAAGTAAAATTAGAAGACATGTATATAATAGGATTTAATGGATTATCATCTGCATTTTCCAAAGATGTCAGCTTCTCTCGGCTCTGATGGAGTAGCACTTAATGTAAATTTAATTTGAAGTGATGTATGGAGGGCTTGAGGTGGTACTCTGTGATTCCCTAACTGCCTGGAGAGGCTCTGTGGGTAGCATCTGGATTTGGCTGCTCCACATGCCCAGCAGCATCCACTAACTAGGATTAATGAGGTGGCCTGTTCACCAGTGATCCAAAGGAGGTATGCTACATTTACTCCCAACAATATGAATAGGAGGGCCAGTTTCCTTTGGGGGCACACTGTTTGATGAAACTTAATGATGGTCTCAAGATTAGGTGTAATAAATATACTGTATAGAAAGCACTTTTGCTTTGTCAGATTTAAATGTTATTTAATCATAAAATGGTGTTTGGCTTAGCAGGGCTGAGTTAAAGCTCATAATGGCCTGGGATGACATCTTTAAAGCTAATATTTTGCCTAAGTTGGGAAATAAAGCACCAACTTAAAAGATTTAGTATTTACCTTTGAGATAATTTTTGTTGTTGTTGTTGTTTGGGCAGGAGAGGGAGGAAATCTCTGCTGGCTTGCAAAGTTTTGAGATGGTCTTAAAAATATCTCAGCGCTGCCCTCGGTGTGTTTGTGCAGAAATCAACAGCCATTAACTTCCAGGCCAAACTTCTCTGTGTGGTCTCAGCCTCATTTATGCGTCAGAATTGTATTTTGCCTTTGTGTCTAACTGAGCATTGAATGAATTCTCAGCTAATTTCAAATTCCCTTTGTCATCATGGTTTTCAGCCAAAAGTCTATAATAAATGGTCAGAAGATGAGCTGAGACTGAATGAATAGTGAGTGGTATTCATCAGCCAAACATAGAGTCCAGATCCAATTATATGTATTCATTAAGTGATAATGATATCATGGTCTTTAACTAGGAAGAAAAGAGTGTAATTGAATAATAACAGTTGTACAATCCCAGCGGAACACACTTTCCATCCCAGCACAGCGACCCTCGGGGATGATGCAGAATTGATGGAATTCTATTACTCTTTGATAGATTTATTATGAAGGGCTGAGTGGACTTGCTACTCCACTTTGTCACTCACACTAATCAGTATCGTAAGGCCCCGAGCGTGCAGGCTTTTGTATCCCTTTGACAAAGACAAGGTTAGGGGAGGATGACAGACACCCAGACCTTTACAAACCCATACTGCAGGATGAAATGGGCCAGCTGAGCTCTGAGCTGGGACAGAATTTTAATTTGTTTATCAATGGCTCACATGTGCAACACCATAAGGATATTTGTCAGAGGAGTAACACTGAAGCTAAACTCTTTTGTTTGGCAAGTGGAGCTTGGAAAAATATTTATTGAACTGTAAAAAACAGGGTAAATGAAAGGAAGGTGAAAAGTCTAAATGGAGTGGAAAATAACTTGCATTACTGTGCATAAAGTATGAGGAGGATGGGTATCTTTGTCTATTTTTGTTTGTTTCTGTTGAAGGAAATTTACTCACAAACTACAGTCTGAGCTCTTGTTGATTTAGATTCTGGGGGGAACTCAGACAAAACAGTAGTGGGTGAAATGAATTTCAAGTGTTGTTTTTTATTGTTGTTTATTTATAAGATGCTTCCAGTTCAGGCAGATGGATTGCTCTTGTGCTTTTCCACTATTAAAAACCCAGAAAAATAAATAAAATATCCTGGCCTTAAGAGCTGGAACTTGTAAATACAGTCTTGAATTTCTAAAAACAATCTTGTATGTGTTCAAGCGTGGCTGTTCCTCCTATCCGTCGTTCCCATTCAAATGCAGGCAATGGGCTCTGTCAGCACGGTCAGTAGCTATCAGAGCCCGCTGGAGTCAGGCAAACAGACAATTTGTTGTGCTTCTGATCCGAGCAGGAGCTGCAACCAGCATTGGCATAAACAAGGCAGTGCACAGGAGCCTGCTGCCAGGGTTTGTTTTTTGTCAGTGTTGTTGAATGATAGATATTTCCATCCTTTTCTTCTCTCTGAATTGCTTTGCTCTTTCTTTTCTTAGCGTGGCATTTTGCATTCTAAGAGGCACTTGACAATTCAGTGGCTGGGTTCAGTGTCCCTGTCCATAAAAACAAATAACATGAGCAGGGCTGTGTCCTGAGTGGATCTGCCATGCCAGAGCCTCCGTCCCTGCTTGGGATTTGTGTGGAGGCAGCACAGTCAGCTGTGACTGCAGCAGCAACCGGCTGGGCTGGCGTGTGCTGTGGACAAAGAGGAGCAGGATACCACAGCAGAAAACATGTAGGACAACATTAGTTTCCCTCATTTTGTGCTGTGCATTCTCTCTGGGCTTTCCTCCCACCAAGGCTGTTTTCCTGTCTCTCCAACCAGAGGTGCAGCTGTGGGGATGTGAAGCCCAGTGGCCCTGCAGGGGACACCTAATGGCAAACTGAAGGTGCATCTGGAGCACGGGAAGACCTGCCCATGCTGATTGTTACCTTGCCAAAAAATCAGTGAAGGGAAGACGACCCAGGTTTCACCATATGCAGCAATCACAGCACAGAGTTGCTGGCTGGCTGGTGCCTGGGGCTGGTGCCCAGGCAGATGCCTGGTACCGTATCAGCACTAGGTATCTTATATTTGTCTCTCTTCTTCCCCCTGTATAAGTAATTCTGAGGCCTGGCAGGGGCCTCTTGCTCTCTCCCAGAACCAGCCACATCCATAAACTCTGTGCTTACTGGGGTTCAGTGAGTTTATTTGGTTAAAGTGCCAGGGAGTGAGTGAATATTTCAGAACTGAAAACGACTGTCTGCACTGCAAATCAGACTCGCTGTGACAGTGGCCTTTCCCTCACATGGCACTGCCCCATGTCTCCCTCTGGGCTGGATGGAGGTGGCTTTCCCAAGGAGGCATTTTTTTCCCTTCTTCACCTTGCACAGTCATGGGAGTGATGAACAGATGCCAGTGTTTTGAAATTGTTTTGCAAGAGGAAGCCCTGAAAATGGTGTTCCTTTCCAGTGCCATGTATTGCGGTGACAGCATGGGATCTCAAAGCTTCTGTTCCCTTCCATCCCCTCCCAGGGGCTGGCACAGCTGCCTGGGAACAACCCCTTCCCTCCCTGCTCCCCTTCCTCGGCACGTGGTGACAACAGGTGCACTCAGGTGGGAGGGGCTGTGCAGGGATGTTCCTGCAGAACAGGTGTCACCTGCACCCCTTGCTGCCTGCCCAGGTAAGCCCAGAGTGCCTGCCCAAGGACCTGACCACCCTGCAGCAGGCACAGAGCCTCCCAGAGAGATGGGCACGAGCGTGGGCAGGCCAAGGAGCACCCTGAGCAGGAAATACTGGAGGTGGGCACAGCCAGGAGTGTCACAGCCTTTCACTCCAACACCTTCACAGCCCAGCCTAGAGGGTAGGAGACAGCACAGAGCCAGGCAGGAGGGTCTGAGTGATGGCAACACCTCTGCTTCAGCCAGTGCAGAGGAGTGAGTATGGAAAAGGCCAGAATAAATGTTTGCAGCATAGCAGAATGAATCCTGTTCCTGTGATTTGCTGAGCAAAGTTGCCATAGTGAGAACAGGCGTACACAGAGCAGACTTTGATAGAGGATAAGAGAAGAATGATTTGAATAGGAAATACAGTGTTAAAGCTGTTAGCAGTTCACAGCTAAATCTATTCACTGCAATATTTCTCATATTGTTCCAGCCACTGAAGTATTTTTTAATTTGAAAAAACCTACTGTTTATTAAAGAAAAACAAAAGGTCTGGAATAAAAAAATGCAACTCATGATAAATAAAAGGGCCAACAGTGCCATAAAAATGTTTAAAATGAAATCTGTATCACTACATCAACTAGAAAAGGAAGGTGTTCCAAGAAGGAGCTCTTGACAGGCTTCACTTTCAAAAGGAAGATAATTTTCCATGAGAAAACACTGTTTGTGTTCTTGTCATATTTTGATCCCCTGTGTTGGCAGAGAACAGATAAACACTTGAAACTCATTATATGAGTGTGTCTTGGAGGGTGGGGATCACCAGCCAGAATGCTCATTCATGCTCTGTGCTGCCAGGAGGAGACAATGGACTGACTCTCCTGGCACTTCCATCCTCGAGGTCAGTGGAGCTTCCCTGGTACTGCTGGAACTGAAGGCAGAATGGATTTTCAGGGGGTTCAGTCAGGGCAGCATTCACCTCTGGATACAGATGGGTGAACATCACACCAGTGGGAGGAATTCAGATGGGTGTTCTTTCATGGGAGATATCAAAATTGTGATTTTATATCAACCAGGTATTTTGTTATGGATGACATCAAGCTCCTTGTGAAGCAAGGGTTCCTGTTCTTAGGAGAGAGCAGCTGTAGGGAACAGTCTGTTCCTTTGGCATCTCCACAGGGCTGTAGCCAGGCTGGCCCCGAGTGCCTGTGCTGCAGCTGAGCGAGGTGACGCCTGCAGTTCTGCCAGTAAAATGGTGTGGAACCTGTTCCTGTGTGTGTCCTGGGATTTACTTCCCACCAGACAGTGCAGTGTACACTAGCTGACTTATCTGTGAACCATGGAAACATTTTGAAAAGGTAAAGCAGACAGTACACTGAAGAATCATTTGTCACAAGTAATTGCAGGCAGTCAGAAAGAGCAGAGAGAGTATATGAATCATGACGTAAAAACAGTGAAGGGCAGGCATTTAGTCTGGTCTGTGGCTATAAGAGCAGTGACACAGGTTAGTCCTGGCATGATATACAAATGTTATGTGCAGAGGGACAAGTACAATGAATAAAGAATTCCCCTTTTCTCATTATCTCATGCAGCAGAGAGGTTTTTTACTCCACACATAACTCATAACTTTTAGTAGGCAGGAGATGGCTACATTGAATTAGTGGGAACATTTTGTTTCCTGAATTTAAATATTCTCGCTGTGACAATTTATTTCTGGTGTAAAACCCTGGTAGGATGCACAGACACAGAGAAATCAGCCCAGGCAGCCATTCCAGCTGGGGTTGACACCACAGACCCAGCACCACCAAAGCACCAGGCAGAGCCTGACAACTGCACTGTGATAGCCCTGACAGACCTTGGCCACAGCGAGGAGTATTGATTAGCTTTGGCAATTCCCTTGATTATAAGCAGCACAAGAGCTCTAAATAAGCAGCATTAGGAAAAACATAGTGTAAAGAATTAGAAACAAACACGACATTTTTTCTTTAAACTTTTCACAAATGGGTGTTTCCACGCTGAAATATTAAAAATAACAAAATCCATATAAACCTAGAGAAGGAGAGAGGTGCATTTGGATCTCGAGTGGAACCTGTCACTGGAAAAGGAACAGCAGAGAAATCATGTCCAAGGCTATTGCTTATGAATTTGTTATAAAGGCAGATAACAGCGGGAACTTCTTGTGTGTGCTTCAGGAATTTATTATTTATGGGCAAACACATGCATGATACATAATAACTTTTAGTTGTTCTGCAATTCTCTTCACTCAGACATCTCAAAATGATCTGTAAATGTGGGTAGAATTATTAGCTGACTTTTAGATGAACAGGAATTGAGAACACACCATTGGCCAGCAGTTGTCCATGAGGCAGGGCTGGATTGAGGAGCAAATGTAGCACCTTGGAGCTCCAGGGCAGAACTGGACAAAGGATCTGTGAGCGTGGGATAAATTGATTTCTCCCACCCCAGTTTTGCATCACAGTCCCACTTAATTTAGTCTGGTTATCACCACTATTTCTCCCCCATAAACAGGTGACAATTTTCAGCCTAAGTACCTGCATAACCATGTGAATAACAAAAATACTTTTAAAGTATCCGCAACCTGTCCAATATAAATGGTATTGGGTAGTGGAATAAAAAATTAATGGCTCTGCTTGATCATGGAGCAGTTCATCAGCTTTCCCTTTTCTGCTCAGTTGTCCTGTGATTCATGAGAATCCAAGCTGAAAGTTTTCATTTTCCAATGAAACTGGGAGGGAAAAAAGTTCCCAGAAAGTTGAAATATCCTAGTTTGACATTTTCAGAGCAAAAAGTGGAAATTTCAAATGTTGAAATTACTTTTCATTCCAAATATTCAAATTCTGTATTATATTTGAATGTTGTTAGGAGATAAAAAGGTCAAATTTTAAAAGGCCATGTTAGAATTATTGTTTCAATTTTGCACCGAAACTATTTCCCATGTTGTACAAATTTTCCTTCATTGAAAATTTCAGGTTTCATTTCTGATCATAACAAAGACAAATGCTCAAACTTCAAAATCCTCTGTTCAGCTCTTCTCTCTTTCCTCAGAATTGCTCTCAGCCTGAGGATCCCAGTGGAAGCAGTCAGGAATTTTTAGGAACTAAATAGCCATGAATTAGCCTTTTTGGAATTCACAAACAAAACTGATGAATCAAAACTCTTTGTTGTTGATGGATAAAATAATAAATCAGCTCTAAGCTTTTTCAAACCCAACAAAATCCCTTCCCATTTTCACTCAAGTCTGTTTTTCTGGACAGCTCTGTATAAAGCAAAAAAAAACCCCAAAACAACAAAACCCCAACACACCAAACTGGGAGTCCAGGATGTTTGTAGAGGTGTTTATGTTTATTTTCTAAAGCTGAACATCTGCTTTACTCTAATTATCGGCTTCCACTTCCAGGCTTTGGATTACAAACATCAGTTCCTACAGTCTCCTCTCTTTTCCATTTTGTCTGGAATTGGCTGTCCTCTCACCTGGCCTCCCTTATGCATTGTCTGTTTTCCTGGCTCTGATCTGAGCTGTAACTGCATTATTCTCTAGTTGTTTCTGTCCAGGCTTATTGTGTTGGGACAAATCTGCCAAGGACACAAACTCTGAACTTCAGTGGAACCGAAATCTCACCTTCGTCTGGGGCTGAATTCTGCACAACGTTTGCCAACCCATTCGGTTTTTTTCCTTCTCATCCATCTCATGTTTCTCCCTTGTGAAGCAGTTACAGTGCCTACCTTTGAAGTGAAGGATCCAGCTCAAAACCTTCCTGTTTTACAAGGGAAAAGAGAGATTTGGAATGAAACATCTTTTTCAGCCTTAACAATAACATCACTGCCAGCAACTCACTCTATAGCAAGTACTGTTACACTCCCACTCCTACTTAGTGGCAGAAATTGGTCTGTTTTATGTTCCCGCTCAGGCATTTCCATTCATCTCTGCCTTGCCTTTAATGGCCCAATCTGTGCCGCTCTCGTTAGTCGGTGTTTACCTTCATGGTCCATTTGGGCAGAACGGTTTCTCACCTGAGAGCCCCCGGCCCCTGCCCCGCTCGGGGCTGTGCGCGGTCGGTTTGGGGCTGGGTTCGGCTGGGCGTGAACTCGTGTTTTCAGGTGTTGGTGTGTCTGACTGAGAGCTGAGTGCTGGTGTGACCAAGGGCAGAGCACAGCGCTGTTCCTGTGCCCACTCACCTGGCTGGTGCCACTCCCAGTACAGACTGGGGGCCTTTCCCTCCAGGATTGCTTTAGAGAGAGTTCCGTGGGTGATCCAGGCAGTGTCTGCCACACACAGACCCTGAGTGAGCTCAGTTGGTTCAAACTTGGCTGTAATAATGCCAAGGTCATGGGTTCAACCCCCTGTGTGGGCCATTGACTGAAGAGTTGGACTCGATGGTCCTTGTGGGTCCTTCCAACTCAGAACAGTCTGGGATTCTGTGATACAAATAGGTGGAGGTTATCCAAGGTGCCAGACAATCCCCTTTTTACAGGACTCCAGGAAAAGGTTGGGAAGACAGGTGGAATTAAAAAAAGGATGACAAAAGACTTCCTGAGTATTTTTTATAGTATTATTATAATAATTATAATATTATAATATTATCTATTTCTCCTGAGGCTGCTGAACACTCCTTCCTTTCACCTGGGGAGTTTTCCAGCCTCAGGTGAAACTGGAGAAACAGGTTAATATTTTTATTGCTAACCAATAGTCCCTCAGAGGTGGCCTTTGTAGACAATCAGAGCACAATGACTTACTCACCAAAGGGAGTCTGAATCAGACAACATGAAAGAACCCAAATAACTGTAACAATTGAGCAACTGAGAGCATTTTATTTCAGTCAGAATCTTAGTAAACAGCTGTTAATTCAAAGTTATTTGGGTTTAGATTTTATTTCATGTAATTTATTTTTGGGGGGGATAATTTGACTGAGTTTTTCATTGGGGTTTGTTTAAATTGTGAGTCTGAGCTGCTGATTTCATTTAAATTTAATAAGAGTTATTATACAATAATTAGATACCAAATGACTATTAGGAATGTTTTTAAACTTAAAAATGGTACTACACACAGATAAACATTCTTAATAATCAGCTGGTCTTTGATCACACAATGTTTTTGTGACATTTTCATTAAATCTTATTCAGATATAATTCAAACACAATTAAACAGATACTCAGCTATCATTACTGTAGAACAGCAATTTGTCTTACCAATATATTCTGGGGAAAGGACAAGGCTTTGCTACTCTATGTTTAGCACTTTCCCTGCTTAGTTCTCTGCTCACTATGGTCTTGCAGTGGCCTTAAATACAAATAAATAATTCTACTAGCAAGAAACTAAGGGCCAAACCCATTTCTGGTTTTCCTCCTATGTTGTCAGTCTGCAGTCAGATGTGTCTTTTCATGGCATGATTGTTTTCTGGTAAAATGATAATGTGAAACTGCAGTGGATTTACTGATTTTGTTTGACTTCTGTTAGAGATTTGGCATCTACTGAAGTAAAAGACAAAGGCCCATGAAGAGAAGCAAACCCAAGCCCAGTTCTTGTTGATCATCCTCTCTGGAATTTGGTATTATTTTTATCATTAAGGGTCTGGATACCAAATATCAACCTGTAAACTGTCTGTAGCTCAAAAATGTGAAGTCCATGAACAAATTCCTACTGACTTTAGTCAGGAACATGAAGGATGGCCCCAGTTATTGGGGAGCTGTTGCCATATTTGTGAAGGCTAGCAAGGTACAGCACAGAATTTCTCAGCCTTCCAAAGGGTCACAAGAGACAATCAAGGAGATCTGAAAATGGAAATGTTATTATAGTCTGAGGGAATCCTCCTCTTAGCTTTGTATTCTCTCATCCTTCATGCTTAAGTGTTCCCTGTCAGCTCTGCAAACACACACACAGGTACATGGCACTGCCCCACTGCTCTTACCCTCAGTGCAGGAGCATCTTCTGTCACGTTTTTATGTTGCATAAACCTCACCAAGCCAGAGTAGGTGTGACTAAATAACTAACCATGTGTGGTTGTCCCTTGAGCATAACTTCACCTTGCAGCCAGTATTGGAAGGATCTCTTGGCACAGGGTCAAGGACTGGGATATTTTTAAGAATCATTAGATCTGAATCTGTATGAATTGGTGTGTCATCTCAGGGTGAGAAGGGCTGCCCCACATGCAGCTGGTCTGGGTTGTGGTGTTTGGTTCCTGGGCAGGTTATCAGCCCTCAGCCTGGACAGCACAAGTGCTGGTGTAATGAGCCATGACCCAGCTCAGGCAGAAGTGATCCTGCCTCAAAGAACCTGCTGCTAAAACTCTTTAAGCTGAGACAGATCATTTGACAGCCCTGGACTAACGAATGTCTCCCTGAACAGCTGTGTTGGCTGCTCTAAGGGGGCCAGACTCTCCAGTGGGAGTTGCAGGGGTAGGGAAGTGATCCCACCTAAGTCACCCTCCTAACTAACACCCTTGCTCTTTCCTCCTGTCCAACACAAAGGAGATGTCCTGGGCTCAGGATGTGGCAGGGCCTGGCTGGTTTGTGTTTATCCTGCTCATTCATTGCTGCCTGAAGGGTGTATTTATCTCAAACCAAATGTGCCAGGCTGTTCCTGAAGGGAAGGGGCAGCTCCTGCCCTGTGGGATGCACTGTCAGACATTGTGAAGAGGGAATATCAGAGGCAACAAGGGATTTGTTGCTCTAAAACTGGGAGGGTCACTGAACTGCAGCAAGGGGAAGCTGGAAGGTTTTAGTTTGTTTTAAAAACGAATTTATACATAACAAATGGTGACATTTAGAAGCTGTTGGAGAGGGCCCTAAAATAAAGAGAATGGAGGTTGAAAATATGAAGACCAGCCTGGAAGGAGATAAAGATGAAACACATTAATAGCAAACCCCTCCCTGAAATGCAGAGAAGTAATGAAAGAGCTCCAAGAACATTCCTATTGGTGGAATTTGTTTTTCCGTGACCCTTCTCAGAGCATTTCATTTAGTTCTGCTGCTTTACAAAACTGTTGTCACACAGATGTGTGAGACTACAGGAGAAAAGGGCAAAGCTCTCCAGAGCAAAGCCTTGCAGCTGAGGGTGAAGTTCTGCCTTCAGAGGGTTCCTCTGGCTCACCAAGACTCCTCAGCTTTGCATGGAAAGCTTGTCCAGGCTCAGCATGTTTCTTCCCAGCTCTGCAGCTCTGTAAATGTGGAGGAGAATCAGTGCTGGGCAGCAAATTCTTTGAGAGGAGTATGTACCAAATCATCAGCATGGAGACTGTCAGTCCTATATACATACATATATGGATGTGTGTATACACATAAATAGGATTTTATATCTGTGTATGTATTTTTACATGTAGAAACCCCCACTGGTATGTGGTTATACAATTCCTGAATGAGGAAGCAAAGGAGTGCTGGTCAGGAGGGACACACAAGGTGGAACTCCAGCTTCCCATCACAAACAGAATTGGTGGGTTAGGCTGGGCTGGGTTTAGGTGTGAGGTTGGGTCTGAGAACCCCCAACATCCAGTGAACATGCAGGAAGCATTACTGGCACAATAACATTGCAGGAGGGAATCACCAAAATTGTTTAGTATGGTACTATTTTTTTCTTATTTACTTAAACAAAAGCATTTCAGCTAGAACTGAAGACCTGCAGCTCTGATTTGGTTGGAGAAGGGACATTTCTGAGTCAGAGGTGGTCCCTACCTTCCTTTCTGCAGCTCTAGTGCCCTCCTGTCCCATAGCAATGCAAACAAACCCTGCACAGGTGGCACGTGTGACCTTGAAATGGGAAACCAAGGCCTTGCAAACATGGGGGACCACCTTTGGACTTTATTTTAGATAGCCCTGGCATCTTGGCTACAACTGGATCATTCCTTTCACTCTTCCTGCATTGTTTTTGAGGCGTGTGTGAAACACATTCTTCACTTTCCCCCTGGAATACCCAACACTGTTGTGGGATCCCAGTGTGCTAAATAGCTGATCCTGCTGCTCCATACGGGGCAATCCCAAATAAATCTTCAAACAGAGAATGCTGCACAATGTCAAATTATCATTATTAATACACATCTGGAGAGTCCATTAACATTATAAAACATCAATAACATGCCTGAGATAAGTATAAAACAAGTCCTTTTGCAAAGGGAAGTCACCCCATGGCACGTGAACTGGCTGTGCAGAGAGAACACACCCCACAGTGTTTTGTTGTCCCCAAGTGGATCCCATTTCCTTTGAGACCTGAGTGTGCTCTGAATGGCAATTTTCTGCAGTTTCCAAGACCTGTTACAATTTCTTCTCCCACTTTATTTTAACAGGTCTGGTAAATCATGGTGTGGTGTGAGTGGGGAGTGTTACAGCTCTGGGGGTCTGTGGGCACAGGAACACTCTCTCCACTGCTGGTTGGCACAGATGGAGCAGAAGCAATCCTGAGCATGACAAGAATCTCTCTCTCTCTGTTGCACGGATAAGCTTAATAAGGCAAACTTGTTGTTGAGGGAAAGCACTCAGCTGATTCCAGAAACAATTAGGAAATACAGCAAACAAATAAGCCTTGGTGATTTGAGTTACTTAGGTGATCCACCTCATTCATATGCTAAAAAAACACATTTCCTTTAGTTGTAGGCTTGCCATTATCTCACTGAATTGGAGCAAAAGCTTTCAGAAAATCATTGCCCTCATTATAACAGGGTTACAGCAGATGTTCGTAAGTACAGTAGGACTGTTAGAAGATGTGGGTCACCATTAACAAAAAGGACAGGGAATTTGGATGCCCAGCTGGAGAAGTCCAAAGAAGACTCTGATTTTTTTCCATAGAGTGCCAAGTTCTCATTTTCAGAAAAGTAAATTTTAGCCGTGCATGGTGATCCTGTGATTTGGCTCTCAGCCAAACTAGCCAACCTTTTTATTCTTCTCTAAAATAAGTTTTCCAAGCTCTGTGTGGGTTTCTGAAGTGTGATCAGTGCACCAGGCAGAAAAGAGCAATCTGGAGTCGTTTGGAGACTGTGATCACAGTAGTCACCCTGGTTGTATGTTTTGTTACCAGACCTTACCTGCAGTTTTATAAGACACAATCTGATGGATTTATGCAATTATTTTTTCTTAAGTATATATTGTATTAATGTATACAAAGCAAAGGAAGGGTGCGTGGGAATCCTGCTGTCTGGCCACCAGACTGCTGTGCTGCCAACTCTGTGAGTGTTGCTTGAGCAACCAGAGCCCTAAAATTATGTTACAGAGCCATAACTCAACATTAATCTATTTCAAGGAAACAAGCCACTTGATTTCATGTAACAGCCAAAATAACCCCAAACCCCACATTATTAAGGGCCCTTGCCGTGAGAGAGTCCTGCAGGAAAAAAATGGGAGATAATGATTTTAATTATGTTATCTCTAAATGCTGTGCTTTAATATAAAATGGAGCTAAATTAGAGTTGTTTGAAGCAAACTTAATTCTGGCATTCCTGAGTGAGACTGTTGGAGTTGATTATTTTAAAATTGATTTTATCTGTGATTTCCTGGGCTGTTAAATGGACAAATTGGGTCGGAATGGAAAAATCTTGTATGAAATATTGTATAGCTGTGGCTTCTTTGTCTGAGGAGCTGGTGCTTTCAAACTCACCACAGTGCCTTGGACTTTGAGTTAATGGCTTGATTAACAACAGGAGGCAGATCCTACCTGTGAACCAGCACAGGACTGGCATGAGAGTCACTTTGCCAGTGGATTTCACAGCTGCTTGCTGAGGCTAGAGGAATTGTGGCACAAAATAAAGGTGGATTCCCCTCATGTTCCAAGCTCTCCCATTCCAGTCCTGACCACTTCTTGACTTCCTTTCTTTTCACATCCAACCTCTCCCAAACATTTATTGCTTCTAATCCATTACTCCCTCCTTCCCTATTCTGCTTTTCCCCAGCTTTTTGTCCCCCTGTAGAAATTTCCTCTAATTTAATCTCAGTTTCTCATCCTTTCAGCTAATTAAGTTCATCTATTATCAGTAGCCCCCTAATTTCCCACTAGTTTCTCCCAGTCCTGCATTCCCTGGTCCAGTTCTTTCTGCCCGCTGTTCCAAGACTTTCACCCGCTCCGTGTCCTGGTCTGTGCCAGTCGCTGGTGCCCCTCTCTGCAAGCCAGGGCTCTGCCTCCTGGGTGCATCGCTGCTTTTTGCTGCCTGAGAGCTGGGAAGGAAGTAACTGATGGCAGCAGCAGAGAGAAAAACTGCTTGAAAACTTCACGAAACTGGATTGCAGCTTGCATTTACGGAGTGTCTTGTTATTTCTGTGTTTTAGTCTTGCCTTGTGCCGAACATTGGATGTTTCTGAAGTCTGACCGTACTTGAGGAGAGGGCACACACGGCTGCCGCTGGCTGGGTGCGGTGCTGCCGGGGCCGGGGCTGTGATGTGGGCGCCAGCCAGGAGGTGGGGATGTTCCATGGGAGGAGGATGCGCCGGGACCCCGCCGGGCGCTGCTGCTGCCGCGGGGCTGCCCCGAGAGCCAGGGAGGGGGCAGAGGGACACGGTGGGCAGCAGGGCGAGCAGCGCCCCGCTCTGTCCGCATCTCTTTTTTACTTATTATTGTTTTTCAGTTTATGGTTTAAAACTTGGGATTGCCGGGCCACGAGTAATTAAGTAATTCTGTAGCTTTGCAAAAGTGTCTGTAGAAAAGGACGCTGCCATCTACAGTGACTGACAATGCCACAGGGACCAGGATTTCTCAAGGCCTGAGGTCGTCTGTCACCATGGCAATGTCTGCCAAGCGCTGAGCCTTTCTGGAGGGCCACCTCCATAGCAGGGGTTCAGCTGGAAAGTAAACTACACTGCGCTGGATCCCTTTGTCCAGCAAGGATCCAGGAGGGCACCCTTCGTGCTGTGTCTTTCAACCTGGAGGGGACCGACCAGGAAGCTGGAGAGGGACTCTTCATCAGGAACTGTAGTGATGGGACGAGCAGTAATGGGTAAAAACAGAAACAGGGGAGATTGATTTGGCTAAGATATTAGGAAACAATTCTTGCTGTGAGAGTGGTTAGACACTGGAACAGGCTGTCCAGGGGTGTGGGTGTACCATCCCCGAGCAACCTGTGGCCCAGTGGGCGTGGCACATGGAGAGGGGTTGGGACTGGATGACCTTTAAGGTCCATCCCAACCCTTAAACATTGTGTGGGCATTGTGGATCAAACTGTTGCTGAGCACCCTCATGGACCAACCCTTAATTAGCTCAGCGCTGGTGAGAATCAGCACAGGATGGGGCTGGTGTGCTGGGGAGGCTGCCTGCCCTAGTGAGGTTGGATCCTGCCCTAGTGAGGTCAGATCCTGCCCTGGTGAGGTTGGATCCTGCCCTCCAGCTATGATAAAATATACAGGAGATGGCAGGTGAGTGCAGGGATGTGCTCAGTGGAGATGGTGGGACTGGGACCCATTCCCACCAGGAACCAGAATTCCAAGTACCCCCTTGGTCCTGCCCTTCTTTACCCATCACATGCATCAGAGCCAGCTACACCCCAGTTACTGAGCAGCCAACCCCCAGTACCAGCTCAGGCAGCACAGGGGATGGAAAAATAACTCGGCTAAAAAGTCATAAAAATGAATCCTCTTTGATTAGATCCAAAGCAGAGGTATCACCTGATTTTGCTCATTTAACCTGCCTCCTGCTCGCAGTTCGGCCGTCATTTAGCTGCAGGGTGGATGTGTTCATCCCCAACTATTAATCTGTTTCAAAATGCCATAACATTTCCATGAAGAACTTCCTAATTTTTTTTTCAGAAATTAAATGTCTGTTTAAAGTTCATTCCCTCCTGCTGCAACTAATTGAAATGAGATTTGGTTTATCTTTATGACATGAAAATGAGATTGGGTTTCATAATAATAACAATAATGATAACTCTATAGATTTTAGGACTAGTAGTTAATAATTACAGTAATATGTGGAGATTAGGAAAGAGTAATGCAGCATAAACAGTCCATTGTTATTTGTTGAGATATGGGATTGGGTATCAGCTTATACGATTTTTCTTATTTTTTATCTGTTTTCAGTTCTCATTGAATTTTAGACAAGTGCATTAATTAATTTTGCCCCAGCATCTGGTAGTTTAAGTAACCTTTTGTGAACTAAATCTCTATACATATCTACAGATAGAATACATATGTGTATTTTAATGATCACTCAAACCCATGTTTGTCATCCTTTGGACAATCCAAAGAGTTGTGTAACTGTTATGATTTTAGATATTTCACAGCTTATGGTGCTTATTAATAGGATAATGAAAATGGAGGAAGAAAAGCAGGAATGTCCCCCAGAAAAAGGAAAGGGGTGATCTGAGGAAGAAAAGCAGGGCAATTAAATAGTGTATTCCAGAGGAGATCTGCATGTTCATTTTTTCCCATGGCAGTTTTCCTTTTCTTATTTTTCCTCCTTTGGTTACTTTTATTCACTGAGGTTGCAAGTCCTGTGTGGAAACCCTCCATATGTGGAAAAATATAACCACTTTGGATTGTATTTCCTCTGTCTATGCTGAGATTTACCTCGTAACATGAATAACTACTGATTGCAAAGGGCTTTGGGGGAAGTAAGGCAGAGTTTAGTGGCAGTCAACACAAACCTGGTCCTCAGTGCTTTGAATTGTAATACCTTTCTTATGACAGGAGTCAAAGAAAAGCAAGGAGCCAGCAAACATAACCCTTGGGTTTGTGTTTTAAATGATTTATATTAGTCTTTAGAAGAAATGGGAGAAAATCTGTCCTGTAGGTTTGAGATTCCTGACACTTTAGGAAGTTCAGATTTTTCAACCAAAGCAGGAGGGAAAAAAATCATCTTAAAGTTCTCCATCCACAGTAGGTACAGACCAGACCAGCGACGGTAAAACTCTCAGCACACTCAGATTTAGGACCTTTTTCCCTTAGGGTAAAGGTACCTTTACCTTATTTATCTCTGTGTGCCCGGAGGAGGAAAGCAGAGGCTGAAGGTTTCATCGGGATGGGAAAGCTGCCCATGTGGTGTGGGCATGATGGTCTGGGGAGGAAGGGAATTGTTGTTATTGGAAGTAGGGTCTCCAAGGGGGACTCAGCTGAGCCCTTTGGGGAGGGAATGGAAGGAATTAGTTGACACAAAGGACAATTGGCTGTAATGGCTCCTTCAGATGGTTATGTTTTATTGTGTAAATGTGTGTTTATGGGTGTTTTTAAAATGCAGATTAAACACCTAGCACTGCATTTAGACTTTGGGAAGAAAGCCCGTCATTGACTCAACAAACCACTGCCGCTTCTTTTGAGCTGCTGTGTTCCCTCCTGCTGAAACGTGTTTGGGCGATGTTTAATGTGTGTATTGCAGAGCCCAGCGGGCAGCGGTGCCCTGGCAGAGCCCAGGCACTGGAGGACATGCAGGACAAACAGCAGCTGGGCAGGCTTTGAGGATATAGACCCAGAGATTGCCCTTGTCACTGTGCACCTGGTTTCAAGAGGGAAATGGATGCGCTGTTTTTGAGTTGGAAGCCAATACTCTGTCAGGTAGTAAGTGCTGCCTTCCAAACTGTGCGTTAGATTTTGTCTGTGCAAGTTCACTGACTTTAGTGGGACCAAGTAACTTCAGCGGAATGAAGTTTTGCTTGAGAGAGTCTTTTACACATCCTGTTCTGCTTCCAGATTTGCAATTTATCTGCTTTGGCTTTTACTGCTGACTCATGGCGGGATCAGTGAGGAAAAACTGCCTGTTTCTTCATTACCCCTGTGATTACCTTATAGCATGGACAGGTTGGCTCCAATCATCTCTCACGTGGTGCAAATTAGGAATGACTCCACTGAAGGGATTAGTGGGAGAGACACTTCATACCTATATGAGTGTGGGGGGGAAACAGGGCTCCCATTTGCCAAATCACGGAGTCACTGAATGGTTTGGGTTGGGAGTAACATCAAAGCCCCTCCAGTGCCACCCCTGCCATGGGCAGGGACACCTCCCCCTGTCCCAGATTGCTCCAAGCCCTGTCCAGCCTGGCCTGGGACACTTGTGACACCCACAGGTTCTCTGGATAAACACTGTCCTGGAGGACAGAAGTTAGCTATAAGGAGTTTAAAAAGGTTTTTAAGTCAGGAAATAGGTAATTTGTTCTTTGGGATGTAGTTTCTAAATACTGAAGATGGTTCCAGCAGTCCTGTTGTGGTAGGCCGAAGAATCAGCCCAAATATTCCTCTTAAACACCCCAGTTTAGGGGAATCAGCAATGCTGTGCCTTCTTCACATCATTCCATGTCCTGTGTCAGTGCTACTGCCCCGAGGGCCCTCTTTGCAAGGATCAGGCTCAGCATCTTTCTGAACACTTAAAATAGATTTTTTTTCTCTGTTTAAACCTTTCTACAGCAGCATCGCAGGAAGTTTTGCTGAAGATGAGATTAAAATCCTCTTGGAGACACTCAGATGGCCAGGCTGGCTTGTGTGGGAGCACATGGGGACACAATCAATAGGCCACAGGGCAACCCCAGGATAAATTTTCAAAGACATGTTCTTGGCTGTCTTCACAATAGGAGATGTAATGACAGTGCTGACATGAAATGGCACTGAAAGACTCCTGTGATAGGGCTGGTCAATTTTTTTCTGTGTTTAAAGGAAAATTAGGTTTTCTACTATGAATATTTTTCATGACAGGTGCCCGCTTTTCTCTAAGCATGACAGTGTCTTGTTAAAACACAACACTTCCAAAGTGATGTATTTAATTTGAAAAGGAATGTTTTTCATTTTTTGTTACCTGACAAGAAGTGGGAATCATGCCAAGAGAAGACACTGATGTAGATAAAAAAAAAGAGACATCATTTTCTTAGGAAACAAATTACTGTTTTCTGTTTCACTCTGCCTTGTGCCTACACCTGTAGACAACTACTTAGATCCTGGGCATGGGTGAAAACAATTTTAAAATGGTGCCAATTTTAGGGAGGCAGTGTGAAAAATATATTTATTCCTGAGCACAGCTGGTGCTGCCCTTCAGCAGATCAACCCTCACTCCCAACTGAGTGAACTTACTGAGGGTGCACTTGATCCCCTCATCGAGACCACCAATAAAGATATTAAACAGAACTTAAAATCTGTAATAAAAAAATCTTCTGAAGATAGAAAAGTTGTTAGATAAGGGACAAACAGAGCCATTAGAGCCATATCTGTCCCCAGTAGGAGATGCACACATTTGGTATTGACAAAAAGGACTTTTGAAACATACTGAGCTCAAACTGCATGGTAAAGCTTTCAAATAACACTGAAACAGAGAAAATGTTAATTATCCAGAGAGCCTGGTTTGTTCTTGTAACGTGGTTTCTTCTCTCACATTTTTAATAGCTTTGGACATGTTGAAGCTGTAGGAGCTTACACAAAGAAAGAAATCTCTTCAGTGGCATTGCAAATATTCACCCAGCAAACCAGTACTTTTGGCACATATTTAATAAGCCTTTGAGCAACATTCCATGGAATCACTTAGAAGTTCCTAAAGGACAAAAATCTCATTTTACTATTCATTTTTTAGTGCTGAGGTCCTCCTATTTACTGTGATAAACATGCTGTATTCTTTTAACACGCAGCTGAATTATCCCAAACGTTTTCAGAGGATGACGCCCCAGCTAATTCATTGGGACTTAATTTCTCCTGTGATGTTCCACAGAAAAGGGCTCTTTGTTGTTTCTGGTGAGCAGAGCGCAGGCAGAGCAAGACTTTGATTCAGCAGAAGTACCTCAGTTCAGTGTGTAAGGTAGCCCTTGGGGATGAATACAGCACTTATTTCTACCCAGTAAAGCATGTCCTGCTCGGTAGGGACTGACAGGAGAGGCTTTTGAAGCGGCAGCCCAAGGTAGTGGTGGCTGCAGTGTGTCCTTCCCTGGGCACTCTGCTCCCACTGTGGGGCGGTGTCCGGAGCAGCCGGGGCAGCACCACTTCAAACATGGCCCATGAATAGGGGCTCGTTTGACCCCTGACCACAACCAGCCTCCAAACTGGCAGACAGAGAATCAGAGTAATTTGTATCATTTCAATTAGTTACTAGCTGCATAACAGGGAGGTCATGACTTTTTTGGGATGATTATTGCCCATGGCAACCAAACTTCAATGTACCATCAGTTTCCAAATACTTTCACTTAATAAATGTAAGTTCATAAACAAGGGCCGATTGTTGGGGACACAACAAAGCTGATTATCTGCGCCGCTCCCGAGTCAGCGGAAGATGACATAACTTTGTCGGCAAAATCCTTTTTATTAGCAACAAGAAAAAAAGTGGCTGATAAATGGCTTTAATAATGTTGGCTGAATGAACAGTATTGATCTTTGACTATGTAAAATGGCGCGGAAAGGCAAGTTTATGTAAGAGCACTGTTGTTGTACTATGGAGAGCAGGCCGGTTTTGTTTCACAGTTTGTTCTATGCACCAAAATTCTGAAATTCTAAAATCAATGTTGCCATTGTTGGGCCAAAACAGCACACCCTTACCACAGACAATGCAAAGAATTTCAAAATATAGATAGCTCCCTGATACATACAGATGGGATTGTAAGAAACATTGGGTTGTTTTTCCTTCCCGAAGAAAGGGCAGCTTGTTCCAGGGTGCAGACAATGGTGTGTCTACATGCCTGTGAAACTTCATGAACCCAGTGCAATAATTCAAGCCTTTGATTTGAAAAATGTTTTGTATGTCTTCCTCCACATCTGCAAATACCTCCACTTTCCCTTGGTGCCAGCCAAGAGTTGTTAGCAGGCGAATGTTTTCCACTTGAGGAAGGAAAAAAAAAGTTAGGCACGTACATAAGTTTTGCTATTTGGCTTTTGTTTTTTGAATTAAAATAAAGGTTTCCTTCTTTCATGTCACAATCTATTAGCCACTGGGATAGCTGGTATCACAGTTCCTTCCCCTTCAGCCCTGCATGTGTAGCAGATTTGACGGTGTGTGGAAACCAACCCAGGCACTGCGCTGTGACTGCGTCACCTGCAATCAGCCGGAGATGCTGCTCAGATTAATCATGACAGTAGGCAATATTTCCAACATTATTAGAAGAGAAACCTAATATTTTGGGACATCAGGGATCTCTGAGCTGTTGTCCATCAAACTGAGAACCTTCATTTTCTGCTCCTTGGATGGGTAACCTTAAGTTTTAACCGTTTCAGAGGCAGAGGGTTCGTACACACAAACACACAGGAACACTCAGTACACTGTACCAGACACGTGAAGTAAATCCTGGGTGCTCTCTGTGGCTGCTCTCAGGTGCTGGTACCAACAGGGACACTGTGCTCAGACCAAGGCTCTGTAGGTTTTGGAGAGGACTGTTCACTACCTTATCTCACTCTTTTGGCCATCTGTTTATATACCTGTGGACATTTGCAAGACACGAAGCCAGGCCCCAGTGTTTGGCAAACAGTTGGCCAGTCCACTGCATGGCTGCGAAGGGAATTAATTCACCTTGCTGATGGTCTCTTAAGTACAATTCTAATGAATCATATGTAAAGAATGCTTAAATTTTGAGGCTTTGTGTTGGACAGAGAGCCCACTACGATGTTTAATGACTCCAGCTGAGCTGTTTAGGCTGCATCATTTTGAAGGATAGAGTTAATGCAGCTTTTCTCTGAGGCTGAAGTAGTGCAATAGCCACATTAATGGGCTGGGAATTTTCATCACAGTTTTACTTTTTTCTTGCAGCTGTTGGTTGTAGGTCAGTGACATAAATTTTATTTAAGGCTCCATCCTGCAAAACTTTATTATGGATGGTAGAGATTATTGTCAGTGATACTGGGCACAGCAGTAAGTGCAACCTTTCATGCTCAGGACTTGCAGGGTCAAGCTGTGCTCTATTTGCAGGAGTAAGCAGTGCCTCAGGTTAAAAGATATGGGGCATCTGGCTCTTACACTGAAGGGAAATCTCTACAATCATGCACAGCATTCAGCACATTTAGTTGCTCATGAATGCAGTGGGAGTTGAAGGCACTCAGCACCTCCTGGGATTTGGCCCAGAATAATTGTTTTCAAATGGGACTGAAATATTTTATTTGATTTTTAAAACAACTCCAGTCCTCACTCAGAAGGGGAGGCTGACATTGTTATGAAAAAAAAAAAATCAGGGATTTTGTCCTCCCTCAGCAGAGAGCCTGAACAATTGCCCTTTGATTTAGAAAGCAAGCTCAGGGCACAAGTGAGCTGGGCCCTGCAGATCTGAGGTGGATTTGCATGTTTGCTTTCAAGCTGTGCCTGAGAGGCTGCTGGGGAAGGGTCTCTTTTAAAATCTCCACTGCACCTTTGACAGGGCTGCTCTGCAGAGTGTTTTGGGACCTCCTCAGCACAGCTCAGTGTGTTGCTCTGAGCTCACACACAAAGGTGTTCTGGAGTAAACCAGGCCCTTGGTGAGGTGCTGTGGAGGTACAGAACCAGATCCTTCTATTCTCATTGGAAACATCATCCTGAGGGAGACTGAGCTTCCTTGCTTTCCATAGACCTGCTGGGTGAAGCACTGAGGCAGTGGCTTCCATGCCACTTTCTCCACAGTTAAACGCCCTGGATTTCAGTGGCCTCCCTGTACCCCCTGAAGCACCTCAGGCCTTCAGGTTTGGCCCCTGATGGAGCTCAGCACCCTGCAAGGACTGCACACACTTATCCAACCACGAGAGTCCAAGGGACAATGACCCCACCTGGGATGGAGCCCATGAGATCTCCCAGCATTCCCACACATTGATATCATATAAAGTCCTTAACAAACTCCATAAAGCTAATTGAGTGGTGAGACAGCAAATAAAATCCAATTGCTTGTGTTCCATAATACCTTCCAAGCAAATCAACAACTCCTTCCCATACCCTTTCTTCCCCCCTCCCCTCCACGATGCATTTCTGAATATTTCTAGAACCTTTTCACAGTCCTTTGGCAGCTGATCCTATCCCACCTTATCCATCATCATTGCTGCCTTGAGAGCTGGTTCATTTATCTCGTTGCTTTAGTGCTGTCACCTACAGCTTGGGATACATAGACCCAATTTCTGGGATTTGGTCTTTCATGTGGCCTCTTCCCTGCTGGCACCCACTCAATCATCCCCTCTGCCAGCTGATCTCCTCAGCTCCTCATATGTCATACACTTCTCAACCACCTGGTGGTTGCACACAGGATCTACTTTTAGATCTTTCTTTCCCCCCACATTCCTTGTTTACTGCCATTTAATGCAGGATTCATCTTTTTGTTCTTTGCATCTTTGCAAGACTGTTTTTCCTTAATTACAGGCAGACACATGATGACTTTGTGTCCATCCTTCTTTATGCTAAGAAGACTTTTTTCCCCTCTGGAAAATAATGCCTAATACCTGTGAAAGTCAGTTTTATTCCTTATTTTCCTTGTTTTTGTTTTTCTGTCTTGGCCCTAAATAAATTATGTATACCTAAAACTAATGTATGCACTTTCATACTCTGTTCCCCACCACCTCCAGTGTCTCTGCCCTGCTGAGCACACCCTGTAACTGCCCTTGTTTTTCACAGGCTCTGACTGTGGGATGAGACACTGCCATTCCAGGTTCCTCTCCTTTCACCTGCTCTCCTTTCCAGCAGCCCCACCACAATTAATATTCCTTGCTGCAGGAAGCATCTTCTGCATATTCCAGCACCTTTTGCTCCCTGAACATAATTCTTACATAACTCTTGATATGATAAGTCATACTGGCCAGAGTTAACCTTATTACTAGAGATGTACTGAGCAATCTTGCAGTCATGAGATACCAGGGATATTTCAGTAATGGGAAATCTGCTTCCCATACAAGATTGATTTTAGTTATGACCTTTAGCTGGAATGATATCTGTAAATTCTTAGCTGCATTAATTTCTTGTTTTCTCTTGTCACATGCTGTCAGCAAATGTGTATCTTGCAGATATGAAGTATTAAGAACCAGACATGTCCTGGGCTGTCTGTGTGGACCTGAAGTTATTGCACTACACTCAACTTTCCTGTCTAAAGCATCTGAGCTCCTGTACTGCCCCCAGGACACGGTGGTTAAGAAAAATGCAAATCCCAAATCCCGACTTTTCTGTTACAGACTAAGAATTATTTCAGAGCATCTGCCTCCTGTTTTCTTAGTGTGAGTTAATAAGGAATACATGGCCACAGCACTCAGTTTGCTAAAGTCAGGGTTTGAAAAAACAAGATTAAATTATAGGATAAAAAAAAAAAAGTTTAATTTTCTAACATTGTCTCTCCTTCCAACAGGCTTTTTGTGACGTCTCAGTCACACAGAGTGTTTGGGGTTCTGTTTTGCTCCTTCCAAAAGAGTTTGTTGTCACTGCTGATAAGTCTGAGTTCATTAAACTGTAAAAATGATCCTTGAATTGAGGCTGAATATTGCCCTCCAAGATGGATGACAGCTCCCACAGCAAGGTCTGCTTGTTAGAGGGATCGGTGTGGGGGTCCTGTGGCCATTGTTATGCAGGGGACAGTCCCCTTTGACCCCAAAATGTGTGTGTGTACAGATGAGAGGACCCTTACTGTGTCTCACAGAATCTTTTCACCATTAATTAATTTTGGAGACCTTATGTGGCAATCAGCTTCCTAGAGCTCCTTTCTCTTTGCTGTGGCCAATATTTGTATGATATTTACTTAAACAAATTAACTTATTTAAACTGCTATTCCTTCATAGATGGTGTACATTTGAGTGTCTTTATGACTAGGACATGAACTGCCTTACAGATCATTTAGTAAAGCAGACATCCATTTCTGATTGCTGAAATGATTGCAGAGAAACCTTCCCATTCTGTAAGATGAAAGCTGCTCCATGAAGGAATCTGTCCCTTCCATCTTTAAATTTTAATGGATCAGGGACTGGTCTTTATAAAGAATCTGGTGACTTTCTCTTGTATTATGCAGAAAAGTGTTCCTGAACAAACCCTAAGTAACAGTGTGGGCATGCTGTAGTAAACATGTGTGCTCTCTGCCTAAGATTGGTCAAAAAAATCAGAAAGGAATGGAGAATCATCCTGAACATTCTGTCAGTGCTGGGAGCTCTTCTTGTCTTTGACCTTCTGGTCAGTTCCAGTTGCTGCCTTTTGAAAAAGACAGAACAGAAATATCAAAGATCTCCACAAGAGCAATAAATACTGTTGGAAGCTTGAAAAGCTTCCCTGTTGTAGCAGCCAAAATGTGGTTCCTGCGCTCAGTTCAACAAGAAGGTTGATGATACTTGTTGTGTGAAATGTAGCACAGTGGAAAAACCAGTTGTTTTAACTTTTGTACCTGAACCTGCATGGATGTGGCACTGCTAATAACAAAAAGCACTTGGGAAATACAATGTACTTGGTTATGGAGCTCCCTGTCACTGGACAGCGAGGCAGAAACAGAGAAAAATAAAAGATTAGGCCATGCTATAAGGAAAAGAACATCTGTGTATACATCAGGTAAGGAGGAAATATGTGAGTCCTCTGACTCCAGAACAGACTGAGCTCATATCTGCAACATCCCCAATGGGTGTCTCAGTGCATAACTGTCCGTTATAGGGGTTTTATATCCAGCACTGGATGGGCCATTGCTCTGATTTAGTATTGGAACTCCTCTCCTTCTTCCATCATTTTCTCTTAGGGGTACTTCCCATCAAAGTCTGCAATGACATTTGAGTTAATTCATTAATTTTCATTGGCTTCTTGGCTGTCTTACGATGGTGCACTGACAAATCAATTACTGCCTCTTACCACAGCTGAACCTCCCTCTGGATCCCACTGAGGGCTCTGTCAGCTCCTCCACCTCCAAACCTGAGCATTTGGGTGGAGGAGCCCAAGCTGTCCTCTTAGGAGACACCCTTGTGCTGGTGACTGAACTCTGCTCCCCTCCTGACTCCCTTTGCTTTCAATCCTGTTCTACTTCTCTGCATTTCTCCAGTGTCTTGCAAAGAATTAGGTCCTACTTTTCTGCTTATCCTTTAATAAGATCAATAGGAGTGTTTGCATTATCTCTCTCATTCTCTTATTTGCTCATTTCTTTCTCCTAATTTCACCAGCTACATGAAATCCATTTTTCTGCTGACTATTTGTAACAGATCAAAGTCAATATCACCACTTTGTCCTGGGAAACCTATCTGGACCCAATAGGAACTTCCCAAATGACAATAAAATACACAACTCTGCCCTTATGTGTTTTGTTATGTTTAAATTTTGAAATTGTGCATTGTGTGACACAATGTCAGTAATAGGTAATGCAGCAAAACTCCACTGAAGATAAATTGTTCTCCTTTGATCCATTTTTTCCTAAGTTTGCCAAATACAGCTTTATATTTCATAATTTCATGTTAACAAAACCACGAGAAGGGAAGATCAAGTGGAAGCTGAAGGAAAGGAGTCTGAGTGTAGGACAGGAAGAATGGGGCTTGTTACGGCCAAAGGGGAATGTGAGAACACCATCACCTAAACCCAGCTCTCTGTGTGCCAAAGGAGGAAGGGCTGAATGCTATGAATTTTCTTGTGGCATTTCTAAGTGCCTGCCTCCTACCCCCAGTGTGGTCCTGTGCAAGCAATGACAGGTCTCTGCTATGATATATGGATGATTAAATCCTCAGGGATCGCTTGCTCTGTCCTTAGGCAGCCAGGTTTAGTTACTGCCTGTTTCTTACCAAGTTTCTCTGGATCCAGTTGTCTGAGCAGTTTTGAGTTTTAGGAATGGCAAGAGTGACCACCAGTCAGCTCCAGGTGTTCCTTAGCCTCATGAATTTCCTCCCACGTCCTTCCGTGCCCAGTGATACAGAGAGATTAAGAACTTCAGAGTAACAGAAAACATCTCCTTAGGCTGCTCAGAACACGGCAAGAGGCTCAGTTTTTGTGTCTCCCCTCCACTCTCTGCAGCTGTGGATGGTGCCCAGCCCTGTGCACCCTTTCATCAGCCTGCCCGTGACGTCGGCAGAACACACAGATTTGAAGTGCTGACCCCCAAAGCATAAATCTTATTGGTGTCACAGCCCAGCCATGAGTGAGGAGCTGAAGGGAGGGCTCGGGTCATGTGGCCAGGTCACACAGCCACAGGCTACAAGAAAGGTCTCACCCCTAGACATTATTTGCTTACCCAGCTACACTGAAGCCATAGAAAACACAGGTGCAGGCAGTTCCACACCGAGGCAAAGCTCCCATGGCAAACTGTGGTAATTGTGCCTCCAGAGCTTCTCTCTGATTGGCTGGTAAAGAGACAGGGTCCCAAAAAGTGCCAGCAGAAGATAATGTGGGAAAGCATGGAAGATCATAGCACTCCTGGGATTTCTGTGGTATTCTGAGCCAGGACAGAAACCTGCAACCCACCCTCCCTCACGTTGTTGGAGCACAAATCCTGCCTTGGGTTGAACTGTTCTGTGTGTTGGGCAAAGTCAGGCCCAGAGGAGCACCCCTATCACACCCTAATGAAACAGTGCCCTGAGAACAAGGCCTTTGCTTTGCTCAGACTGTTTTCAGGCAGTACAGAAAACTGAAACACAGTGAGGAGTCCAGAACATCCAAGTTTCCTTGTCAGACCCAAAGGCAGCTGGAGAGCCACCATAATCCTCAGTGTTAGGGTGGCAATACATGTGGCATTACCTCCTGCACAGTGAGTTCTCTGCTCTTTCTTCTCCTGTTCTTGGAGTCTCCAACTGGAGCACGTGCAGTCCCTCAGCCCTGAGCCACCTTCCATAACCTTGAGTTCCCAGAGAACCTGCTCACATGTTTCCAATGCCTTCTTATCACCTTTTTTCCTAGCCAATATTTGATAAAAAATGAAAAAAAAAAATAGCAGGCAAAGAATTACTTTGAGCAGTTCTTTAAATCTGTTTGAACGTTTTAGGTTTTCTTCACTCTGCTTTTGCTCCCACCAGCTGTATTTGGAACCTTCACGCTGATGGCCAGGTCCAATTTAACATCTCTAGCAGGCTTTGCTTTGTGCAGTGCTGCTAGGAGTTCCTCCCTACCATCACACAACCAGTTGGAGCCTGCATTTAGCAACCCGTGGAGGGGCTTGTGCAGGTTTCTGTGCCATCAGACATGTCACTCCCAGAGGAGCAGAGCTGTGGCTGCCCAGGTGCTGCAGGCACCGCACTGCGATTGATGGTTTGGTGCTCTCCCAGCACAGTTGTGGCTCTGGGCTTTGTTCTATTTTTGTGCTCATCCTATATGCATCTGTTCTCACTTTATTCTACATCCTGTTGCCATCCTCCTGCTCATCAGTCTCTGCCATCTTTAGACATCTTCCACTGTCGTGTTGACACCTCTGTAAATTCAGCGCCATCAAAGGGATGACTTCTGACTGATGTCAGTAAGTAAAGACTTCAGGCCTTTGTTTTTCTCTCACACCCACCTTTCTTTCCTTGCCATGTGCAACTGGACCTCCTCTCAAGTGTTGATGTGCACTGGTCATCAAAATTCTTTGCCATCAAACGGCACTGAGAAGTCATTGATGTCCTCAGCACTGTCCCTGGGCCTCCTTTCCCGACTGACATTGGCAGTGGGGACCGAGAGGGTGGTCTGAGCAGGGCCATGTCTGTGGCCTGTCCCTCAGGCTGATGTGCACACTGACATCTGCACTACCCGAGTGTTTGTACTGGATTAACTCTAATCACTTGACCGTGCAGGAGACTCCAAGATCCCTGAGGAATTCATGTACACATGTAATTGCACAGGGATTACTTAAGAAAAGTGACATTTCAGTAGTTTGGGGACCAGGCCCAGAGGTGTCAAACCTGGAAAGTCTCTGGCTGTGAGACTCCTGTTGTCAGTGGTGCTTCCCCCCAACAGTAGGGACTGGTTGGTACCAGTTTGGTTCTCAAACACCTCAAGGAAATGGTCTCGCTTCCCTGGAGCTCAGTGGGGCAGGGTCAGCCCTCAGTCCTTTCAGTCATCCTCATTCCAGCATGTATTGGCCTTGTGTAAAACTTGGGTAAAATAATAAAAATGTTCCACTTCTATAAATGCTTGATAAATCAGTGGCTCTTAGAGTGGTATTTCCTTGGGCCTGCTGCGAGTTTATGGTGTAGTCACATGGAAAAAAAGGAACTGAATATAAAATGTGAAAACTCTGTCTGAAGAAGGTTCTATCTGTCATCACAGAATACACTAAAATTTCCTTAACTCTTGCCACAATCCCCAAATCCCCTCTCTGAAATTCTGACATTTTCTCTCTAGCAGCAAACAAAGGAGAGCAATATGCACGAGAAGGCAGTAGGAAGCCTGAAGCTATTAGCATGTCATTGTCAAAGGCAGAAATAAAAAACACAAAAGTTAAAGGACTCTGGAATATAACAGAAATCTCCAGACATGAGTCAGACACTAAAAATGCCCAAACTCATTTAAAAAGCTCTTTGTCACAGTCCAAAAAAACAACATTTTCAGTGTTTTTCCTTTTGCTTTACATCCCGCTATTGCAAGGACATGGCTAATTATGACCTGAATGATTGCTATTATCCCTGTGTGCTCCTCCATGGAGCCGGATGTGCTCCAAATATGGCCACAAACATATCACAGCGTCCAGTAAAATCAAAAGAATAAGATAATTCTGTTTTAAGGGTTAATGGTATTCACTCCCCCTCAGTTTGACTCACTGGACAAAAGCTCCAGTGTGCCTATTCTAGGCAGCTGTGCTGAACAGTAAAGATTTGGAGTCCTTTGTAGGCTGGGGAAAAAGAAAGTCTTTGTAAACTTTTTATTTAGTATATTCTACCAAACACCCATGTGTAACAGTTAAAACATTTGGAGTTGCAACAGGCTAAGGAAAGTTTGCGCAGATAAACAGAGTTATTCTAAATTTTGTGCCTACTAAGGTCTGAATCACAGAGTCTCATTGCATTTCATTTAAAGTGTATGTGCAGTTTTCTCAGCAGGGCCATTGTGCTCTTTGGGCTTTGTTTAGTCAGGTTGAAAATGGTAATACAAAATAAAAAACGATGTATGGTTTGAATCACGATGTTTGCAGTAATCTGTGAGTGATCATGATGCAGAGCAGCATGGGTTTTGTGCTGGAAGAGTTCTCTTCACTTCCCTGCTATTGTTCTTTGGGAGTGCTGGGGGAAAGGCAGGCCCACAGGCACTGAAAAGCAAACACACCTTCCATTTTCAGGATATATCCCTCTGAAACGAATCAGCTTTTGGAATACTCTCTCAGCACTTGCCCAAAATCCTGGCTGGGAAGGCACTAAGGCACTGAAATACAGAGGCAGCACAGCAGAGCTGCAGGATTGTGGATCTGTGGGTTCAGGGCAGAACTGCAGGACTGTGGATCTGTGGGTTCAGGGCAGAGCTGCAGGACTGTGGATCTGTGGGTTCAGGGCAGAGCTGCAGGATTGTGGATCTGTGGGTTCAGCACAGCAGAGCTGCAGGATTGTGGATCTGTGGGTTCAGGGCAGAGCTGCAGGACTGTGGATCTGTGGGTTCAGCACAGCAGAGCTGCAGGATTGTGGATCTGTGGGTTCAGGGCAGAGCTGCAAGACTGTGGATCTGTGGGTTCAGCACAGCAGAGCTGCAGGATTGTGGATCTGTGGGTTCAGGGCAGAGCTGCAGGATTGTGGATCTGTGGGTTCAGCACAGCAGAGCTGCAGGATTGTGGATCTGTGGGTTCAGGGCAGAGCTGCAGGACTGTGGATCTGTGGGTTCAGCACAGCAGAGCTGCAGGATTGTGGATCTGTGGGTTCAGGGCAGAGCTGCAGGACTGTGGATCTGTGGGTTCAGCACAGCAGAGCTGCAGGATTGTGGATCTGTGGGTTCAGGGCAGAGCTGCAGGACTGTGGATCTGTGGGTTCAGCACAGCAGAGCTGCAGGATTGTGGATCTGTGGGTTCAGGGCAGAGCTGCAGGACTGTGGATCTGTGGGTTCAGCACAGCAGAGCTGCAGGATTGTGGATCTGTGGGTTCAGGGCAGAGCTGCAGGACTGTGGATCTGTGGGTTCAGCACAGCAGAGCTGCAGGATTGTGGATCTGTGGGTTCAGGGCAGAGCTGCAGGACTGTGGATCTGTGGGTTCAGCACAGCAGAGCTGCAGGATTGTGGATCTGTGGGTTCAGGGCAGAGCTGCAGGACTGTGGATCTGTGGGTTCAGCACAGCAGAGCTGCAGGATTGTGGATCTGTGGGTTCAGGGCAGAGCTGCAGGACTGTGGATCTGTGGGTTCAGCACAGCAGAGCTGCAGGATTGTGGATCTGTGGGTTCAGGGCAGAGCTGCAGGACTGTGGATCTGTGGGTTCAGCACAGCAGAGCTGCAGGACTGTGGATCTGTGGGTTCAGGGCAGAGCTGCAGGATTGTGGATCTGTGGGCTCTGCAGGGCCACAGGGAGCTACAAACACCCATGGACTGACTCAGGATTTGCTTCCTTCACCATAACATAAAGTGCCTGAGCCAGGACAGTGCCCATGTTGTAAGGCAAATAAAAATGAATATGGGATCCAATGGTTATTTGTCAGTTCTTAAAGCATCTCCAGGAATAAAAAGCAGTGAGGAAATGGCCTGTGTTTTGGGCTGACCTTACTCTACTTTCAGCCAGTAAAATTCCTCTTAACTGGAACAGGATTTTATTTCATTAGGACTGTCATAATTTTGTTCAGAATTCATGATTCAGGCCATGACTGAAGCAGATGCTTAAGCACATCCCATGATGGTCAGGGGCTCAGGAATAATCAGATCTCTTGTTTTAACTTAAATATGTGCTGAACATAAAGTACATCCCAGAATGCCACAACCTGTTGTTATTTGGGCATTTCTCAAATGCATCAGAACTTAAATGTTGATACAACACTTCAATGTGAGTTTGAAGTAAAGCTGCATTTTTAACCAGGTGTCAAAACATTTGCTAACTTTTGAAGGAGAACTCCTCATATATTTCTCTGGGTATTGAATAATCTCCATCTTCTCAAAGAGTTTCCTACTTCCAGGGATATAAATCTTGCCTCTTCCAGATATTTCAGTCAATATATAATGTCCTTCTCACTGTGTTTATTAAGAGCACAAAAGATGAAGGCATTTAAAAACCATGCTAAAAGCATATCTGATGTTATTGTAGTTGCAATTATCTCAGAGGAAGGTTGTGCTTCCTTTTCAAGCTGATTTTGATGTACAGATTTGCCAAACTATTTGAAAGGCGCAGACACTTTAGCATTCATGACACTATTATTCACTGCCATAAATCTAGATCAGATATGTGCTGTCTGAATTGATAGTGGGTATTCTGCCTGAGAAAAATGTGTTCCCCCTTAACTTTTAGCAGTGACATTGCTTATGTTACATCACTTTTGGGTTACTATGCATCATATTGGGCAAAGATGTCACTATTTATAGTGCAGAGGTTGTGGCACTATAATTAAGGCTGTGTTAGGGTTTATGTTACCTTATAAAAGCTCTATTTTCAGGAGCTTCTGCCTCCATAACCCAGTTCATTTTGGCCGTGCAGCTTCAGCTGGGGAGTGTAAGGAATGAGACACTCATAGTCTAAGTGGGTGGTGGCCTCTTGTCTTGCAGTTTGGTCCCTGCTGGTGTCACTTCCAGGCACCGCCACGTTCCAGGTGGCTTTGCTTTCACCTGACACCTGTGGAGAGGTAAACAGGTTCTTGCTTCTTTATGTTTTCAAACTGACAGAGAGCAGGAACAGTGTGGGTACACTTTGTGACTCTGTTCTTGTGTTTGGTGCCTCCCGAAGTGGCTCAGGGGCAGAAGTTCCTGAGGTGACCTGGGTCAGGTCCTCTGGGTGCTGCCACTGCTGCCTTCGTGCTAATAGAAACACAGGGTGAAAGAGAGTGTTCTGCCCTCCCTGAGTACTGACCATCATACCCAGGCCAAGCCCAGACCTGGTTCAGCTGGGCACAGCTCTTCCATGACAACTTATTTATATTGCTTTTTGTCATTTGAATGTCTTTCCATAGGGCCATAAAAAGTTATTTCCAAAGAACAGCACATAAACACCAACAGTGCAGGTCTGTAGACAGAGTCTCAGCTGGGTTAGTCAATGCAACTTACCCAAACTACACAGAACTACCCAAATTATGCCAAGGAAAGCTGTGGGCTATTGTTTGGGGTTTGGTGGGTTTTTTTTGTTTGTTTGTTTGTTTGTTTTATTGTTTTTTTTTTCAGTAAGGATGTAGCTACAGCTTATTTAGAGCCACTCTGTAGTTTGGAGTGATTCCTCACAGAACAGACATACTTAAAGTCATAAATGTGTTGGATAAAAAGCTCAGGTATTTTCTTTATAGACTAAGTGTAGAGCCAATGTTTGAGTAATCCCTTTTATTGGACTACCCATACACTATTGACAAACCTGCTTCCTGGCTACAGGAATCCATTCCCGGAGTCAACCCCTCCCTGACCTGCAGGGGAGTTTTGTGTATCCCCAAAGCATGACTGTCAATATTGCTGCATTAGTCCAATAAAAGGGATTACTTGAAACTTGACTCTAAATTTTGTCTCACTGGTAAAGGCAAGTAATTAAAAATATTGAGTTGGGTAAGAAGACACACTGGCTATTGTGATGTGCTAATAACCAAGTCCTTCCAAAATGATTTGCTGTGTTGCTCCCAGTGTACACAGGGGATAGAAACAGGTAGGAAATTTAAAATAGAAAACAAAAAAAAAGCAAAGAGCAGCCCATTTCTGTGTTTCAGCCAAGCTGAATATGCAGATCAGCAGAAAGAGCAACCATCCTTTCTGCTTCCAGGAATGGATAGGGAATGGATGGAGGGACAGGTGACACTTCCAACAAGGCTTTCAGGTGAAATTCTTACTCACATACTTGTGCCACATGGTGGGATGTTCTCTGAGGGCCTCTTGAAAACCTCCAAACTACTCACAGAGGAAGAGGCTGCTCAGTGGAAATAAAGATATCAGAGCACATGGCCCCTAAATGTTGTAAACAAGACAGAACTAGTGCTAAGCATGGAAATTACTGTTGTGTTTTGAGCCCTCCAGCACAGAGCCTGTCCTTTTGTTCTTGTGTCTGCGATATCCCAGACCTCTGTATCAGGAGCTGAAAGACCTTTATACTGCCCTTGTTTCTTAGAGATACTTGAAAAACTGGGGAAAACCTGTTCCTCTGTTCAACACAGAACCTTCAGCCTGGACAGCTCACCTTTTGGACATTGCAGCTGTGTCATGGGGACTGGGTCACACACTCTGTTCCACATAAGCCCAAGCCTGGACTGTAGGGGGAAACAAAGAGTTTTTGCTTCCCATTAGCCCCAGATCCCTTCCCAGTTCTGCCAGCTGATGTCCTGTGGGGCAGCGTGCTGGCTTTTCCTTCTGAGAGATGCCTGGGACATGTGCCATTCCACCCCTGTATTGCTTCCTTATGTTCCACAGGGAGCTGTTGCTATCCCAACATCCCTAGATGGAGCAGCTTGGCCTGGGCAGGGGCTGGGAGGGCACAGCCCCCCAGTCCACACAGGGGACACACCCTGAGGGTCCCGTGCCACTGCCTGGGCATTGCCAATAACCCAACCACCCGGAGGGGCCAACTCCCCACCATGCCAGGGCACAGGAATCCCGTCCTGGATGTGTGTGAGAACTGCATGGTGGGACCCCCTAAAACAAGAACCTGGAAACTAAACCTGCCAAATTCAGGACAAGCTGGGTTTGGTCAGAGATTTCCTGCCCAATCTGTTTCCTTCCAGAGCCCCAGCTGGAAATCCAGCCTTGTTGCTGCTGCTCTTGCTCCTGCAGAGCACCAAACGCTCTGGGAAATGGAGTCCCTGCCTGGCAATTTTGGGCAGCGCTGCAGGGATAGGTGCAGGAATGGGAAAGCAGGAGTGGGGACCAGCAGCAGCAGCACTGCTGCACTGCAGTGGGCTGGCATCAAAAGAGGACAAAATGTTTAGATTCACCCTCTTGTTTTATTACGTATGACTTAATCTGTGTTCTCCCCCTTCCCCATCTCTCCCAGGAGGTGAGGAGAGAGCACATATTTTTTTTTAATAGCTTTATTTACTTGGATGCTTCAGGATACTAAGTTATGACAAATCCTTCTCCACAGTAGCTTTTGGCTTCCCCCTTCTTGGAGCTCTCTGGACCTTTGAACTGCTGCCATTACAGCTGCCTCCCAGCCTGTCATGTGGCTGCTGAATTGAGCTTTTGAGTGGTGCCTCTGCACTGCTCTCAGCCCTAACTGGTGTACTTCTAACACTACCATTGTTTTGAATGAAACAGCACTTCTGTGCCAAAAAATGGAGGGTATTTCTCCACAGCACAATCTGGGCAGGCAGGCATTCTGTCTGCTGCTCTCCCAGCAGCCAAGAGCCCTCAGCCACACGGGCACAGCACTGACCCTCCCTACACAAACTGCATCTGCACTGGGGAAAAAGGTCTCTTGGAGCACTTGGCTGATTCATGGCAGAGTCAGAGGCAGCTCCTCTGAGAATGTGCAGGATGGATACATCTTAACCAGTGGGTTTATTATCATTATTATTATTATTATTGTTGTTGTTGTTGTTGTTGTATTAGATTGGTCTCTTCTCCCACACAACCAACAGTAGGACAAGAGGGCACAGCTCAAGCTCTGCCAGGGGAGGTTTAGGTTGGATCTCAGAAAGAAATTCTTTGCAGAGAGAGTGCTGAGGCATTGGAATGGGCTGCCCAGAGAGGGGGTGGATTCCCCATCCCTGGAGGTGTTTAAGATGAGACTGGATGTGGCACTGAGTGAGAATCCATCACATCTTGATCCAACCCCATTGGGATCACCAGCCCAGGGCACTGAGGTGGGGTTGGATCAAGGGTTGGGCTTGCTGATCTCAGATGCCTCTTCCAACCCAACTGATTCTATTATTATTATTATTATTACAGAATACTTCTATGCCATTAATGACTCTGCTGGAATAAACATGACACTGGGGCAGGCACCGTGTATTCCCACCAATTTGGAACCCCAATGTCACAGACATTAATTTTGCAGACATCTACACATATCTTTAAATTTTTGCAGTTTTTTTTCATAACGTTACAGATTTGTTTGAAAACTATCTCTTATGAAGCAAAATTTCTTCAGGAAAAGTATTTTAACTAAATATCACTGATATTGTTTGGTAACTTTAGTGAGTTGGACTTGATGATCCTGATGGGTCCCTTCCAACTCAGCATATTTTATGATTCTATGAACTGAATATGTATCTTATATATCTATATATATCTATATCTATTAATCTATCTATATCTATATCTATCTATATATCTATCTCTATCTCTGTCTCTATATCTACATCTATATCTATCTATCTATCTTTGTGTATATATATATATATTAATTACATGTGTGACTGTTTTGTAGATGGGGACACTTAGAGCTCACCAAGGCTGGTCTTTGTTTCCAACATAAATACATGGAGGCAGTAAGCTCGACTCTGAATTAATGCAATGTAGTAATATCTAGAGCCAAAAACACTCATAAAGGATCATTTGGTTGCAAAAGCCTATTAACAAAATTTTTTATTATTTAGGTAGGGCCCTCTCATCATTATAACTGGAGCAAATTTCCTTGGGAAAAGCCAGCAAAAACGTGCCCTGAGTGGTGCAGTGAGTCAAACACACAGGGACAGTGCTGCAGCAGGACAAACTGCAGGGACACAGCTGGGGAAACAGCTCCTACCTGATGTCCTCTCCAAACTCCACTGCAGACATGAATAAATGGCCTACAAGACTGGGCTTTTTTATTCTCTTTGAAGTAGGAGCATTAAATTAAAACTGAAGCAGCACAACACTTAGCACTCAAGCTGGAGAACACATGATGAGCTTAAAAATAATGTTGAGGGAAAGACAGCAGAGAATAGAGGAGGCTTTGTGTCATGTTCGACTTCGTTTTCAAGCAAAGCTAAACATCAAAATATTAGAACACAAGCACAAAACCTCATTGTCAGTAAAACTAATTAGTGTTCTGCTGCTTAATGCAAAAGCCTACATGATGTCTTGACCTTTTTTACACATTGTGGCTGAGGGTGTGCAATAAAACAGAGGGAAGCACAGAATGCCTCCAGTTGGCCTCCGAGGTTTGCTTCCTTACGGAGTTCAATGGAGCCCAACAATACAGGCTGTGTATGAGCCCTCCTTCAAAGCCTGCCCGTTTCCAAGGGCCTGAGCCAGTGAATCAAGGCTGTCACGCTGGCAAGGGGAGCTCCCAGGATGATTGCCATCATTGCCATTCCATCTGCCTGCAGCCCTGTGTCTGCAGCAGCACACACACAACAAAGCTTCAAACACCTCGGAGAAGTAAATGCCTACGAGGCATTCCCAAAAACTCCTCATTCCTGGAGTTTTTATGTGTCTGCTCCATGGGGAGCCCTCCTGGAAACTGAGAGCCCAGTCTGGGGTTTGTTGGCCAGATCTTGCACAAATACTGCTCTCAGTAATCCTTTGCTACAGGCTAATGCAGTATCTTCTCTGACAGGAGAATGAGATAAAAAACTGTTTGGAAAACACAGTTTACTGCATTCTTCTCTTTAAAACAAAACTCTGAGTCAGTCAAAAGTCACTCTTAAAGCAGAACAAAGACCATGAGCCTCTTGCTGGCAGCACAGAATTCTTACCTTCATTCAAAGTCACTGTTGGATGTGCAGATCCTTGAACTCTGGATATTTCCATTAAAAGCATTTAGGCAGATTAAAGGTTTAAACTTCCATTAGTAGTTGGTATTGACCAAATGGGCCTCTGTTGAAATGGTTAAAATTCCCAACCCAGCACCAAACAAACATTACTCCACCACCATGTATGAAAAATGCTACTCTTAGTGCATGCAACACAAAACAAGTAAATGTAGAACAACTGAAAGTAATGCCTAAAAGTGATTTGGAAAGAAGGAGGGGGAAGAAAATATGAAAATTACTTGTTTTTACTTACAAGCTTGAACAGAGATTGGAAACCTCTTGTAGAACTGAGAATGTGTTTCTTGTACTAATACAGAATTTGTTCCGAGGTTTTTACTGGTACAAGAAATCAGGAATGACCTACAGAGACCAACTTTTCAAACTGGAGCGAGCAAATTGCCCATTTATTTGAGCTCTAGAAAAACTGCCAGAAAGCCTCTAAGTCATTCTGGGAAAGGCACTTGGATTTTCCCTGCTTGGGCTCCTGAAGCACCCCACTAAGGTGTTTGCTGAAGGGCAGCTCTGGGCCGCTGGGGGGATGAGGCAGAATAAAGGTGAGAATAAAGAATAAAGATGAGGGACTGGTGTGAGTTACAAAGCATGTGGAGTCTCTGAATTCCTGCTCTCCAGGATTCCTGAGGTGTGTGTAGCACAAAGTATAGGGACACCTGGGCAAACAGGAGCCACTGAGACAGGCAGAACTCGAGTCAGGAGATGGAGAAGTGCCGTGGTGTGACAGCCTGCGAACAACACAGGTATCAACCACACTAAAATCTACCTGAGTAAAATGCTCCTTCTCCTCACCCACGGGCATTGCTGGCACTAAGTCCTCTCCCATGGCCCTTCCTCGTGTGTCAGGGTGTGATCACACAGAGGTGGCACTCAGGTTTGGGGACAGGGCTGGGGCTGTGGTACTGACTGACAGCCACAACCACCCGCGTTCCTTCCTCAGCATTAACACCCCAGGCCACAGAGGCTGCTGCTGACCTCCACAGAAGATCATATTTTAAGTTTTATGATCTGGTGGGTTGAAATTAAACATTTGCTAATTACAAAGGTACTGCAAGTCATGCCAAACCCTCTTTTTGTTGTCTGGAGAGTTATAACAATCCTTTTCTGGCAGTTAGTTTTAAGATCATTAAATGATCCTCATTTGCAATATATTTGCAGAAGATTACAGCCCATCTAAATTGACCCTGAAGGAAGACTTATTTCATTAATGGGCTGTCCTGTGCTAATGCATAAAGCTAGAAAAATATATCTATTAAATTCTTAATGTGTAAATGATGTTTCTGGCTTTCTTCTTAATTACAAAGCAAAATGAGCCTGAAGTGCACTCCATCTAGGAAAAAATGATCAATTTAATCCATCTTCCAAGAGAAAACTTTTTCAGCCAGTTCCAAAATCCCAGCTATGCTCAGCTAAGGTTGGAGCCTTATTGCTTTGTTCAGAAACACAATAAAATGTGCCAACACAATTTATTTTTTCCCTAGATTCCAATGAATGGAGCTTTCTCACATCAGTTTGGTTTACTCGCTATCTCCTCAGTTGTGGAGGAAAAAGCTAATGCAGAACCTGGATGAGCAGGGCTTTGGAAATGAGTGATGCCAGGAGATTATGGGTTGGTGGGGTTTATGCAGAATATTAATGCAGCCCATAGAAGGAGATTTACAGTACACACAGCTCTGCAGTGTACTCTGTGCTCAGAACCACCTCGCTGTGCTCTGCCTCTCACAACAGGCAAAAATACCTTAATAAGGTGCAGGAAAGGCTGTAAATACATATCAACACTTGAGATGGGGAAAGGGAGGCCACAGAGGAGTGTGGGTTAAGTGAATGTAAGGAAATTAGTTCTAAGTTAGTGTTACACCAAACAATGGGAAGTGTGGAAGGAGGGCCAGCACTGCAGGCAGGCTCCTGTCACTCTGAGCCCCCCAAGGCTCGGTGACAAGGGCCCTGTCCAGCTGTCATGTTCCATCTAAGGTGTGTCTCTGTGGCCACAGCCCTGCATGGCTGAGGACCTTCTAAATCCTGTGTACTTTGCCATGTCTGTCTCAGCTGATGACATTTTAAAGTGTCCAGTTTACACAGCAGAGTAACTGTGTTGTAATGAGGGGTTTCAAATGTCTGCAGGTGCAAGGAAATGGTAGGAAAACCTCCCAGTGTATTTCCTGGAAGAAGCTGGTTCCACCTTCTTTAGGTTTTGAAGGTATTTGTGTAGCTGATCATTGTGCAATGAAGGAAGGGCCGATCCTGACAAGGAAATACCTGCTGTGTCCCTCTCAGGATGCTCAGGAGCCAGGGAGAAATGACAGCTCTGCTGACGGGTACAGGGGCTCCTTGGAGAAGATTCCTCTGGTTTGTGTCAAGCTGCTCTGCCAAGAGGCTCTTCCCTGATTCTGGCTGCACAGAGAGCTGATTCCTTGGATTTCATTTCTCATCTGGTGTCAGGGAACAGGCACCAGAGAACCAGAGCACACCAGTCATTACATCACAGGGAGCACAAGGGAGGTCACCAGGGGAACTGGGATCAGATCTGGACCGGAGACCTGGTGTTAGTTAATATGTTAACATGTTAGTTAATATAGTTATCAAGTGTCCAAAGTGACCCTTCCCAATATCTGGCTGGTCTCCACTGCCTGATGGCTCCTACTGTCCTACAGAGTAGATCCCTGTGCAATGCTCCTTCCCCTTGGACACAAACTTTCCTCCCTCTACATCAGTCCTTTCCCTTCACAGTAAGGTGTTCCCTTGACGTGCTTTTCCTTCCAACCTCCTTGTATCTGCCAAGTATTTCTTGGGGCTGCCCCCAACACGGACTGGAGGCAGCAGCAATAATAACAGCAGCCATAATGCCAGATCACATCTTCTCTTCTTTCCCCTGCTTTTCCCACTGTGTTGGCACTGCAGAGCATTTGCACTAGGTGAACCTTGAAGTGACAAAGCTGAGTGTGTTTTGTGCACAGAAATGTCTCAGCAGGGCCTGCTCAGTGTGTTTCTTGTTGCCTGGCTCGGTGTGTGTTGGTGTTCATGTTGGGTGATGAACACTCCGTGTGCTGCAGGAATTCTGCTGAAGGTGTGGGGGACTTGTGTCTAAACTTTGATTTCCCTTGTGGGAAGTGACTGGTGCAACTGCATCCTTGAGAATATTGGGGATCATAGATCTGCCAGGCTTTAATCCTTTCCATACAGGCAGATATTTGAGGAATTTCTTCCCTCAGTTGAGTATTTATGTGAAATTCAGCACCTTCAAAATATAATTATAAAACAAAACCAAAGTTCTATCATTTTAGAGAGCAAAATCTTCTCCTGCTTTGAGTTTAAGCCTCCTGAAGTCTCAGTTTTATTTCCAATTTATTCCCACTTATTATTGCTACCATTCCACTTAATGAATTTGATATTTAATACTTTATTCACACATTTTATTTTTGCACCAATTACAGGGCAGACAGGCACATTGTTCTTACAGCTTTCTGTGATCTTCAAGGCATTTTTTCCTCTTGTATTTTTTTATTTCTTAGAAAATAACCATGATCTTGGTATTTAAAGAGAAAAACAGTAGCAACAACATTCATTTCATACTAAGGGTATATTTAAATGAATTTTTTCACTTCTATCTGCTAGAAAAACCAAAACTGGTGAGAGAACATCCTCAGTTTATGTCCTTGATGGGTCACACGAAGTGTGTGTGAAACTAAAGAAGTGCTGCTAGAACTGTGCCAGCGGAAATGAAAATTACACCCCTCACACTAACAACCAGATTTCCAAAGGGGCTGGAGGTATTAGAACACTCTAAACATGCCTCTGAACTTAAAATACACTTAATTCCAAAGGCTTGTCTTGTAATTAATTTAGCCAGCACAGAACCTATGAAGAGAATGCAGGGCATAGCACAGCATTGCTCAGCATCCCCAGCCTTCAAGGAGCATAAAGACAAGTAATTTAATTTTACAAAAGCCCCAATCACACTCTTTTTTCACCTTCATTTCTGTCCAGATCGTGGTGGCAAACATCAAGGAAAAGATTCTCCAATTTATAGCTTAATCTCCTGCAAGAAAAATATCCACCTGCTATAAAAGGAAAGTGCACACATAAGCCACATCAAAAGGATATCACTCATACTTTAGGTCCAGTTTTTACTCACATGAAGTCGGACTGGTGGCATGTCAGTCTGTAAACAGCCTCTGGAGCAAGGGAAGCTCAGTCCTGCCTGTTTTAGCAACACCCCCTGGAACCCACGGCAGTAACAGGCTGTGTGTTGTTCTCATGGTTTCTGTTTCAGTGAGAACCCCAAAGCTCAGCTGTCCCTGAGCGCTGACAGCTGGGCTCTGGAGCCCTAAGGGGACAGAGGGACATTAACGGGGCACTCTGAACCTCGTGGGACAAGGAGGACTCCCCTGAGCTGCTGGTGCAGGCTGGGCTGAGGTGCTGCTGCTCTGAGGAGCTGGTGGTGCCACAGAGAGGCTGTTCCTGCAGCACAGGCAGCTGTTCCTGCAGTACAGGCTGTTCCTGCAGTACAGGCTGTTCCTGCAGTACAGGCTGTTATTGCAGTACAGGCTGTTCCTGCAGTGCAGGTGGCTGTTCCTGCAGTACAGGCAGCTGTTCCTGCAGTACAGGCTGTTATTGCAGTACAGGCTGTTCCTGCAGTGCAGGTGGCTGTTCCTGCAGTACAGGTGGCTGTTCCTGCAGTTCAGGCTGTTCCTGCAGTACAGGCTGTTATTGCAGTACAGGCTGTTCCTGCAGTGCAGGTGGCTGTTCCTGCAGTACAGGCAGCTGTTCCTGCAGTACAGGCTGTTATTGCAGTACAGGCTGTTCCTGCAGTGCAGGTGGCTGTTCCTGCAGTACAGGTGGCTGTTCCTGCAGTTCAGGCTGTTCCTGCAGTACAGGCTGTTATTGCAGTACAGGCTGTTCCTGCAGTGCAGGTGGCTGTTCCTGCAGTACAGGCAGCTGTTCCTGCAGTACAGGCTGTTATTGCAGTACAGGCTGTTCCTGCAGTGCAGGTGGCTGTTCCTGCAGTACAGGTGGCTGTTCCTGCAGTTCAGGCTGTTCCTGCAGTACAGGCTGTTATTGCAGTACAGGCTGTTCCTGCAGTGCAGGTGGCTGTTCCTGCAGTACAGGCAGCTGTTCCTGCAGTACAGGCTGTTATTGCAGTACAGGCTGTTCCTGCAGTGCAGGTGGCTGTTCCTGCAGTACAGGCAGCTGTTCCTGCAGTACAGGCTGTTCCTGCAGTACAGGCTGTTATTGCAGTACAGGCTGTTCCTGCAGTACAGGTGTCTGTTCCTGCAGCACAGGTGGCTGTTCCTGCAGTTCAGGCTGTTCCTGCAGTACAGGCTGTTCCTGCAGCACAGGCTGTTCCTGCAGTACAAGCTGCTGGTTCCTCCTGTCCCCAAACGTTCTGTGGTGTTGGAGCACAAAGAGGCAAATCCCTTCCCCTCCCTCTCACCTCCTCTCTGATGATGTGTAGCCCAAGCAAACCTGATGCCATGAAGCTCCTTGTGGGTTTGTGGTGTTTGTGTGCAAAGCTCCATGACAAAAATGTATGATATATATATATATATGTAAAAATAAGTACACACAGATACGGGTGGGCAGGCCCTGGCACAGGTTGCCCACAGAAGCTGTGGCTGCTCCAGCCCTGGCAGTGTCCAAGGCCAAGCTGGATGGGCCTTGGAGCCACCTGGGACAGTGGGAGGTGTCCCTGCCCATGGCAGAGTTGGGATTGGGTTGGACTATAAGGTCCCTTCCAATCCAAACTGTTCCAGAAATTTATTACTTTATGGAATGACAGTTGCAGATAGAGGAGGTTACAGCTTGACCCTGTCATTTCTAACAATAATTAAACATTCTTGAGTGTAGTAGAACTAAGGGCCTCATCAAAGCCTGACATAAATTGTATAAAAGTGCCTTATAAAAGTAATTGTTGATAAAGTTCACAGCTTTAGGGTGAGTGTGCCTAAAACCAGTGGGAAGGTGTCACCTTGGGGTTTCTGACCCTGAGCTGCTGCCCCTTGGGAGACTTGGCTGTGCAGCAGGGGCAGCCCAGCTCACAACAGGACAGCCTCTGCACTGCTGTGGTTTGCAACCTTGCATTGTAAAATAAACTGCTCCATTTCTGTTGGCTTGGTCTGTAAGCTGAAACACTTGAAAAGTTGTTTCTGAAGCGGCTGAACAGTCTGAACAACAGAGTAGGTGATTTGTGAGACCAGGACACAGGTTTTGTTTCATTTCTTCACTTGATTTTATGGTGTTTGGGGATTTTCCAAAGACATCCCCTGAGCACCAAGTGCCCATGGAGCAATCTGGGGTGTTGACCACCCCCTTCTCTTATAGTTGATAAATTCTTCCTTAATAAATACTTTTCAATCTGACAATCCAGTATTTATGATTTGAAGCATTCCTGTCTCACAAGTGCTGGTATTTGAGGGGGTTTCAGTGGGACAAACAATCATCAGGGGAGCAGCTTTTGATGCTCAATAAGAACTGACACTGCTGCCTCTGGAATATCCTCAGCTGGGAAGGGAAGACTTGGGCTACAAACCTTCCTTGCTGCTCCTCTTTTGATTCTGCCCAGGCTGGTGCAGTCACTTCAGCTCAGTTTGTGTGAAAAGCCAGGGAACATTATTGTGCTCTCAGACTTTCTACTGTCATAATTGTTAAACAATGAAATAATAACTAATTGTAAAAGCTACTAGAGAACATGGGAGTGTTGCTGCTGGTGAGAAACAGCAGGGAGGAGGGCTGGTAACCAGGGGGCAGTTGGGACTCACGTGTAGGAAGGAAGTAAATCCAGGTGCAAGCAGATCCAGATGGGAAGGTCTGAATTTCTGCTGCAGGAAACAGTGATGAGAACTCGGAGCTGCACTCCATCCTGAGCCAGCAAATATGGAAATATCATGTTTATCTCTTTGCTCTTTCTGTAAAGTGGTAAAAATTAGCAGCATCTGTGCTTAGTTATTAGGGTTTGGTGCCATTAATAACCTACTGGAATAAGCAAGAGAGAATCCTGCTCCTGAAATAGTCCTTGCATCAGGCTCTCTTCGTGCCTTCCTTTTACCTTCCCATATTTTCTTCACTCTTTTCTTTCTCTCAGTGAAAATGCAGATTTTTAAAGCATGTTTTTGCTCTGCAAAAGAGAATAGGAGATAATGACAGGAGGCTGTGAGGTGTTGTCACCATCCCAGGGTATTTAGCTGTGGGTAATTCCCTCCCACAATCCAGGCTGACCAGTGGAAGTTACCCCAGGAGGAAACTCCTCAGGCTCCTCTTTGCTTATGTTGTAACATCAGGAGAGCCATCAATGCAAAGCTGCACTGAAAGACTGGTTTGCAGTGAAGACATAACTTTAGACAGCCCTGTAATTTCCTTTTCATGTTGGTCCCTGACAACAGACAATATGTTATAGTTCAGGAATGGGTAACAGGAGGAAGAAGGGAAAGTAGGATAGCTTTATTAAAAGTCTGTACAATCCTGCTTCGTTTTTAAAACAGCTTTTTGGACTTAGCTTGGTACTGTGCTCAATAAATGATACTGTTTTTCCAGGTTTGCTATCAGTTCAGTGACTAGTCCAGGGTGTTTCAAGACATCTGGTCTGGTTTCCTGGAGGATTATGATTAATAAATGCTGGCATACAAAAGCAGTTAAACACTTGTGCTCTGCCTTCCTTATAATCTCATATTTAAGACACATTATGCCAAATTCTTTGCTGCCCAAGGACCCTCTTTAACTTCAGTGATGAGTTTCTCATTGCTGTTTATAAAAAATGGATCTATCTGTTCCAGTCCAATCAGTTGCATTCAGATCGATAAAAGAGCACAATACACTTCATTCAGTCTTCTTAAATTAATAATTTGCAGATTGCCTTTTGAAATTGGCTCTTGCCTTGGTTTAGGGAAATTCTGAGTTATGCATGTGTTAGCTCAGGGTAGAACTGTGCAATCTGTTTTCAGCAAGTGCTGAGGGACAATGTATATCCAGTTCTGAGCATCGGTAGGAAAACTCATCCCGTGGAGTTGATGGGGGATTATTCCCCATCTGTATTACACCACCAGTCAACTGTTAAATGTCTCACTGCACTCTGTTTCCTATCATCTGATTTCTTACTTATTTTTTATAAAAAATTTAAATTAAAATCCAGACTTTTGACCAGTTTAGATTGGTCAAATATTGCTCAGACATTTATGGGAATCTTACCTTGTATTTTAACTACCTCTGCCCTGAGCTCCCACCCTCCACTTCGCTCTCAAAAATACATCATTTCCTTTAGTTTTGCTCCTTCTCCTGCAAAGCTTTGTGCTTGTTCTGAGGGACAAACATTTGGGGGAAGTCTTAGAAATCCTCTACACATATTTGGGTGACTGATAAATGATAACAGAAAAGTTCCCTTGTAGGGACATTGTGTGAGGATTATTCCCTTCCCTCCATTGCCCAGGTGAGGTGGTTCCCCCTGATGTCAGATATTTCTGGAGCCCATCAGGTAACCCATCACCACACCTTCTCTCCAGACTGAGACTTCACTCTGTTCAGATGTTTCAGATGACACAATTGTTTGCCATCTTTGTGGGTGTTCAAGTACAATGAGCAGCCTAAATATGATCCATGAGCCAGCACTCCGTCACATCGTTGGGATTCCACCTCCCTGCAGCCAGAAATAAGAAATAAAACTCGCAATCTGACTGTTTTCATTGTATTATTATAACAGAACAACTGTGAAATATGTAAGTGTTTCGTGCCTTTGGTAATATTATGAGGAGCATTACCACTATCTGGGGCTCCAGTAAATCCTGCAGAGCTCCAAATCATTGGGTTTTTAAAGGAATCTCTCATAATCGCCCCGGAATTCAATAAAACGTGTGTGGAATGAGACTGGGACGTGTGCATGTGTATGTGTGTGCATGTAAATCTTTAATATTTTATCCTCACTCTGCATATAATCGTGGGTAAGAGAGGATGTTCCCTTCTGAGCCAGATAATTTCATAGAGAGGAGAACAGGAATTGTACCAGGTTGGTATTCACGTGATAAATCACCTTCTACTGCTGCACTCCCGAAATTAGCAGAGGAAATGGCACTGCACCCAGAGAGGCACAATGTTGGGAAATTAAATCCATTGATAAACATGGCCTGGGCTATTATTTCATTTGTCCTAACCAGGTATTTTGCAGGAAAATATACGTCTTGTGTTTGCTTCTGTTTGTTAATGCTTTGATAAATCAGACATTTTTAGTATTCTATCAATGGCAAAAGTCTAATTGCCTTATTGTATTCTGATTTATTTCTTTCCTTACTTTCTTTGCATCTGCAGCCCAACAAATGAGTCTCCAAAGAGATATATGTTATGATACAGTGTCAGTGAAATTAATCCTGATCAATTTTAAAGTTCACATTTTTATTTGATGACTTTCCTGGGAATCACTAAAACCAGGATTGACTCGGCCTCCTTTTGTTGGTTAAATATTGTTGTTTGAGAACACTGGGTACAGCAGCAGAAACCTCGTTATGATTTAACAGTTCTGTCTCTGGATAGGAGAAAAGTGGTGCAAGTAATGATGTTTTACTAATTAATAGACACCAAATCCTGCTCTTTGCTGACAGTGAAGTGTTACCTGCCTGGGAACCCCTTACCTGTGCCTGAGGTACCTGGGGAAAGGAATGGAGGAACAACAATGCTTTGGCTTTCTCAAAACCAGGCTCTCTCTTTCCTTTAGGATTTCTGTCCTGCAGCTCTTGTGAACATTTATTATCTCCAGAAGAACTGGAGGTTTTGGTTATTTAGGGTAAAACAGAAATGGGATTTATTCCCCTTTCACCCCTCTGTTTTTATTGGAAAATAGTTTGTTTCTCAATTCACAAATGCTTCCGCACCTAGATTAGCATTAGAAAATTCCTCTATAGCACAGCCATTCAGAAGTATAAACCAGACTGGTATTTAGGTAGTTTCTGGAGTGATTTTATTTATTTATGTACTGGATTTGCCAACAGATCTCGTTTTTTTTCAGGGTATTTTTGGTAGGCTTTTGACCCAGAGGAAACAAAAGCCTTACTGTTGTGGTTCTGTGATTCCTGCCTTCTCTAAATCAAAGAAGATGGGAACCTACCAGAGTTATTGCTATCAGAAAGGAAATAATTATATTGCCCACAGAGCACAACAAATCACTTCTCAGCCCTTCTCCCCACCCTACCTGGGTGAAGTGCAACCACCACAACCACCTTCCGCGAGCAAACCAGATTTTTATTTTATTTTTTTTTTATCGTTAATGTCAAACAAACATTTATTTCAGGTGCAAAGCCCCGGGATATGTTAGTGGAAACAGTGGCACTGCTGTTCTATTGCTTACTGCCCACTAAGTGGGTGGGAAAAGGGTACCGTGACCCTTTTACCCTTCCCACCAGTCTCCCTAACAGCTTTGGCCTTCGGGTCAGCTCAATTTCCCCTGCACTGAGTGGCCATTACTGGGCGCGGATGTGATAAATGCCTTTGGAGGGCCCGGCAGCGCCGGCAGCGGCGGAGCCGCCGCGCTCGCCACACCGAGCCCCAGCCGATGGATGGGCTGCTGCCGCCCGCCGTTCCCTAGCAACGCGGCCGGCTCGCCAAAAAATGGATAGACCCACAAACAAAAATGAAAAGGAGATAAAAAAGACTAAAAGTCTATGGGGCTCAAAGGTTAATATTCCTCTATCTAATAACTTAGTTTCAGAAAATTGCATTTTAACCTTTTCCAAGCATCCAGGAGAGAGATTTCTTTGAAATTAAATTAGATCACATTTGTATGAAATGGGGGGAGAGAAATTAAATGCGGAATTTATTATTTTTTCCATCTTCCTTCCTAGTATTTCTGCAATTCCTTGTGTTTTCTGTTGACTGCCACTGCTCCACTGCCCAGTTGAGCCTGGTGTAGAGCTACTGATGTCTCCAGAGCCAAGTGCTATGGGATCATTTTGTGTTTGGGGGAATTCTTTCTTAGGGAAAAAGGAAATCGTGCCCAGCATGTAATAATTAGCCCTTGTGTCCCTCTGGAGTCCACATCCACCCACATCTCTCAGAGAGAAGGCACAGTGAGGACACCTTGAATGCCACAAAGCAGAGGCCTGGCAGGAGCAGGAATGAGACCTGGGACTTGTGGTTTGTGACTTGGGAATTCTCCCTGTTCCTGTGACATTCCTGTTCTTGCCATGCATCAGTTGGAGCCTTGGGAGTCTCCCTGCTCCTGTGACATTCCCGTTCTTGCCGAGCATCACCCACAACGCCAGGCTTGGAGCCGGGGGGTGCCAGCCCTGCCCCAGCCCCCAGCCCCCTGCCCAGGCAGGAGGGGTGTCCAAGCTGGAATGCCCCAGGAACTGACTGTAAAGGAGCAGCCTGTGCTGGAGGAGGCCTGGCCTCCTGGGAGCACCTCTTTAGTAAATAGTTTTGCTTACTCTGATCTGTTTTCATTTAAACAAACAAAACTCTTTCAGATCAAATAACTCGTGGGGACTGAAGCCCATGTCTGTTAACTCCCTTCCTGATTCAGGCAGATGGAGCTTTCACCTTCCAGCTCCACAGGGAACCATTATAAATTCCCATTTTATTACATAAGCCTTATTTAAACCTCTGGATCCAAACTCCCGCTGCAGCTCCTGTGGTGTAAATCTGGAGTAACCCCACGTGTTCCTGGGGGTTATTTTGAGTCTGCAGCAGCACTCTGGGGCAGGATCCAGCCCGTGGATTCCTTGGCTGCCAGGGAAATCCAGGGAAAGCGATTGTTCTATTTGTGTCGTGGCTGTTATATTTAACTTCACAACAGAATGCCTTTAAACTTTACTGCCATCTTTAAACCAATGAGCTGTATGGTTAACTAATTTTCCTGTGTGCTGTATGATACAGGATCGATAATGCTGTTTCCTCACATAATGTATTTGCTCTCCTCCACTCACTCTGTTCATATATATCGTATAATTACAAACACTGAAGTTTATGAAGCATGTAAACCCATGGTTTAAATACAGGAGATCACTCCAGTTGGGGTGGTTGCTATTATTTAACATATTCCAATCAACATCTCCCGTTGGATTGTTGAGCAGCCCAGCACCTTCTGAGCTGGTGGGAGAGGCTGAGAGACAGCAAGAACCACTGGAGGCTTTGAGGTGGCAGGGCAATGATGCTTCAGCATGATCCTCGCACCACTGCAATGGGAACTGGGAGACACATCCAGGTTTTCCTTCATTTATGAAAAAAATCCGTTGGCCATACCATAAAGGCCATCATTTTATATGGCACTGTGCTAATATCTTATTGCTGGCTTCAGAAGGGGCCATCACACACTTGATTCGAGCTGTTTCCCTATTTCTTTCTCTGCAATGATACAGACAGTAATGAAAGGGCCAGAGCTAATTAAAAGACAATAATTTCGTGAAGGGGTGGTGGTGATGATGAGGCAATAAACTGTGAGAACAAAGCTTGAGGGGTTTTAATGACTCATCAACCCCTTGATGGGAATTTAGCCTTACAATCACTCTCCATTTATAACGATCAGCGATACACCTTCCTTAAGAACAGGGAAAACACTCTGCTGGTGGTGCCTGTCCCTCGTCCCTGATGCCCAGTGGCCCTGGTGCTCCCAGTGTCCCCAGCACTGCCAGGCTGCCCTGCTCAGAGTGCTCCAGATATCCCGTTAATTTATGGGAACTCCTGCTGTGTCAGAGCCGAGAGACACTCAAGGGACAATGTCATACCCAGAGACACTCGAGGGACAACGTCATACCCAGAGACACTCAAGGGACAACGTCATACCCGTTGTGTCTGGATGTGACTCAGGAGGGATACAAGGCTGAGGAGCCACAGCAGTGGTGAGGGTGTTGTTCTGAACGTGGAGAGGGTTGTGCTGCACAGCACCAGTGCCCTGAGACAGCGCTGGGGGCCCTTTGCTGGGTCCTGCTGCAGGATGTGCTTACAGAGCCAAGGGGTTAATTAATTAGGTTAAATTCACCCGTATAGCTCCTTGAGAAAACGGTCCCATGTCCCTCTCTGTGTGGGATTGCACCCAGCTGGGTCTCTGCACGGTGGGAGTCGGGGCTGTGCCAGGTTCCCACATGTACAGGTTTGCAGGCACGAGAGTTGGGGCTCTGCTCAGAGTCACCAGCAGAGCTGGGATGTCTGTACCTGTTCGGGGTGAAGGGAAAGTTGCAGGGGGAGGATAGAAGAAAAGGCCTCTGGTAGAACTTTCAGTCTTATTTTAATTTAGTGAGAAATACCCGAAACTCTCAATAAAAAATACACAAAGAACCAGTGAAGGAAAACCCACATTGTAAGATCTCTTTGCTTTTCCATCTCTGGATCCTCTCTGGCTCCAGAATTCCCTGATGCCTCAAAGACACATTTGTGCAAGGGAAGGAGTATTTCTCTGACCTTGCCGTCTCGAAACTGAAAACACAACAACATGTATATTTAGAAAGAAGAAAAGGAATCTCTCCATACCCACTGAACACACATCTCTCCCCAGAGAAATGACCAGAGGACAGATAAGACATACTTCATGTGCCATTGGAGGCACTCGGGTACTAATGATTAATAGAACAGAATAGGTTATGTTCCTGTCCACAGCAAATCCACCCCACTGCAATTAAGAACTGCTCCTTCTGGCACTGGGCTGCTTCCATCTCTCTTTCCTCTGCCCTTCTTCCCTGTTGTTTTTTGCCTTTCTCCTATTCTTTTTTTCCCTCATTGTTACCCAAGTGCCTGGTTATCCACTGCCAGTTAATGACCAACTATTGCCCACTTACAAGTCCCCAGCAGCTTCTCTTTGGGGGTGTTTTCCCCCCAGCCATTATTTGTGCTTCTCTTCTCCCTTTTCCATCATTTCATACCTTCCTCTTTTCCTTTATTATTTCACCTTGATGACAAGTATATTTCTCTGTCATTTTTATAGGCATGAGACATCTATAGTTGTATTTTGATAGGAAGTGAGTGACTTGCTGGAATTGTGTTGTAGTTTCTCCCGTATATTATGGCTCTCAAAAGCCTCAGAGCCCTCTGATATTGCCCCAGGCTCTCCCAGTCTCTTTTTGGGCCAATTTTATTTACCTTTCTTTCCACAGGCTTTTTAAATGAGCAGCCTGGCACTGTCTGCTGGGATCTCTTGGCCTGTGAGATGGTGAGGTCTGGAAGAGCAAGAACTGGGGCAGAGTAATAAAATAATGATATGTCCTAGTGGTAATTTAGGGAGATTTTGGATGAATGCCTTTCCAAAGTTTTCTAAAAGGATCCTTCCATATCCATCATGTCAGATACATGGAGAGCAAGGTAGGACCATTCTGGAAAGTCATAATAGAGTTATTTATATTCTGTTCTGAAGTGAGATTCCCAGATATAAAGCACATTTCATGATGTGAAACACAGTGCACAGAAATGCTTCCACTGCCGATGTTTGTATCAAAGCAACACAACTATGCTCAAACCCTCCTTTCTAATGCTAATAAAGAGGAAGGATCCAAACTCTCCAGAGGTTCAGATGGTCCAATACAGGTTGTGAAACTCAGCTGTGTGTCTTTATATCCCCAGTGCAGCAGCTTGAACAACCAATTATTGCAAATGGCAAAGGAATTTACCTCACGTGTCTGAATTTGGAAGGCAGGTTGTTTAAACTCTGTGTGAGGACTCTGCTTTCCTTAATGCACTTTAAGGTTTTCACTAATAGTCGAGCTCTAAGTGGTTGTGCTGATTAAATTGGTGCAATCCCCATGCAAATGGAACTACACCTGCCTTGCTTGTACATACAAGGAGGACATGAGAGGAAATTAGTGTTCATCCTTGATTATCTCATTCCAGTACATTCTCCCATGTTACAAGGAGGAAAAAGCACACAAAAATGCTTCCAAATGAGTTATTCTGTCTCTCATTGTCATTCATAATTTGCCTTTGCTGTAATTCACATCCCTTCACAAAATAGCAACATATTAGTTGGAGGTTTTAATTAAAGCCCCAACACCTGCAGGTGAGAAAACACAGATGGATTCGCTCCTCCATGGAAACACTCAGTTCCATGTGAACTGGCCACGGAGCCAAGCAGAGGATAGGTGTTAAAATAACACTCTGCTGCTCACAGGGGCTCCATTCACTGCTCCCCAAACAAACATACCTGGGCTGTATGCTCAGCTTAACCCTTTGCTCTCCCCTCAGCTGCTGCAAAGTCCTGCCTCCCCCCACCAGAGGCAGGTTTGCTTCTCCAATGGCACCAAAAGCACCTTTGGGAGTTAGGTGAGAGCTTTGGGTTCCACAGGCTGCCAAAAAGGAGAGGTGTGTGGGTCTAAATTTATCTCTCTCCATTAGATCTCTGACTGGATTTTTCCTTTCATGCTCCTGCTCTTCCAGAACCAGAGTCAAACTCAGATTCTGAGCTTGCTGATCCCTTTGTGACCATTGCAGCAAGGCCCAGAGCAGGATGCAGTGCAGCTGTTCACTGCTGTGTGCACGTGTCCATACCTGCATCCAACTGTGTTTGTGTGTCTATATTCTATACACTGGTCTGTACATTCTGTACAGATCTTGCTCACCAGCATCCCTGTCAAACAGGCAAGTCCTTCAGCACTCTGGCTCCTATTCCCAGTGAGCTCCCAGGTGGGACTACTGGGCTCAGGCAGTACCATCCCACTGTATTACTGGTTTTCCATGACTATTACCATTGCAATTAAGAACTAAAGTTAATGGCTGTCTTACTGAGAGTTCTGGGGGAACAGATGAGACCAAAGTTTTATTTTAGGCAAACGAAGCTGGTAAAATGCTGATTATCCATATTGGACACCATAACATTGTGGCTTGTTAAAATGACTTAATTTATTTTTCTGTTGGAACTATTTTAATGGTTCTCTCAAAGGGCGATGAATGTGAGGAAAAGTGCATTTTTATGTGCTCCATAAGCAAACAGTGTGAGCAGAGCATTGTTTGAGTAATGAAATCAAGCACCTGAAACTGAAGAATAACACGGAAGTAGCAGAAAGTTACTTGAATTCCCTCAGAGTTTTTCCATGTAGTGTAACAGGATTAGACCAAAATCAGTGAATTTCACATATCAGGACTTTAAACTTGCTGTATAACCAAAGGCCAATTAAAGGTTGGTTTGTGGGACACAGAAAACAACTTCTCAATTCGCATATACCCTTGTAACTCATTTATAAGTCATGTTTGGATTATAACTCACAATTTTTATAGTAATTTTAATGTAAAAATGGTGGGAAAGTTGTGGGGTTGCCCTTCCTGCATGTTGCAAAAGACAGTCACAGTTGTGTTTTCAGTGCTGGCAAAGGTACAGGGCCAGAGCAGGGGTGAAAAAGGGCTGAAAAGCTGAGGTTTGTGGTCAGCTGTGGTCACAAGAGGGGAACTTCAGGGAACTGAGCAAACCAGGAACAGCATCTGCCAGGTCAAGGCTTAAAGGAAGTGCTTCTGTGCCCCTGAGACTGAGTCCCAAATCACCTCTGAGTGGGAGAAGCCTCTGAGTATCCTTTGAAAGAAGAGGAAGGTCACTCTTTCTAAGACTGAGCATTGCATGACAACAGAGTGGTCAGAGCTCTTTGCTCCGGGAGTCCAAGCCGTGGCTTGTGCCCTGAACCTCGGCCTGGACCGGGGTTTCCCACCCTGGGGCTCACACTGAGGAGTTTCTCACTCCTCCAAGCAGACAGGAGCACGTGGAGGGGGTTGGTACTCCAGCTAAGGCACCAGAACTGCCTCTGGTTTGTAACACTGTTGTGTCAATATTGCACAGGGAACTGGCCCAGATGAGTCAGAAAATTGGGCTCCTTTGACCTAAAGTTTCACTGGGTTTTCTGTAAAGTCGGGGTTAGCATATACCTTACTACTACTACTACTACTACTACTTTATAATCTGTGCAAGCTGTATTTCCATATTAATTTTGCTTTTGTATGGACATGTTAAAGGTATGAAATCTTGTGCTGCTCTTGAGGTATTGATGTATAGATAAAAATATAAAAAAACAAACCAAAGAAGACACGTTTAAACTTTAGATTCTCTAATAACAAATAGAAGAACACTCTACACTATTGTGGGATTGTATACTAAATATAAAATGTTTGGCCCTTGTGGTTCTTGGAGAGGATTCTGATGGAGTCTGTTGTGGTTCTTATATCTAACCCCAGCTATAAGTACATCCCATATACACATGGCCTATAAAAGCATTTTGCATCCTCTCTAACCCAGCCAAGAGGTACTGCAGGTGTGTAAGTTCTGTATGTCATTTATTTCCATACATAAACAAAAGCACTGAAATGCTTCATTTAAGATGATCAGAGAGAGGAACTGAAAGGTTTGGAGACATAGTAAAAATTTAAAAATTTACTTAAAATGTATTTTGTTAAATTGCTGAATATTTTTATTCTCTTAGAGATGGAACATGATGGTATGGGGTGTCTTGTCAGTACTGTGGAAGGGTTGCTAAAATACAGAGTTTTGCTTTGGCTCCTTTGACAATTCAGGTTCTCTCTGTCATTTGTCCCAATGGACTCTGATGTCTTTCTGAGTGTGCAGTGTGGGAGCAGTCACTGCCACATCCTGACTGCTGGCCTGGGTGGGACAGAGACATGAGCAGTCCCTTCTTTCCTCCCTTGCTCTCTTCCCTGGGTTTCTCTAGGGGGGAGCCCTGGGTGCACACCCTCCATGGGACCCTTCCCTGGGTGACACACACGTCACACCACCTGGGTGACACACACACCCCCAGATCCTGCTCATGCCCAAGCACAGTGTGTCTCAAGACATTCTTCTGGTGCTCCAAACCAGCACTGTTCCTTCAAAGCTGTGTTTGCTGACACCAGTTCACATTCCATCCCGATCGCCTTCCCTTCTGGTCCCCTGTGCAACCTGTGGTCCCTCACTCACACCCAAAGCTCCCCACGGTGTGCCACTGGCTGGGCATCAAAGTACTGAGGCTGACACTCCTCTCTCTGTCCTGTCATCGACTTGCTCTTCTCAGTTTCAATCGTGAAGTTTTTATTAGGTGGTGAGATATGATGTTTTGTATCTGAAAACGTTCCTGAGACAGGTTGAGCACCTTCAAGCGAGTGCCTGAAGGAGGGGGAAATGAGGTGTGAATCCGTGCTGAAATTTGGGCTGCCGTGGGTAGGAACTGGCACGTTCAGTACACAGTTACACACAAAAGGGGAAAAAATTGTTTTCCAAGCATTGACTTGCCATTTTTACTCACTTTTCTAGGTAATTCCAGGAGAATTCCCCAGGAAGGACCTCCAGGAGAGGATGAGGGTGTCTCATCTGTGCCAGGCACTCGGCAGAGGCGAGTGAGGAGTGAACTCTGGCCTGCTCAGTCTATTTAGCAAGCTCTGAGATGTGTAAGTACATTATCTGCAAGGCTGGTAAAGAGCGCTCAGGGAGGATTTGTGGGTCTGTGGGAAGGACAAAGAAAAATGTTTTCTAATAAATTATTCACAACCTCACAATCCCTTTTGGGCAGGTTGTTGCTCTGTTTGCCCCAGTGCTTCCCGGCTCCTCTCCCCGCATCCACACGCACAGTTTCTCACCTCCAGAGAGCAGCAGAGATCTCAGGCAGGCTGCTGCAGCTAATGGTGGCAATTAATAACTTGTCATAATCCCGAGGATGGAGGGGAGGGCTCACCATCAGCAGTCAGGTCATGGCGCTTCTGTAAAGCAAATGAGGTGCAGGTGTTGTCCAGATTTAAGAGCTTTGCCTCGCTCTCCGTGCACGGCGGTGCCAAACCACAGCCAGAGCATCACCCTACAGGTACATAACTTACTGCACGAGTTTCCATGCTCCAGGTGCACACACATTACCCAGCCTTCCCCCCCACCGCTGTTCATTAGGAGCCCTCAGAACATTTCAATAAATCATAACACGGCGCAGCTCATTCCAAACATGTAATTGCAGTGTGCCTTTGGATTTGCATACGCCAGGCACAGCACTGGGGCTTTATTCTGCATGTGTAAACACAAGCGTGTTTGCAGGAGAACGTGTTATCTTTGCCTTCTAATTGAACGTTGTGGATAAACAGCTTGGCTACCTAACAGTGGTTCAGGTCCATGTTCTCTATTCAGGCTTGAGGAAATGAAACCTCATTATGCCTTTCGTTAAACAACAAACTACAGAATCACTTATTTCCAGACAGCTCGGTTGGCTTTGCCTTTTTCCTTTCCTGTGGGTCAGTTCTGCTTGAAATGAACCAAGTTTACAAATCTCTACTGGTTTGTACACTCCTATTATGCATAGTAGGTTATGCATTTGTAACTGTCAGGCGAGTCAGGGTGATACAGCATTCTCATCTGACCCTATTCATTTAAATGGGTGCGTCTTGTTGACATTGATTCATGTTATAACTTATATCGATGCATTATAATCCCTTTGTGTCACCCCACTGGTTATTTCTACTAAAATGTTGTGAACAAACGCTGGCAATGATGGTCAGTGGGAGCTGGAGCTGTTCTAAGGGCTGTGGAGTCCACCTGAAGTGCCGGGTCAGTGCTTTGCAGTGGTTTTTCCTCTGGAAGACAATTAACATGCAAAGTATCCTATTGCTGTGCATTTGCATGGCAAAGTGTCTCCTGGCTTATTAATAATTTGGGGCTGTGCATTCCAAATGTATATTGCACTCAACTAAAGGGATAAGTAAACACCATTATGCATGCATGTAGGTCTTTATCAAGGTGTGGTTGATAATGTTTTAAAGCAGAACTATTTCTCATGAAAATAGCTCCTCTTAATAGCCTCTGTCTCTCTATTGTGCTTCTTAGTGAAACATAAATCACTAATATGTTTTCAGCTGCAAACTACTCTCTTTTTCCATTGTATTCACAGATTTAGTGGCATTTCAAATAGATAAACACAAGCAACATCTATCAACACTACAAAAAGGGGGCCTTAATCAAAGCTCCAGGTCCCAGGTCTCAGCATCTCCATTTACCTTGAGATAAATCCATTGGTGTGACCACCACTGCACAGGGTGACAAATCACCCCAGTCAGCTGAGCAGTGCAAGGGCTTATTGGCCTTTCTTTAAGTGGTCTTACCCTTCAATGAAAAGGATGGTGCTTGTCAAGCAGGGCCAGATTAAAGTTAGACAAAAAGAAATGATCTGTTATTAGAAAACTCCGATTGAGAATCACAAAACAGGAAAGAAATATGAATAAGAATTTACAGTGGGGATGCTGCCCCCACCTTCCCTCCTCCTCCCCCGAGCAGAAATTAACTTTAATTACTTTCCCAGCTTAGCACATGATGAATGCCAAGACAACGAGGCATTACCATTAAATAAATATGTGGCTGTGGGAAGGTGCCTGTTGGATGGAGCAGGAGCAGGGGAGCCTGTGCCTGGTGGGGCCTGGGTGGCTGAGCTGCTCCAGCTCAGGTGTGGCTGCAGAGCATCCCAGGAGAGCTTCTTTCAGGTGTGGCAGGGCTGCTTTTGCTGGATACACAGCCTGGAATGGCTCTGAGGAGTTCCATGCCAAACCCTGCTGGGAGGCAGCACACCCTGTGTGTGGATCTCTGGGAATGGAAGCGTTGGGGTTCAAAGGAGGAGAGCAACAGATGCACCAGCAGAGTCTTACCTGACCTGGGCAAAGGCTCTGGTTGCTTCCAGCCCATGTTCTGACCTTGTTTATGATGACACAACTGCAGAAGCACCAACATCTCCTGTCAAGGTTGGCCATCAGTCTTTTAGCTCACATAGTTCCTAAAAACACACTTGAAGTTAAAGCATATGATGATAAGCTAAAGCCTCCTGAATGTCTGTAGAATATCTCAACAAATAATGGGCAAATTCTTCCCTCCCAGAGTATCCAAAGCCTCTGCCTCATGTTCTGGTGAACCACATAAATGTAAGGTTGTGGTTTAAAGTCTCTCAAAAAGTCCTACTTATAACAAGGAAATGAGCAAACAGACAGAAACTGAAAAATTTGAGAGCAAACACACTTGGAAAACTGAGCAAATATTTGCCCATCAGACTGATTTGTTTGCTAAAGAAATTCACAGTGATGGCCCAGCGAGGTAGTGAGAGGGGAAAAAAGGAAATTATTCATATTTAGATTTTTTCATAAGTCCAACGTTTATGGTTGGGTGGGTGGTCGTGAGTTTTTCCCCAACCACTGAGATTCATGCATTTAAAATGCACTGGGTTTCTTGTGACTTGATAGACCACTATAGAAAGATTAATTTTCTGTAATCCTTTGGTTTGATAAATGTCTACACAGCCCAGCATAAGTTTATTTTCTATTTATCCTGATCCTCAAATTAGTTGCTAAGGGTACTCAAGGGAAACACTTCCATAATTATAAATAGGTCCTGACAACAGACATTTCCAATTGTAATAATGTAAAATGGTTATATTTCACATCAGAGCATAGAATGGCACTGGTGGGGACACACAAAGGGAGAGCTGCTGCTCTCCTGTGCTTGGTGCTGGGCTCAAACACACAGGGCCTTGGCAGGCAAGAACTCCAGTGGCATGTTTCTCATTATTTCTTTATTTGTTTTAAGTGAAGGCAATAAGATAGATAGAAATTGAGGGACTTGCAGGACAGGACAGCAGAAGTGAAGCAGCAGAGGGAGGGAAAGGTCAAGGCTTCCCAGCTCCTGAAGGGGAGAGGATGCTGTGCTGTGGCAGTTTGTGAAGTAACCCAAAATTATTGTGTGTGTTGGTACCTTGCAAGCCCAGGGAAGCCCTGGGGGATGCAGGGCTGGGGTCAGGAACAGTTTGTGGTGAAATTGCTCATCCTGCCCTTCATCAGCAAGGCAGGTCTGGACCACAGGAGCACAGAGAGGGGAGGAAAGTGCCCTGAAGAGGGACAGACATCGGGGAGGGGAGAACCCTCGGCCATGACCCTGAGCATGGACAGCTAAAAAGAATCATCTTTAAATGCCTTCAAAGACAGTGTAGCCACACTCACTGTGGTGGCCCAGATATAACACAACATCCATTTAAAGATACCAGTTGTGCAGATATAAAAGATCAAGTAATGCTCAGAAGTTAAGGGAACATAATAATTATCTGATAAAATGTCTAATGTACATAGGCATAGCCTTGAACTGCCATGGTGATTGCACAGTAATTTAATATAAATTGATTAAGTACATCTTTACTGATGCTTAAAGACTAGTCATAGCATGGGAAATGATGTTTTGTTATCAGCTGTTGCTAAACACACAGTATTTGCTGGAATAAATCCAAGTGTTGGGTTTAAGGCACATTATTTAAACAGTTTGCAGCTGCTCTTCCTGCACTCCAGGTTGTACAGTTACCAAACACCACAGCAGGACTTTCCAAAACTAAGAGGGGCTTGTCTCTCTCGGGGACTCTCCAAACAAGGGGGTTTGTCACCCTCAGGGACTCTCCAAACCAGGGGGTTTGTCACCATTGGGGACCCTCCAAAACAGGGGGTTTGTCACCATTGGGGACTCTCCAAACCAGGGGGTTTGTCACCCTCAGGGACCCTCCAAAACAAGGGGATTTGTCACCATTGGGGACCCTCCGAACCAGGGGGTTTGTCACCATTGGGGACCCTCCAAACCAGGAGGTTTGTCACCCTCGGGGACTCTCCAAACCAGGGGGTTTGTCACCCTTTGGGACTCCAAACCAGGGGGTTTGTCACCCTCGGGGACCCTCCAAACCCAGGGGGTTTGTCACCCTCGGGGACCCTCCAAACCAGGGGCTTTGTCACCCACCAGGACTGAGCACACCTGGGTACAGCAGCACAGCAGAGTTGTCCCAGACTTCAGCAGAAAACCAATTTTTTCACCAATACAAACAGAGGAGA
>VWZD01001304.1:218251-239045 GCA_013396695.1 Sakesphorus luctuosus | reverse complement strand
CCATTGGGGACCCTCCAAAACAAGGGGGTTTGTCACCATTGGGGACCCTCCAAACCAGGGGGTTTGTCACCCTCGGGGACTCTCCAAACCAGGGGGTTTGTCACCCTTTGGGACTCCAAACCAGGGGGTTTGTCACCCTCGGGGACCCTCGAAACCAGGGGCTTTGTCACCCACCAGGACTGAGCACACCTGGGTACAGCAGCACAGCAGAGTTGTCCCAGACTTCAGCAGAAAACCAATTTTTTCACCAATACAAACAGAGGAGAATCCTCACATTGCTCATTCCTGTCGGAAGAAATCCTTTGCCTCTGGGGTGATTAAGGGCAGCACCTCGTTTGAGGCAGACACCGAAACAAAGATCTCTGCAATTACATCTCCCAGTTGCTGAGAAATTTCTTCTTGATCTGCAAATCAGGAACCCCCGGACAAGCATAACCTGCTGGATCATTAGGTTCTTTTCTATTATGAAAATAGCCTGAATGTTATTAAAATCTAACTATAAATATTTATGCTGATGGAAAAGCCACTGTTGCTGTTATTTTTCTTGTAACACCTTAGGAGAGACGCCAGATAATTGCAGGATTCCATAGGTCACTGGAGGCAAAGAGGGGGATTTTTCTGGAGTTATCTTTGCTGAATACAAAATGTGAGGGAAGGTATGAGGATTTTTTCAAATCTGAAAAGTCACTATTTCTCTTTTAAGGAAGAGAACATATTCTCTTTTAAATCTTTAAAGATCATCTGTTCTGCAGTGCCTGCAAATCATTACAGTTTCATACTGGTTTGCCAAGCGAGGAGCTCAGCTATCCATTTTCCTGCTGAACTCTTTCCATCTTGGCTCACACCCTCACCTTCCCTGCTTTGCTCATCCCAACACTGTGCAGGGCTCTGCCCTGGCAGCCAGAGGGGAGTTTGGAAGTCCTGATGTAAAGCAAAGTGATAAAAATTGAAAATCTTGTGTTCTGAAACCCAGAGTTTGAGTCAACAGCCCTTTGTGAGCTGAATGTGAAGAGGGGAGAGGTTTTGGCAAACGATCTCAAACTCACACATGGACCATGAAGAAATGCCACTTCCATGAACACAGCATGAGGTTTCCAAACTTTTGGAGTCAAAGACAGAGCGCCAGAAATTGGGAATGCTGACTGGATGGAGTGAGTCAGGGGGGTTATGTTTATGGGCAAAACAAATGTTCATTCTTTATATAGATCCTTAAAGAAGGACATTTTCTCCAAGTTTTGACTCCTCAGTTTTGCCCAAGGGCTTCAGAATGGAATTACGAATTTTTGACAGTTACAGCAACAAAACTTGGTCAATTTAGTTCAAACAAAAAGTACTAGCATAGCCTCTGAGTCCAATTCAGGCTTTATACAATAAAATACATGTTGCACCTCTCTAGTTCAGGCACTGTGTAGGACCACACTGCTATAAACCAAACTCCCAAGGGCTTGGAAAGTCTCTCTGGCAAAATATTGGGCAGAAAAACGTCCAAATGACTCTCTAGGATATTTTTGATTCTTGCTCTGTGAAATGGTTGGGAAATTCTCACCTCAGTAACTAATGTGTTATTAATTCACATTTGTAAAGTGCTGTGATCTTAAAGGTCTTTTCCAACCCAAAATGAAAATTAACATGCTTAGCAAAATGTTGTATTACCAACAGGAGTATTGAGGGCAACTTCCTGGTTAACCCATGTGTTTATTCAACCTGTGAAACTCTCCTGTTAGGTCTGAATTTCAGTTTCATCCAAGCAGGGATGGACAGCTCCTGGTTTTCCTCGCTCCTGGAGCACTTTGTTGGTTGTTTGAGTGGTGTTGAATTTTACCAGCAGACTCTTCCAGTTGTTACTGAATATCACAAGACACAATGGCCACAAGTAGCGGCCTATCTCTCACTTCATTAGCACTAAAGGCGCTGTTTGGTTTTATTTGCTGTATTACAGACACACACAAACTGCAGGGGTGGAAAACGGAGGCAGCGGAAATCCTGTGAGCAGCCAAAGCCAGGAATGGCCGAATTTCCGAGATCTCGGTGCTCACTGCAAACTTGTCTTATTGAATTTTACTTTTATATGCCATATTAGCATCTCATTTGCATACAGACTGCGCTCCGTCTTTGCTCTCAAACCGCACCGTCAGCAGTTCTCTCGTGCAGACAAGGAGTGGCACAGCAGCATTTAAACACTCCTGGTTAATTTTAAAGCACGATGCAGAAGGGCCTGGTCAATCTGCTTCGTGGGGCATCATATCCATTGTCTTTTCCTCCACAGTGAGAGCTGCGGGTCGATTTTACTTATTCTCTTTAGGGTTGTTGGGATGCTCACAGACGGGGAGCACATACCCAAATATTCAACTCCTCCGGCACAGCCTCCCTGGTAAATCCGGTGCTCTCCACATCAGGATTCCCCGCTAATGCTCCTGCAATTCTAATTGTGGAAGCAGCAGCGGGTTCGCCTCAGTGTTCTGTTTACTAGAGGAGGCGAACACTTAATCTCTTGTTGTTGTTGTTACAATGGTAGAGTTGCATTAGAGTCAAACAGAGGGAAGGCGAGTGCTGAGCAGCATCCAGGGCAGGCACATCCAGGACACGCAGCCTCTGTAGTACCTGGACAGCTGTAATTACCACAACACAGGTTTTTCTCCTTGAATAATTCCCAGCTGCCCTAATATTTTTTCTTCAAGATTCAACTCTTCATTTACGAGTTCTAATAATTCTGCTTTGAGAATAAATACACCTACCAGGCATTAGAGAGCCTGACAGAAGTTACAGTGTGGTAACTGGAGTGACAGAGATGAGAGTGCTATACATGAATATATACAGGGAATATTGCCTGGGAACTGGGGGTGGTGTAACTGCCCTCGTGTGCAAACACTGGAATTTGGGGTGCTGTAATTAGTGTTGGCAGTGGCAGTGCGAGCCATCGCCTCCTGTGCTGTCACTGAGTGGAGAAGGCTGGTAACAGGAGTATGTTTACGAACTTTCAGAGCTGCATCCCCAAAATCTGAGGCTCCCGAGGCTCATCGGCCCCGCACTTGGCATTCGGCTATGCTAAATACACCCAAGGCTTGGCTGCGAGCCAGCCCCGGCCATTGTCCTTACAATGTGGGATCAGTGGGTCACCCACAGGATAACAAACCTACTGGTAATGACAGTAATTAGGAGCCTTGGGGCTGATTTATGCCTTTTGTCACTGTACAAGCAGTGTAAGTGCTGAGGTTTGCAAAGATAACAATTGTTGGCTCAGGTGACCATCCTTTCCTCAGAGACAGACATCTGATTTTTAACTGTCAGAGTTCAGAACTGGGCTGAGTGAAAGTGGAGTTATAAGTGGAAGGAATGTGTCCAAATATTTGGCCTTATATCAGCTTTGAAAATAAATCCATAACCCAAGAATGAAAACATGGCAGTATTGTAGAAATGTGGCAGATTATAACTTCACATCGCTGATTATGGTCAGATATCCAAAGGTATGGGCTGCATAAATTATTTGTCTTTCAGAGACAAAAGTTCAACTCTTAATCACACCAACTGCTTTGCATCCCTCTCTCAAATATTAGCAAACAGAATCGCTTTGTATCTCCCACTGCCACCTGCAGAGTTGATGGGAATCAGCTGATAACACTCAAGAAAAGTCTCTGCCCGAAGTGTCCCTGAACTCACTGTATTTGTTGGAACCCCTCGTTCCTCTCAGCCAAACCATTGCCTATTCTGAGTTACAGTTGTGCTCACAAGGGCTACTGAGGGCACTGTCAGGGCCTGGTTTGACACAGCAGGGGTTGAATTCTAATTATCCTTTCTCCTAATATATGAATTATGCCACCTGTAGCGTGGAAGTGCCAGCGTCTGTGCCCTGCTCGGTGCTGGCCATGAGGTACCCCCACAGTGCTGCTGAAAACACCTCGCTCTGAAACAGCTTTAGAGAGGAGGCAAACAGACCCAAGGCAGAAATATATCCCCAAAATGCCTGCCTTGACCCAAAGATGAAAATTCCTCACTCTTGGTGTTCCTGTTCTGTGCTGTTTGTGTGCAAGGCCCATGCCCAGGCGAGGGGAATGACCTCCAGGAAAGAGCAGGATGTGTTTTAGAAAAGGGAGGAAATGTGATAGTCTGGGAGCCCGGAGTACAAGATCCAATCTCTCTCCATGGCTGGCAAGAGCATGTCAGACATAATGGAATATTAAGAGAAGGAACCTATTGCAGGCTCAGGGGACTTGGGTAAGATAGCATTAAAAACTTTGCTGCTATTAAATCTTGGGGAGCTGGAGATAATTTTGCTTTAGAGGAGCGTGGCTGCTGGTGTGGTTAAAAGTGCTATCGAAAAATCCACTCAGGAGGAATCCCTCAATAAAACAGAAACAATTGGGGCTACATTGGAAGTTCCTGCTAAGGAAAACATCATTTGGCAGAGAAGATTGGAGAGGCTGCAGAGTGACAGCAGCAGTGGAGTTTCAGGACTGCAAACGGTGCTGAGGGAAATGGTGGAAAGACTATTGAGACTTTATTAACTGCTGCATTGGGGATCAGAAATAGTTCTCCCCACAGAGAGGGAAAAAGCCTTTCCCAGAGCAGTGAAACATTTGGCATTAACTGCAGTGCTGGGGAGAGAGATGAAACCATCCTTTTTTAGCTGAAACCCCTCAGACTGGAGCCACAGAGCAGGGAACCAACAACACAAAGACATTTCCTGCCAGCAAATGTTTTCACACAGGAGGTTTGATGCTTGTGGAAAAATATGACGTGTACAAGTATCAGAGAAACAGAAAATGGGGTCATATATAAACCCCTAAAAGCTGCCTTTGCCCTCGATGACTGGCTGGCTGATGCCACCACATTCCCTGGAGATGTCTGGCATCCAGCCACCAGCCTTAGTACCTCATCCAGCACCTCTTCCTCACTGGGCACAGGAGAGAAAAATCAGAATATTTAGAAGAAAATAGAAGTATTTCGGTTTGTTTTACTCAGTTAGACATGACTAAAGAAACTAAAGACTGTCTTTTTATCCCTCCAAATAATTGACACTGACAAATATGCTACTTTTGTTACAGGACAGATACACAGACACAGGAATGTGTAGCAGTGGAATTGCTCTTTTTATTTGTCTGCTTTCTTACTTTAATTAAATGGGAGCTGTAGCATTACTCAGCCTGCAGAATGCCCCAAATACAGCGAATAAAGAGTGACTAAAGAGGCTGAGCAGAGCACACTGCGCTTCTGAGGGGAGGCAGAGGGGAGACAAACCCCCAGGGGTGGGAGGCACTGAGGGAGCTGGGAAGGAAAAACCAGCATTTTCTAGGAAGTTTCCAAGCTGTGCATTGACTTAGTTCTGCCCTCTTTGAAAGAAGAAACTTGCTGCTGGACAGTGGGGCCTGGAGACTCATTTTCTGTGGTTTGTTCTTCCCTGAGGTGTTGCTGTTCCTGGAGATCCAAATCCCTTCCATGGCCACCTCTGTGAGCAGTTTGGGGACTGTCCCCAAACCAGCACAGTGTCACACACACCGGGGGGGGCCCAGAACCCTGAGAGGCTGGAGGGCCTCCTTCCCTTTGGGATGGGGCTATCCCAAACTCCAGCTGTGGGATCTTGTGAGAACTGCTTGTGCCTCACAGGGCTCTCTTGCCCACTGTTTGTGCCTCACATGGCTCTCCTGCCACGTCTCATCCTGGGGATATTCCTGTTCTTGGTGTCCTGGGAAGGCTGCACACCTGCTGCTGACAGCAAGGCAGGGCATGGTGCAAGCTGTACATCTGTAGGTTCATTCTTCATCTAATTACTCATCTTAAACCTTACTGTGATTATCCTGCACCAAAACCCAAAAAATCTGCTATTTCAAAGGTATTTTCTTTGAATTTTGGTGGGGAGAATCACCTTCCATTACTTAACATTGACTACAAAGGTAAGGAAAGAGCTGGATTTTTATCCAAAAGCTCCTTCAAAGCAAACCTGCCCCTTCTCTGCTCCAGCTGAGACATCCATAACATGAAGTATGAACAGGGGACCCCATAACAGCTGTCACAGCACCTGAAGCCTTTCCTTTCTCCAAAGAGACCTACTTTGGTATGGAAACATAAAAAGAAAGAAAGGCAATTTTAACAAAAAGAAAAGTACTTTAATGAATTGCAAATAGACTGTAAATGACTACAGAAAAAACTGATGGGGTGAACAAAGTACATAAAAATCCTGTGTGCACACACTGTTTATAAATCAAGCTCTCACCCACCACGCTTGGAATAGACATCCAAAGGAACATATCAAATTACACAAAAGGTCAGGGAATGTAAAATACTGAACAGACTGTTATGGGATCATCTTTAATCTTTTCCTCCACCTAAAAACTTGTGGGGAGGGGTAAATTGTATTAAATGGATTGAAGAAGCTAATGAGAACTTTTGGATTATAATGCCAAAATCAGGAGACATTTTGTTCATTCCAAAGACCTGGTGCTTGCTGGAAATTCTGTCCAATTACTGAAGACTTTAGGGAAAGTTAATTTTCTGCTTAATTTTTCTTAATGCATTATTGGCTCTTTTTTTTAAAAAAAAAAAAAGGGAAACAAAGTTTGGAAGTATTTATGACATTACTGAAATAGCCAGAAGTGTTGATGTGGTTGTTGCAGGGCTCTCTGGGGTGTGTTGGCAGGTGAGTTCCACGCTGTGTCTGCAGCCTGCCTGCTCCAGGCGACACCAACGCTCCAAGCGATCAACAGTTACAGGAAGGTATCCCATCCTGCCTTGAAGTTTAACTCCTTGATCCCGCCTTTATATTTAGACACAGGAGAGCATGGCTTGATTTCCAGCACCAGCTCAGGGAGTGGCTGTTCCCAGAGGGAATACGGGAGTTGTAGAAGAGGCTCCTCCTTTTTCTCTTCTCTGTTCTTTCTCCTTGTTCTCTGACTGCTTCTGACACCTCTGAGGAACCTTTTTTTAGTATGTTTTATATGTGTTTTTTCTTTAGGAGAGAAAATAAAAATTACTTCCTTCATCCCAATTTTTCCATTTTTGTGAACTGGGCAGGGGCCAGATTTTCTTAGTTACCTGTGTACAGGTATAACATTTCTTGACTATTCTGCTGGTTTATGATCATTTCAACGAATAATGCTCTAAAAGTCATAGAAATAAAAGTGCCCAGTTGTGCTCTGATGGGTCAGATAAGGTTGTGACAAGGGGAGAGGTGCTATTTACACAGCAGGAAGTGGGGGCAGTTAAAAATGTAACTTCTTTTGCTTGAAGTCCAGATAATTCAGCATCCTCACCGTGTGGTGGTGAACACAGAGACATCACGACCTTAATCCAAAATTTGTTACTTAGGTCCGTTCTTCCACTGGATTGCTCCTTCCTCATAGAAATCCCTTTGATTTTTTTCTCCTATTTATCTTGAATGTTCTTATTTGAAAATTAACAAAACTATCTCAAAATGAAACCGGTTTAGTTCTGTCATACAGAGCTGCTAATGATGGTCTGGGTGAGCAAACAACAGCCCCAGAATTCCTCCAAAGAGCTTTCCATCCCTCCTTCTCCTCCCCTTCCAGTGTCCCAGTGCCTGCCCAGACTGCTGGGACAGGTTATCCCACAGAGAACAGTTCAAAAGGCTCATTCAGGGCATGACAGTCCCTGAATATGACCAAGAATATTTTAACTGGGACTTTCCCCAAGAAATTACTCGTTCATAAATATTTCCATTGGGGCACGTGCTACCTGTAGGTGTGTTCTCACGTGTCTGCATAGCCTGAGATTGTCTCTCTGTGTGGATGGCACAGATTTTGCACTTAGTGCTCGTAGCTTTTAATATTTTTTCTCTGGGAACATGCTTTGATAGCTCCAGTATTTCAAAGAGCATGCAATCCAAAATCTGTCAGGAGGAAATATTTCTTTGGGGAAGAAAATGTGTTTTTTGTTAACTTGCTCAATCTCTCATCCATTCAGCCCCGTGTTGAATGTCTGTCCGAGCTCCTGCAGGGCTCGGGGTGCGACTTCTCCTGATTCCACCTTTTTAAGCAAGAGTTGACACGAGGGATGTAGAAGTCTCAACCTGTATGTGAGGCTCCTTCCCAAAATTAAAGTTTTAAAAGTTGCAAATCAGACAACTGATTTATATCCCTCTGTAATGAGTCTTGGCCTTGCAAGGAAACATGTTTTGTCTTGTCATATTAGCGGGAAGTGATTTTGCATCCCTACAGGAAGACACTCAGGGAGAGGAATCCATGCAATTTCTATAGCATCAAAGTCCCGTTGGGGTTTCCAGGTGACTGAATGCAGGTTTGCTGTTGGTGAACTTGGTTCCCAGTGATCTATTTAATTCTGAATTAGCATCTCTATTGCAATGCTTAGCCCTGCCAGTGCCTCCCAAACATACACTAATTCGGTCTCACACCATCTCTCCAACAGGAAGAGGGATAATGAGGTGTGGGATCTCCTCCTCTTCCTTTTAACTGTGCTGTTATTAATGCCTGGACCCTCCTGAGCTCATATAACAAAAGGAGACAAAGCCCATCAGTTTATCGGAGAGAGAAATCGGGGCCAGCCCGGCCGAGCCTCCTGGAATTCAGCTGTGACTTCTCTCTGTAGACAAACCCAACTCCCACCAAATCCATCCGTGTGCCACGGCCCTAATAAACCACAATACATTTCTCTGATTCTTCTCAACAACGCCTTGTTGTTACTTTGTCCTGGACCAGTTCTTTATATATTTTATAAATCCCCTGCTTGTCGTTGTCTTCTGCAGTTAAACAGATAGTTTTTAAAGTGAACTGTGCTTTGCTGAAGTATATGAAATATATACATTTTATTTGAGACAGTGGTTACATAGTCTGTAACTTACTCACAGAATGACTCTGTGCATCTTACACCGTGTGTCTGATGCACAGTGAAGAGATATTTGTAGTGTTTTCAGGTAAAACCCTGATCATTAATAACATCCTGAGCTGTGAGGAGTGTTAAAGATGGATAATCGCTTCCAGTCAAAAAAGTTTGGGAACACCTCGATTTTAAAATATCAGTTACTTTATTAAAAAAATATATCTTCTCGGTGTGTCCTAATCCCTTTGGTAAGTTCAAAGTACAATTTTTCCACGTTCTCTTTATCTTCATTCCCATTTAAAGACCATTAAGGTCATACTTCAATCCAGTAGAGGGTTGGATCTCCATTTTCATCTCTCTGACTTCTTATAAGAGCAGTAAGTACTATAAAATATTCTGTGCCATTCTAACTAATCACCCCTCTGGCATTCTGAGCAAATGCAGGTTAATGGGGAATCTTTTAATATTTCTATTAATTACGTATATTATCCTAATAACTCTATTGTCAATTTTTCATTGCTGGGTAATGACTACAGCTGGGTTAGCTGCTCATAACTGCTAATGGATTTAGAGCAAAGCAGGGGCTTGTGTTTGTTTGTGATTTGCCTGCTGGCAGAGCCTGGTTTTTACAAACATATTTGTTATCTGAAATGAATTTCGGGATTTGCTGTGCAGCTGTGATTGAGGCACATCCATCATTTGTGGTTTGGGGCAGGGGCATTTCCACGGGGTGTGGGAAAAGGGCTGCGGTTGTAAGAGTCGATATCCAAAGTGGTTTCCAGCCTAAGCACTGCATTAAACCTGACACGTGTGTGTGGGGATGGGAACAGAGAGGCAGTGCTGGGGTTGGGGAGCCGCTGTGACCTGTGCAGGTGCTCAGATCCCTGAGGTTCAGAGGAGCATCTCTGGGAAGGCTTAGAGGGGAGGCAGGAGACTGGAGTAACTCAATCAGCCACCGTAATTCTTATCCTAATAAAGCTCCCTGTTTGCAATGGGAAGGAAGGGCTCCTGCTCCAATTGTCCAAGTGTTCCGGTGCCACCCACCATAACGAGGTGGAAACAGAACCGCGGCCAATTCAATAGGACTTGCAGTTTGATGAGCCCGGAGAAAGATCTGAACATAAGGATTGTTTCACAGAACCTGGGCAGCAATGGAGCTGAAAATATCGATTCATAAATTTCCCAGGAAGATGAGAAAAACTGGGCAGTCATTCCTGAGGAGTTGATGAACATTTCCATCCCCAAATACAAAGCACTAATGGGCGTGTTTGTGTGAAAAGGTAGAGAGATGCAGAAGGGTTTTAGTGCAGCAGCATATGACTAAGCAGAGGAAAACATCCTTATGAAAACACTAATAGGAGAATTTTACAGGAGGAATTCTAGGGAAAACGGTGACACTTGTTTGACTCTGAAAAAGGCAGTGCAGCTGTCAGCACAGCCCGGGGAGTGAGGAGTTACCCCGGGAGCGAGCGATGGAAGGAGAGCTGCAGGAATTCCCAGGTGCACAAGGAAGGCTGTTAAAAATGCCCCTTTTTATTTCTTCAGAATTTAATTTCTCAGCCAGAAATGTAACAGGTAGATGAGGCAAAACAAAACTGGGAGGCTGGCTGGAGTGTGAGGCAGCGCTGCTGGAAGCTGAGTGTGGATGGTTGATGATCTCTGAGGTGCCTTCCAACCCCAACCATTCCGATTCCAAGCTGTGCGGCTGCAGCGTTCGGATCTTAAAGGCCCTGACTGTGGGTTAGGAGTTAACAAACACATCTCAGACAGCTCAAGCTCGGATATTCCTGAGTCTGGGCACAGAGCTCACCCCTGCTGAGGGAACAGTGAGACACCAACAGCTTATGTGTGCAAGGATTGTCCCGAAAACGCGCTATGGATCCTGTCCCAGGTGCTTTAAGCATGTCAGTCCTTGTCCTCACACAGCACACGCTGCTCTGCAGGCTCTTGGGAACCCCAGCCCGGCGTCGGGAGGAGCAGGAGGGCAGTGGGTGAAGTGTAAAGGCAATAGAAGAGGGAAGAATCACAGTTCTTTCATATTTAAAATCGATTCAAATGGAGAAGTGGCGGTGATTTATAAACTTGAGGAAGGTTAGCCTTAATCTCTAGCTAGACATTTTCATTGCCTGAGTAAACTTTGAGCTCATACGAGCTACAGAGGCAGGAATTTGGTATTAATAGAGACACTTGAGGCCATTCTCTTAACTGAACCACCCACGGTGTCACGGGGCTTTTACACTGAAGCCTCATCGAAATGGCTTGGCTGCTTAGGACAGCTCGGATCCTCCGGGACTCACTGCAGGGGAAACTGAAATAACCAGAAAAGTATAACAGAAAATACAAAAACATAAACAGGCTTTGCAGCCCACCCCTGAAGGAAATCCTGCACAGCTCCTGCAGCAGCCCTGGCGCTGTGCAAAGCTCCCAGTGCCCACTGAGAAAACAAAGGAACAAGTATTTCACTTTGCTTTCCATATCCATGCCCACGTGGCCTTTCTTTAAAATTTATTTTTATAAAATACTCTGGATCTGAGTTTCGAGGGAATTTCCCCACAAAACTATGTGCAGAGAATCTTTCCTCAACTGCAACTTCCGTGGAGATCCAAGTAATGTAAATTACTTTTAAAAAGCCAATTAAATATATGATTGAATGTCAACCTTTCTGACTGCAGCCTTCATTAAGAAACTGGAAATGTGAGGTATTTTTTTACTTAATATTGAACACAGTTAATTAAAAAGGTAAAGATTACATTTTGCTTCAGTTAATTTGAAATAAAGAACCTCCATTTAAACAATAAATTTCAGATTTTAGTTATAGCAATTAATAGACCAAACTGTGTACTTAAGGTTTTATTATATTGATTCTAAAATAATTAGGTTAGCAAACACATTGCAAATATATTATCTAAAACAAATAATATTATCCCCACGCTTTTTGTTATACAGCACAGCAATAAACCATAGTACGATCTAAAGCAATCTCATAAAATTAATAGTCATGGAGCATATATTACATTCTTGCACTAAGTGACAAAAGGCAGCATGAGCATCATGTGGGCAGTTTCATACGGGGAGGCTTGTTAAGTGTTTTGGTTCAGGATTTGTGGGAGTTAAGACGTATCTTTGATGTTCAGCAGATAATTTCAGCCACGCGTGTGTTCACTGGGGTGTTTCTGAGCACCCTCCACTTGCAGCAACCCTGGGTTAGCTCCGTCCCTCATCCCTCTCCCGCCGCTCTGTCACATTCCTCCTTGCAAAGCAAATTGCATAAAGTGCTTCAGCACCGGCTTTAAAAGCCTTCAGGCTGTTTGAGAGGCCTTTTAAAAAGCGTGACATTCAATCAAAGTTCAGGGAGGAAAGTTTTAATGAATAAACTTGGTAAATTAGAAAGCACCGCGGCAGAGTGATTAAGTCTCATTGGAGCATTAGTGTTAAAATTAATTAAAATGTTTAAGCCGTAGGAGGCAGGTTCCCTCCTCGAGCCCCGGCTCTGCCCTCGGAGCCAGGCTGGATCCAGCAGCGATTCATCTTGCCCGGGATGAGAGGGGGCTCAAAGAACAGAGCAGGCAGCACAAATGTGTTTTCACGGTGCTGCGCAGCGGGGAGGACACGGGGACACCTCGGCGCGGCGTCCCCGAGCGTGACACCAACAATGCGGCGGGGACGGGGCAGGCAGGGGACCCTCCTCCCGCAGCTTCCCTTCGGCTGGAGGTGACAGAGCTCATTCCATTTCCGGCGCATTGCTGGGTGGAACGAGCTCTCCCTTCCCGACCCCGTCAAACTGGGCACTGCAACTTTCCTTTTACCAAGCACCAAAGAGATTTGAGACAGCACCACCATGTCATCCTCAAGGCTGTCACCACCTGTACTAACAGCATTTTCTGCACCCATTAATTACATGAGAATTAGCTAAAATATCTGAATATCAAGGAATAAGGGTTTATCTCAGTGCTGTGATTTCAGTAGATATTAGCAACCAATTTGGGGAGAAATCACAAGATTAAATTCTAACTTAGAAAAAAAGAAAACTCATTTTCTTCTCAGCATCGTTTTAGATCCGTTTCTTTCAAGAACCAGGAGCCTGCATTTCTTCTCAGCCAGACCCGTTATGAGGTGGCTGTTTTACAAATCTGTGCTGGTTTGGAATTATAAATGACAGCCTGTTTTATAAAGGGAAAAGTCTTCTTTGACAGCAGAACAATATCATACAAGTAACAAATGGCAAATTGTGTCATACAGCTGAACAGTTGTTTTCCCATGTTCACCAAGGGCCAGTTATTAATTTTACATTGGTCAGAATTAAGGATTTTGGAGAAATTCATCTGAAACGGAAAGTATGAAAAATTCCTGCTCAATGAAAATTACCATTATTCGCTGTAGATCTATATTCATAACTTTAAAACCTGGCAGTCTTTCCTATTTTTTTCCTCTATAGATTTCTTGTCAACAAGGGTGTCAGAGGTCAATGTCAGAATGCCCCTCTGGCACCCATTAACTATAACCAGAAAACTTGTTCACTATTGATCTACAATGTCTAAATATCTATTATGTTGGATATAAAAGGTGGTTTCACGTCTTTCTAAAACAGATAATTCATAAAGGCCAAAGGGTCAGGTCTAGTGATATATTATTGTTTCACTGTATCAGTGACTGCAAGAGCAGGAGGGGAACAGCCAAGTGAAGTGTCGTTGAACTCTCAGGGAGATGGTCGTGTGTCCCCCTTCCACCACAGCCCAGAGTGCTGCTCACTGCCCACTGCTCGGGGTTTGCTCAGGGCTTTGCAGTGCCTGAACAAGCCATGTTTAAAGTCTGGGTTCGTATCAAGGCAGGCAGAGCTCAGCGGAATCCAAAATCCAGGTGGAAGTGGAGCCTCAGCACTGGCCCCTGTCCCTGGGTGCTGTGGGGCTGCTCACCCCGTGGTGGTCACACTGCCAGGGAGCTGCTCACCCCGTGGTGGTCTCACTGCCAGGGCTCTGTGGTGCAGCTGGGCCCCTGCTGGACTGTGCACAGGAGGGCACAGCCACAGCCCTGTCGTTGGCACAGCCCCGTGGTTGTCACAGCCCCGTGGCTGTCACAGCCCTGCTGGCCTGGGTGGGCACTGACCCTTGGCATGCACAGGGTTTGCCCCAGGACAGGAGTCACAGCCCGGCCGCAGCCCCACCGCCACATGTTCTCTGAGCAGACACTTGGGTAATATCATATGAGTTATCTTGTTTGCTCATATCAACCCATCGGATTTATTGAGGCTCCTCTAATCTCCTCGTTATTTAACTGTTGAGGTGCCTCTGCTCTGGTTCAGGCTCAGATTCAGAGCAGAAGCAGCTGCATTTCTTTGTTCTGTTCCTATTGCAGAGCACAGAAACCCTGTGAGGGTGGAGGACACAACCCAGGGCTTGGTTTCCCCCCCTAGTCCTGTGAATTCAACCTTTGAGGCTACCTGGCATTTCCCAGAAGGCACCTATTACTTTTGCAGGATGAGACCCATAACAAGCAAACCCTCTTTGGAAGGCAGCTGATACTACACTCTTTAATGGAGTTTATGGCCTTCTAGCAAGCCCCCAGAATGGTTCATATTCTTCCAGGCTACATTTTTGAAGAAAGTAAATTGAGATGAATCATGCTAAGATGAGATAGTTAAAATGTCAGGCTCCATAAGTTTCAATGCATCCTTATAGCTCTGAACACTAAAATGCAACTGAACATTGGAATAAGGGAAACAAAAGAGAATCAGATAACTAGTTCTTATAGAGGGGAGAAAAGTAATTTCTGCCTGTGCTGCTACACCATGGAAATCCACATAGTACAGTTTTAGAGCTGTACCTTAAAAAAAACAATTGCAGTTTCTTTTTATCACTGGCCTTGGTTACACATCGCTGCCTACTCTATGGCACACTAGAATTGCAGAGTTTCTGAGGCAAACAACACACCAGCAGCTTTATTTCTGTTTACAAATGTTACCTGGGGGAAATGTGCCTGTACCTGATGGATAAATTACAAATCATCAGCACTAAATATGACCCACAACAGGAACATAGAAGGGGAAAAGGAGCACGGTCTGTACATATTTGGTGCTAGAGAGCAGGAAAGTGCCTGCTCAGTGCTGCTGGTTTAATCAGCTAATGAAATGATCCTGCTGTACTCTCCAAACTAGACCTCTCTGTGTGGTGTTTTCCCAAGCATTTTCTGGACAACAGACACTCCTTCATTTATATCTTAATGTTCATATTTACCATTAGCTGAATTAACTATTGTTATTCTCTTAAGTGACTCGCTGTAGGTGTTGAAGCCAAGTCACATCACCGGAAACACGAAATGCTTTGTGCTCAAGGGAGCTACTGGGCTCTTGGGGAAAAGGCACAGAACACAGAGGAGCCTTGTGGCACATGGACTACCTGTTAGTCCAAGCCCAGAGGTGCTGTAAGCTGAGCTGACTCAAGGAAACCTTCGATAAGAGCCAAGAGCAAGGCTGGCACTTCTATTTCTGGGTCAGGAGCCACCACCCAAACCACTGCTCCACTCCACTTTCTTTCCCAAAGACTGGGCAGGGAGCTTTTCCTGCCTTGGCTGATGGAGTTAGGATGGGTCACACTGGATAGGGAGCTTTTCCTGCCTTGGCTGATGGAGTTAGGATGGGTCACACTGGATAGGGAGCTTTTCCTGCCATGGCTGATGGAGTTAGGATGGATCAGACCAGGTAGGGAGCTTTTCCTGCCATGGCTGATGGAGTTAGGATGGGTTACATCGTGCACCTGAACTCATCAGCCCTGGGTACCTGATCCCAACGTGCCTGACCTTGAGCCAGTCACGAGACCAGGCAATCCCATTGCAGGGATCAGGCCCAAACTATTGTAACCAGATCCCAGACCTGAGCTGGGCACGCCAAGGATTTGCACACAGATAACACTGGACACCAAATAGGGTCAGGAGAAACAAGTGGTTTGTAACTGGAGCCTCTCACACCACTCTGGCTGCAACACAGATGGGCCAGAATGAAGGCTATCACTCCTAGTTTATAGCCATTAGCAATCATGATCTCCCTAATATGAAACAGAAATAATAGTATTATTAATAATAATATCAAACTGACACATTATTAGCCTCTACAGATGGCTCTATTCCTTCTAATAATTTTTATTTTTATTTAATGTTTGGAATGCTGTAAAAAGGGACTAGTCCTTCCAAATGTGACCTCTGTGGGGTTTAAAACCTACTGAATCAGATGAGATATTAAAGCATTCAATGTAATGTATGACTTAAAGCTATGTTTTTAAAACTTTAATAGGAAATGTCTGATGCTTTAGATTACTATTTCTTGAAGTATGGTAGGCTGAAGAATTTGCTTCAGAGGGTCTCTTTATACCCAAGAAGAGCCACGGTGAGAATACACAGTATGTTCTCCCCTCTCCATGCCTCTACGTAGATGTAAAGGAATTAGTGTGTATTAATAATACATCATGTTTCTACTTTGTTTTATACTATTGTACATATGTTCTTACACCACCATCAACATCACCGTGTTTAAATATCTCCAAGCAGTTCATTAAAGAAGGTGATTAACATCTGTCATGTGTTTTTCCCTCCTCCTGTCCCTGAGGAGAGGAGGATGTTCAGTGGCAGACCCGATTTTGGTAGAGATTTATCGTTTGTATGGGAGGCTTTTTTATTTTGCTGAGGTTTTGTTTTATTACACAAAACTACCCATTGGGATAAATGTTTGCAAAGGCAACTCCAAAGAAGTCTGCTGTGCCGCAGAAGGGAGAGGTGGGGAGGTTTAACTGAAGGGAGTGGGTTTGGAGACCAGGGCTGGTGAGTGGTGGGAGTCCTGCCATGCCCTCAGCTGCCCGTGGGGAGATGGGAGTGAAGCCTCAGGCTCGTGTCTTGATGCCTCAGACCCTCTGGAGAGCCCAGGGACATTCTGAGACAAGGATCAAAGAGTGGTGCTGGGCACTGAGGCATTCCCTGGAACCCTGCTGGTCATGGAGTCCCTGCTGCCTGACTGAGGTGCTCTGTGCTTAGATAGGAATGTGATTAAAGCACTGGGAGAAGTATTTCGCTGTGGGAAGGGTTCAAATAAATCACCTGGTGGTGTTGCCTGGATTTCTGATGCTGTTTCAGTGAGAAAGCAGCCCCTCAGGACCAGCAGGAGTCGGCATTACTGGCTTGGCAGATGCAGCAGGATGAGTGCGTGGCCCTCCCCAGTGACTGATGAGTGTCCAGGTTGGACAGGGCTTGGAGCAACCTGGGCCGGTGGGAGATGTTGGAATGAGATGATCTTTAAGGTCCCTTCCAACCCAAACCATTCCATGACCCTGTGGGGAAGTAAACCAGTCACTGCTGCAGCAACATTGCACCCTGAGAGCTTGTGGGGTGTTGGGTTATTGCCCTCAGCATGGTGAGGCTGTGCCAGGCCTTTGGGCAGTTTTCTGTGACCTTCCAAATATGTGGAGATTTGACACAGGCTGATATTTTTGTGGGTAGTTTCACCCTCACTCAGGTTATTGTTCAGGTAAGGCCAGGAATCAGACTATTTACAGTATTTTTTCTCATAGGATCTCCAGGGAATGACTGGTCTTCATTATAGTCATTTTGCAGCATTGACTTTAGCGAGTTAAATTTTACCGGGTTTTGATTTCCAATTTTCTTACTCATGGTAGCTGTCTAGGAAAAGTACAGAGATTTTTCTGAATATCTGCATCATCTCTGCAAGTTTTCATGTTCACTATTAGCCCACTGGTTGCTCTTAGTAACGAATTTATGTCTGTCATAATATTTACTAACACACCTGACCCACATGGATTGTGCTCTGTTTGCTTTTCCAAGGAGGATTGGATGGCTTCTCCTTGACAGTGGCTCTGTACCAGCTGCTTTCCACAGACAGTTGTTATTGTCTTGGTTGGATTTGTGCTACCAGCTTCCATCCAGGGAGGGAACTCTGCAGCCGCTTCAGCTTCACATTGAGTCTTTTCCTTGACTTTCCCAGTGAACAAATCCTTGGACTGTGAAGGTTTTCTGTACCTCAAAAGCATCTGTATATGGGAGAGCAGGGTGGAGAATGGGGAAATAAAGGGCAGGAGCAGGTCTGTGTGTGCACACACAAGCCATGAACACACTCACACACTCACACACTCAAAGGCTTACAAAGGTCCCAGTGGGGAACCCACACTAAAGGTTAATGCAGCCCCAGGCTGTAATTAGCCTTTTGCACAGAGTCTCCTTGTTGTGGAATCTGTTTATGAGGGTTTCAGGGGCAATGCACACCAGTTCCCTCCCCCAGTGCCCCCAGTAAAGCCCACTGGCAGGATGCTGGGGTTGGGTAGGAATGCTGAGGAGCAGAGCTTCCCCTCCACATCTCAGGGATTCCCAAAGGAGGAGAGAAAGAAAACGCCTTGCCCTACTACACACACCTTTTCTTTTCCCTAGGGAAAACCTGCCCCCCTGATTTAGGAATTCCTTCAGATCCACTGGAGACAGTAAAGTTGCCTGTTCACCAATGCATCTGTCACCAGAGAGGATTGTCACTGTCCTGCTGCAGTTCACACTAGAAAGGTTCCTCTTCATTGGAGTGAAAGTAATTAAAGCAGTTGGAAAGCACAGCAAACATTAACACTTTGGGAAAATCTATTCATGTTGCTCATCCCAGTTCATGTCCCAAAAATGTGCTGTCCTGCTGTTTGCTGGTGGCTGGTGCTTGCAAGGCACAGTGAGGGTTTATTGCAGCCCTTAAGTCTTTGCTGGTGGAGCCAACTCCTGGGTCATTCCTTCAGCAATTCCTGTGCAAAATCACTCCTGGTTATTCTGTTATCACCTGTCTCTGCAGGTCTTGCGTGGGTTGAAGGCAATAACAGTACTGGGTTTTACCAAATGAATGCATTTTTTTTTAAGATTCAATCAAAATATCCCCTTTACTGAGCATGGCCCATTCAGGAACCTGCACAACACCAGAGCACCACTAATGAACCCTGCACCAGCACCAAGGGGCTGGTATTTAGGGACAAAAATCATGTCACTGAGCAATGCAGGAGCTAGAAGGGAATCAAAGTTCATTTGGTTGGGTTTGGTGATCCTGTGCAGATGCTCCAAGCTCCAGGTGCTGGTGGCTGGAGGGAGACATGGCAATAGGCAGCCCCATGGCGGGGTGGGGGCTCTGCTCTGTCAGTGCTGCCTGCAATGACACCAGGCTGATAAACTGTGATAACGTTTTCAAAAGGCAAATCCCACAATATATTGAGGCCTCCTGGGACCGTGTGTAGGTGTTGTCAGCTCCACTGCAGGCACAAAGGCCAACTCCCACCGCTGGGATATGTAACAATTTGTAATGCAACAATTAACAGAAATATTGACATAAGTATGTGCTCAGCAGGGAGCTGTGATCTCATAGACTCTCTGGAGTGACTGTAACAAGACATATACGGTACCCATCAATTCTTAATGCAGCCTGGCCTCCTGTATCAATTACAAGGAAAACATGCACATACCTGTATGTGCAGCCAGCTACTTGCAGGGGAGGCATAAAAAATAAAACTCCCCTTTCAGATCGGGTTCTTTCACCTGGTTGTGGGGAAAGTATGTTATAAAAATGCATGTTTTTTAACGTGAAATCCCCGTCAAATTGTATTACCATCATTGCCAATTTCACAACTGGCAAACCGTGTTAAACATAAATCTGCGAAATTATAATTAGGAAAACATTTTGTGAGCCGCTCTCCAGGGGATTTGGAGGTTTAGTGGCATTATAAATGCTGTGTGGGGTTTATAGTGTGTGTGATTCCCACTCCCCCCAGAGCACACCCCACACTCACACATACACACACGCTCTCCCCTCGCCCTCCAGCTCAACTAAAGTAAATAAGATATCCCCTCAGCTGATGGAAACTCCACCAGCACTCCGTTAGTGCCTTTTCATGCCAATTAAACACATTTTATACAGTCATAGTAGATGCTCCAGTGCCTGCATAGTAGACTCCAGTAGAGCTCAACCAAACAACAGCACAGCAAATGTGATGTGCGAGACCTCAGGCAAGTTTCCCTTCTGTCTTTGTTTTTAACCACTTGGAAATTATTCCAATGGAAAAGGTTCATTCTGAAAGAGAAGTGTTTATAAATGTAGAAGTGGAATTAACCAACTTGCTTGCAGCTGATTACTTTGATAATAAAGATCTCACTCGGCTTAATTTAAACTAATCCTCCCTGCTTTAATGAAAACCCAGCTAAGGGCATACAGAAATGTTGACAGATACAGTTAACACACAAATATACATTTATTTACTTATGATAAGGCATTTTACTTTGGTCTCATGCTCTGCCCTTGTTCTAATTCCCTACAAAGAGAGTGTTTGCGTTTTAGCTTTTACATGAAGAATTTTTGCATTCTCCTTTGATTCATTTCAAAGGGATTCCATAGGGGAATCTTCCCACTCACCCTCTGCACAGCAGCAAATTACACGTGGTCACCACATCATGGGATCTTATTCCAATGCCTCATTGGGTGATAAAACTGAATGTACAGCTCGGCCCAAAGGCAAAAGGATGAGTGGAGTGCCTGGGTTCGGGGTCACCCCAGGGCTGCAGGAACCGTGGCACAGAGTGGTCCCAGCCCCCTGAGCCTGTCATGCTGCCCCTGGAGTGGAGCGGCAGCGGCTCTGGGGCTGGAGTGGCTCTGGGATGAGCTCAGCTCTGGGATAAGCCCAGCTCTGGGATAAGCCCAGCACTGGGATAAGCCCAGCTCTGGGATGAGCTCAGCTCTGGGATGAGCCCAGCGCTGGGATAAGCCCAGCTCTGGGATGAGCTCAGCTCTGGGATAAGCCCAGCACTGGGATAAGCCCAGCTCTGGGATGAGCTCAGCTCTGGGATGAGCCCAGCTCTAGGATGGGCTTGGCTTTGGGATGCGCCCGGCTCTGGGATGAGCTTAGCTCTGGGATGAGCCTGGCTCTGGGATGAGCCCAGCTCTGGGATAAGCCCGGCTCTGGGATAAGCTCAGCTCTGGGATGAGCCCGGCTCCAGCGCTGCC
>VWZD01001304.1:178251-213251 GCA_013396695.1 Sakesphorus luctuosus | reverse complement strand
GGGAGAGAATAAAGTGACATTTACTATTTCGGTCTCAAAGTGAGTGTGGATATTGTTGCTAATAATCATCCTCTTGTAAATTATAAATGTCAAGGACACCCAAACCCACAGAGCTGCCTTTTCAGAGCGAATCTCTGCCGTTTGCAGGCACTGCCAGGGCTGTGTTGCTCTGTTTGGAATAGAGCACAGCATTAGCCTTTAAGATGTTTGATCCCTGCCTTCAACTCCTCCAGTATAAATTAATAAAATGGGGATTTTTTTTGAGGGATGGCACCACTTAATACCCACATGACCTGCAATTGCTGTGCTTTGGTTGCCTTTGGTAATATTGGCCTTTAAAAATAAGAGTAAATGGGGCTGACCTGAGCCAGTCCTGAAATCAGAGAATATTCCAAGCACAGCAGCCACTCTCCCTTCGCCTCCAGCACATCCCCAGTACCCAGCAGAAATGAGGACTGAATCCAGCAAATTCCAGCAAAGAAAATCAAGATTTAGGCCATAAATGGTTGCAATAGGAAGATAATGTATGTTCCTACATGTGCCAGGCAGTGTTGTGCCCATTGCTCCATTGGTGGCTGTTCCCAGTGCCATTGCTGTGCTCCCAGCACGGCCTGTGCTGTCACCTGAGCAGGAGAAATACAGCTAATTCCTTACAGCCAGTCAATGCTCCTGATGCTGCTGAAACTGCCCAGGCTTGGGTTTTCTCTGCTGAAACTGCTGCACAGTCAGAGAAAGCTCTTAGAGACTAAAATTAAAACCAAAGATTTAGGTGCTAATTCAGCAAATTGTTTAAGTCTAAGCTCATGCTTAAATTTGTCCTTCCTCCAGAATGCACTGTTAAAAATTCTCATTTAATGTGAGAGAAGGACACACTTGATCTCATTAAATTTAAAGCAAATTTTATTGCTAGTGCCGTAAATAAGGTTGGGCTGGAGGGTGACACGTGCGGGCTGGGGGAGGCACGAGAACATCACTGTGGAGTCTGCAGCCAAAGCTGAATGTTTTTATGGTATTTTTGGGGGGAACACCAGGCACCAGTCCTTTTGTAATCCCTCACTGACCCACCTTGTAGGGAAATAGTTGGACCCTCAGTTCAGCAGGGGCTCAAATACCCCATGTTGTTCTCCACATGCTCCCCCTGCTAAGTTATCCCAATTAATGGCTATTGATTTAAGTGTTAGCTATTCTATAAAAGATAAGGACAGCGAAATAATAATAATCTCCAGTTGGTTTCTCTGATAAATAAATCTGAAGAAAGATTTGCATGAAGGGCAGCTGTTAAATGCATTGGGAAGGGTTTTATTTAATAGGAGCCAGTCCCAGACTTTGGGTCTGAAACAGCCAAGGGGAGGAGCAGGAGGAACAGTGTCCTGTTGGAATTTTCATGAGAAGTCAGCCCAAGGCAGTCAGGTTTGTGTTCCAATAATGCTTCCAGCCCAGAAACCTCCCAAGCAGGAATAGCAACTGCAGCACTTCCAGCCTTCATGATTTTGTCCTGGTCATGCAATATTTTGTGTGGTTTTGGAAACCTTGGTGTCCAGAGCCACTTGGAAATGTGACTATTTGGGGAGTGTGCTTTTGTCCTGCTAGAACTGCCAGTTTTGAAGCCATTATTTTGAAGAGTTTCTTGTATGAGAGTTTGGTGGGCCTGGCATAATAGGGATATGAAGATGGATTATGGAGAGGCCCAGAGTACTCATTAGGGAAGAGAGGGAGGCCAGAGCGCTCATGGGGATGACGGATTGTGCTCTCTCCTGCCTTCCTCTCAGAAGGCAGCTACTGCATTTTGTGTTTTAATTTTAAAGATAATTACTTTAATTTAATTCAGGACTTCTTAGGAAGGTAACAGAGATGAGAACATTTGTTATGGGCCCATCATCTCACACGTTGGAATTCATTCCTGGTTAGAGAGGAGTGATGGAAAATAGGCTGGCAGGGGTGGGTTGGACAGGCCTTGTGATCCTTCCTGTGTAACGGCATCTGCTTCACCCAAAAACCCACCACCACCTCAGCCTGTTCTGACTGAGAGGCTTCTTCCCAGCAATCCAAGTAGCAAAGCTGAGAGGTGAATGTCCATGGAGTCCTTGGTCCCTGCATTTTGGCTTGTTGGCAGATTGGTCCAGGAATGTGCCAGGGGGAGCCCTGGGCAGCCCTGGCTGAGACATCAGTGCCACTGCCCCACTGCAGGGCTGTCCCTCCGGGGTCACAGCATGGCAGTGCAGGCAGAGCCCTCTGCTGCTCCTCAATCCCAGCTCAGACTCCTGGCTTTCAAAGCATCCCAAGGACTGTGCCTCTGAAAACCAGGCTACTGATCTCAGCCAAGTTTTACACAAAATGCTCCCCAGTCCCTGCAGCTCCTTGTTCATAAACATTCTCTTCTCTCCTGTATCCCAGCAGGCCTGGAATAAAGCTGGTACAGCAGATCACTTTTAGTAGCATCTGGATATCAGCTGGGGTGGCTTGTCCAGGGTGGGGAAGGAGGAGCTTGGAGGTACATCCAAAAATTGCTGCCAGCTTGAGCAGCGATCACATCAGGACAACAGGAACTGTAAAAGGTCTGTGTTGGTCACTGAGAGCAGCCACGTGCCCCTCTGGTAACACATTTATGTGGCCAGAGCTGTGGTTGGTGAGGTGCTGAGTGACACCAACACGTTGGCATAGGTGGGACACTGTATTTCTAACCTGGTATACTGTGACTAAATGGGGTTTACTTTCAAGCTTTATATGGTTTGCAAAAGTTTTCTCTACTTCCTTTCCAGGTTTAGTCAGGCATGCTTCATAAATTAGAGGGAACAGTTTCATTAAGAAACATAAAGGGATCCTTTCTCACTGAGCAAAGACACTTTGCTCCTTACACGTCCTCCATTAATACCAAGTGCTTAAAATTGTCACGTGGCAGAGCTGAATATTGTTTTCAAGAACAAACCCATTCCTTTGCTCCCAGACCAAATGCAACAGGAAAAACACCATTATTTCAGGCCTAAAGATAAAACGGGGATTCAATTTTGAAACGCTTGTGGCGATGAAAAAATACAACTTCAAATGTGAGTCAATTCATTGAGGCCTTAACATTCATTTGTTGCAAATGGAGGGGGCAGAGGAACCCGAGGCTGGAGCCAATTGGCACCTTCCAGGCTGGGAAAGGTCAAGTGGTGGCTCCCGGTGCGGGTGCTACTCTGGGCTTTGTTAAAATGCTGGTATTAAACACAAGTTACATCTGGGGTCAAGTGACCGCAATAACAGGGGACACTGCAAGCCCTCAAATCATCCCCCGTGATGAGAATGACACGGAGCTGACATAATATCTGAGGTGAGATGGAACTGAAATCCTCAGCACCTGAACACTTCACCTACTGATGGGTAACCTGACCCTCACCAATCTCATAATCACACCCATGTCAGGGGCGACGCTGCATTTCCCGGAGCACAAGGTACAGTCACTCGCTTTTAGTTATTTTTTTTTAGGGCTCTGACTCTGCTTCTGGAATGATGTTGTTAGAAGTTTCAATACTCTGCTTTAAGCCTTTCAAATCAATGTGTTCCAGGGAAAATCAGCTCCCAGCCTAGGGAAGAGAGACCTGTTCAGCTGGTGTGTCTCTTCATCGTGGGGGCTTGGTTTGCGGAGCAGCAGCTGAATGTGCTCCCCGGGGTGTTTCAGGGGGCAGGGGGGGCTCAGAGCTGGCACCTTCAAACCAAACACCAGACAAGGGCTCGGGGTGGTGGTGATGTGTTCAGGCATGGCCAGAGGGTTTTGGCAGGAGAAACTCTTTTTTAATGGAAGCAGCTTCTTAAGGAAAAAATCAGTCTGTTTGTGATACTGTTCCATTTTATACCAACCTCCCCCCTATTTCCAAATTATTATTTTTGTCTCTTAATCTGACTTTTTTAACGTTCTCTTTAAATTTCTCTTTAAAACTACATACTGGAGGATACTGATTTCAGAGACTTTTTTGTATCCCCATTTTCCTCAAGCAGACAAACAAACCTCACTAAAACTGAAGCAGAGCTGGAGCCAAATACTCTGCAATATTTTCCAATCTATTTGCACAACCCAAACCAATCCTTGCACGGGGCTGTGGGATGAATCAGCATGTATTTAAATGCAGGGCAACAGGAAGGACTGCGTTAGTTCTGTGCCACGGAGCTGTCAGAGCCCTGAGGAGATTAAAGGCATGACCCCTTCATCCCTAACATTGCTCCACAAGAGACATTTCTGTCACTATTTCTGCCACTTGGCTTTCTGAGATGCCACGAAGCCTTAGGGCGACCTCTGCTACATTTCAGTGTTGTTTATTGATTTCTGACCCAGTGCTTAATAGTTTTCCCAGTCCCCCTGAATGGCTTTTGTAAGCAATAGGGTTTGTGCATCTCACCGATCAATACCTTTTATATTTACAATAAAATTGAAACTGCTTCTGCTGGGGGTGCAGCCCAGCATTTGTCATCCTTCAGCGAGGGAAAACTATGTCATTATCTGAATTAAAACATTTATTTCTGATTAAGAGAGTGTCCTATCTCATTAATTTTTCCCTTTCCAATAGAAAGGGAATAGAATCCTATTGATTTTTGCACTTTTACACATCTCCACTGCTGGGAAGATAATTGAGAAGTTAGCCAGAATAAATGAAGTTTCAAGTCTAGCAGGCCAGCCAATACCTTCCAAATTCAAGGTGTTTTTATGAAGCTGGATTTTAATTTGTTGGCAAGCTGAAGCAGTGGGACTTATTCGGCTGAGTAAATTGGATTAAGAGTAGAATCTCCTTGAAGCGTGTCTCGCTGAATGCTGAGGGGCTCGTTCCCCCAGGCAGACACAGACTTGCTGGAGATTTATGCTAAGACAGCTCCCAAATTGCCCTCCTTCAACACTCCAGCCTGCAGGAAGTGGGGATTACAGCCCAGGAGCTGATTAACTCCCTCCTCTTCCATGGTATCCACTGACTCCCAGCCGGCCGAGCAGCTGAACCAGACCTTGCGATTTGCTGCGTCGATTGATCACACTTTATTAGAATAATGGGATTAAATCAAGCTCTGCCAGAAAGGCCTCCCTGTGCCTGAGTCCCTGCTGCCCAGAGCCCGTGTGTGCAGTGACACCCCTCTAACACTTCCCTCCCTGTGAATTACCAACCCACAGCCCATCTTTATGTCCTGGCTTTAACATCCATACCATTGTTATACATTCCACTAGAAACGGAGTGTGTGTTTATGCACTGACACCTTCAAAAGTGTTTGCTTTTGCATTAGACAAGGTATTGTGTATTTTAATAAGCTATACAGGAGATTTTCTTGCTGAAATCACATTAGATTCTGTTTTAGAGCAGGGAAATTCATCTTCCTAAATATATTCTCAGAAAACACTGGGATTCCTCTGGGTTTGGAAGTAAGAAAAAAATCTCTGTGTAAAATTAAGAACGAGGGAAAAAAAATCTCAATGTCCACGTGTAGCTCAGTAATCTCAGTGCAGGCACTGCCAGCAAAGTCTGTTTTCTCGCTTTTATTCAAACATTCTTTACAAGTTGATTTTGGAGCATCAGTTTGATTATTTCTCAGCAATCCAAAATATTTGGGCTGCCACTTAAAAGGGAACAGACTGGAGCTCCTGAGTTTGTGATGTTTGGTCTAGTGGGGCTTTTTTGGAGGGGGGAGGAAATTGGGGATGTTTGAACCTTCTCAGTTTCTAAGGGAGAAAACACAAACTGTCCAGGAAAAAGCCCTCTGAGGAAGCATTGCAAATGCCTCAGTTGTAACAAATCAACAGCACCAGATTAAAAATGCTGTGTAAGGGAAGAACTTAATTTCTTGCTGCATTTTAATGCATAGTCCCAGGCACCAAAGTATGCAAAAGGTTGAATACATTCATCACAAACATTTCTGTTTTCCCCTTTTACACCAATGAGAAATTACAAGATTACCAATGACCTTCCTACCAATGAAGCACCATAATTATGGTCATTTGTTATACAACAGAGATGAATGGATAGAATTTACATAGAATAAAAATATTATTTAACAGCTGTTATTGATGTGTGAAGTGTAATCCTAATTTATTTAAATGCTATAAATATATTGGTAATGTATTCTTTTCAAATTAACCTCATGAACCTTATACTGGCAAAACTTCAATTAATATTGCACTAAAATCCATTTTCTCATGTTGTGGGGAATATTGAATCAGGGAAAATCTACAGCTACAATGCCAATGTGCTCCCTACAACTTTTTGTTTGATTTTTTACAGTCCTTGGTTCAACGTGTGGTATTGGAATTATTATTAAAAATCCTTTAAATTAAAATTATGCCAGAAATCCTTTTACTGGTTTGTAAAATAACAGGAAAATAAAGCTGGTTTTCTTTCTTTTCCTGTTATTTAGGCATACAATAATGATTTCTGAATGAGTTGCCAACCCCTATTTTCCAGGTGTGGCTTTGGGTACTGGATTCTGCTGGATTTCCAGTCTTTTTTCCCATTTAACAGCTTGGGAATGAAATAAAAGAGGCAAAGCAAACAGGGCACGTTTAACTCAGCCCTTCCTGGTTGTGTGTGTACAGTTGGTCTTCAGAGCACAACGGGATGTGCTGAGTTGTTGCAGCAGTGGATGAATTTGGGGGCACAGGCAGAGGTTTGGGGGGTGTGTGACACCTCCAGGCTCCTCTCTTTGGTATTCCATCCCTCTGCCCTGAGCTGTCATTATTCCATGTTCATCCACACCAGAGTTATAGTTTGCAAAAACCTATCAGGTAGGCTGGACAGCAGATAATTGAGGTGATGATCAGTGCTGGCAAAAGACAATTGATAGTGATGGTGTCAGAGGCTGCTCCTAAACAAGATCTGCACCCTCTGTCTCCTTTAGCCCTTCCTTGGAAGGGACAGAATATGGAATAACATGGACATGTCTGATGTGCATCAATAGGTAGGATGGCAGTGGGTAACACTTCTTGGGAGTGCAGTATGAGGGGTGTATCTCCTGACAGTGCAGAGGGTTATTAAATAGAAATGTGAACTATTAAGAGTCGATCTTGACTCTCAATGTATTTTTATCGAAGTCAGAAAATAGTTGGTGCCGTTGAGTGGATCCACTGTGGGAAGGAGCAGGAAAACCTGGAATTGCAGGGAATGCAAGGATCATAATTGCCTTGTGCTGGGAGAGGAATGGAGAGCTCCAACCACAGATATCCCATGGAAGTAGAAGCAATTAACAACCATACACAGTTATAGCAGAGTGTAGAGAAATCGCTGGGATTTCAATTCTGTGGGAATTAACCAACCTCACACTGGCACAGCCCCAAGTGCCAGAGGGAGCTGATCCAGGTTCAGGGTGGGAACACTCCCTCTCCTCACACGTGGCTGGTCCAGAACACACAGACACCTCCCTGGTCCTGGTCCTGGTCCAGAGGAGAGGTGGCTTTCCCAGCCTGACCCTGTCTCTGTGGGTACCAGTACCTGAAACATTATTCCCTGCAACTGTAAAACTGAATGGAGGGCACTAAACTATGGGAGTGTATTTAAACCTCCTTCTGCCAAAAGCATCTCATTGTCTTTACCATTTTGGATGGTGGTTTATTTTTCTGAACATTTAAAAATATGATTTTTCCTTCCTGGCTTCCAAAATCCAACACCTTTATTTCAACCCAAACTGTTCCTGCAGACAACTCTGTGATAACCTCCTGCAGAACTTTTTACCATTTTCACAAAAAGGATGAGATCTTGCACACATGACCCATTCAGGCAACCCCAAGTGCCAAAACACTGCACAGCTGCATATTTTCCATTACACAGAAGGGTCAGTGCGGGCAGCCAGGTGGGATTTATCCCCTAATGCCCATCTGTAATGCATGCAAGAAAGTCATGGCTTTGCATGGCTATTAAACACCCTATAGTCTATATAAAAACATGCAAAGTCGAGGCTTAACAGCAATAAAATATTATGGGTACTGCCCTCACTCATGGCCGAGTGAGCATGTCCCTTGATTGGCTGATTGGCAAACTATGCTCTGAGGCACCACAGGATTAATCCTGTTTTTTCCTTCCAGGGAACAATAGGTTGCTTAACTGGAAACTCTGCTCCCCAAAACCCTCTGTGCCTGTCCCCAGGGCCCTGCACTGCCCTGCCCCGCTGCAGAGCCACCCCCTGCCTGCTCTGTGTCACCGAGGCTCTGCTGGCTTTTACTCCTCCCCGAGGCCCAGAGCCTTTGGGAGACACCGAGACACGGTAATGGGAAAGATCTGCTCCCTAATTCATGGCATTTCAGAGAGACCTTTCAATGTATCGGGCACCACCTGAATTGATGTCACTTCTGTCAGCACAGTGAGTTTGCTGTGGTTAGTCAGCTATCACTCATGGGGAAGCTCAGCAGTTTAAGGTGTAGCAGAGGGCTGTGGGGATGGGACAGGGACCTGCATGAGTGGTGGGGCAGTGGTAACAACATGTGTGTAGGCACACGGGGAACACAGTTCAGCTGATGAGAGGACAGTGCAAATACCTTCCTGGAGTGGGGTTGATATTGGCCACAAACCCAGCCTTAGTCAGCACAACCAGCAACACCTGCCCCCTCTGTCCCCCAGTTTGTGAGCGGTGAGGTCTGTCCCTTTAACGTGGCTGATTGATTGATTGATTGATTGATGTCTGTGTGATAGATAGAACGATCCTCCACGGAGCTCCCCTGAATTATGATGACACTGCTTCTGCTCCACAAGCCACTCCCCATATGTCCCATAACTCAAAAGCAGAATGACAATAATACTATCTATGAAATTTATATTCATGATTATAAATTAATTCTTTTTGGCCAGACCAGCAGCGGCAGGAGCCTGGCTTTGCAATTTCCAAACAGCATTTATGGCACTGGCTTGGGAATACTATCTATCAAGCCTGGTGACAAATGTGGGAGATGATGGTCTTTCCCGCCGCTGGGTCCAACATCCAGTGGTGTTTCAGGGGAAAGAAAATGCCATAAAATAACAGGCATCCTGGAGCTGCAGCTGCTGACCCGTGTTCCCAGCACAACACCACACTGCACAAGCCTTCCTGAAAATGAATACTCCCTGGGACAGAAACCTGGGAACCAGGAGTGCCCACCTGGAGAGGAAAGAGCCAGGAATAGCTGTTGGAAACTGGAGAGGCTGAAATCCGGTGTTGGAACACCTGTGACTCAGGCAAATCCAGCCTCTAACTGGGCCTGGAATCCATGTGTTGAGCCCCTTTCCATGGGAGGGTGGAAAAGGCATTGGGGCTTTTTCACACAGTGCTGGCTAATTTATTTATTTTTTTAAAATTTTATGTGAAATACCTTCAAAAAGGAGCAAATAGGAGCAAGGAGAATGAAGTGACACCTTAAAGCTCCATCAGCAGCAGGGAAAGTCCTGCAGGTGTGTTGTCAGCAGATCACAGTGATGTCAGAGCAGCGACTGCAGCACAGCAGGGCTGACTTGCACCAGGACATTTTGGGTGGCCTTGAAGTGCCAGCAGAGCCCTTTGGGGTGGTTTTGACACTGTGGTAGCTCCCAGCTGGCACATGGCCATGGAATGGAGCCCACGGCAGCCAGTGCCAGAGCAGGGCTGGGGATCTCCCTGTTTGCTTCCCAGGGAAGCCTCCCCTGCCACAGTGGAGCCTGTGCTGTGGCAAGGGATGGAAACCAGGAGGCAGCTTTAAACCATGCACCGATCGCAGGTCATCACACCTGCCCAGGGGAGACCTGGCCCAAAGCAGTTAGCTAACCATGGGAGCCAGAAATCAGGAGTGATGATTATGTTTGTGTGCAGACCTGTCTGCACTGAGCGACATATGAACCCAAAAATGGTGCAGGATGATGAGTAAGTTAGAACTTTTGAAGTATTTAGTAGGCAATAACAATTACTTTTTTGATTTAGCCAAGACATCCTTTGCAAAAGTGCCAAGCTGTTGGGATTGCTTCCCTTCATCCAGGTGTTATTTAGCCTGAGGGAAAACATCCCAAACTTAGCAAGCTTGTCTGTATCTCAGTTTTTTAGGTTGGGTCTTTTCAGGTGAGGACCAATAAACAGGTGAGGTTTCACACACATCGGTGGGGCTGAGCAGGTCGCACTTTCCCTCCAGCTCAGCAGAGCTGGCCCCAAGCACCGCCTTTCCCCTCCGGTCTGTGAGCAAGGTGCGGGACCCACAGCAATGCTGGGTCTGGGGCTGTGCTGTCTGTGCCATCAGCTCTGGGATCATGAGGGAGGTGCAGGACCCACAGCAATGCTGGGGCTGTGCTGTTTGTGCCATCAGCTCTCAGATCTTCGCCTCTCCTCACCCCGGGTGCTCCGGGGGCAAGGGGAGCCTCCCACCGCGCCCCTGTGCCCTCCCCCGTCACCAGAACAGGGCTGTTTGCAGGGCTGTGACTCCCCTGATGGCTCCGTGCCCCCTTGCAGCCCCTTCCCTGCCCTCGCCTGGTTGCCATGGCACCAGCAGGTGCCGATGGTCCTCTCTGCAGAGCTTTGCTGGTGGCAGGGACACCCTTCGAGGCAACAGTCCCTCTGTGCAGAGCAGGCAAAGGGGTTTGCCCACGCTGTGACCCCATCGGTGTGTGGGCTCGGGGGAGCAGGACAGGGAGAAGCTCTTCACCAAGGCACAGAGTCCCCCCAGTGTCACACCTTGTCCTGGTGTGACCACGAGGCTGTGGGAGCAGGTTCAGGGCAAAGCAGCCCCAGTGAGTCCTGCCTTTGCCCTCCTGCCTGATGTTCCTTCTCTGCCTCTCTCTCCAGCCAGGCGAGTTGGCTTCCAACTCTCCACACAGCCCTTTCTGCACATTTCCTGCCTGGATTTACTTCCTACAGCATCTCCCTAACTCTCCCTTCTGAAATACAGGGAGAGCCTTCAGTCCAGCCTTGTGTATAAAGATACTTTGGGAAAGTTGGGATCCAGCAAAAACTCCAGTTCATTTCTTCCCTGCTGCTTCCCCCCTTATCACTAATAACCTGCCCGTGTTACCTGTGCCTTCCCTGCTCTCTATTTATCTCTTTCATACCCCACTGCCATTCTGTCCAGCCTAACTTTCTCCTCTCTCATCATCCAAATGCTTTCCCACCACCCTTCTATGTAAATTCTGGCTTAGACTTTGTTAGAGTAACCGAAGTGCAGGTTTATTACACTGTAAGTCTCCAACACAGTGAAATCCATTAATGGAAAAGGTTTTTCCATCCGTTCCGAGTGAACGGAGATGCAGCTGTATGGAATATAGCTATGGTGCTTGGAAATCTATCCAGACAGCCTGGAGAGAAGGGGAGAGTGTTCATTTACATAGTTTGTGGTCTTACTTAGAAATTCAGGGGGAAGATGGGCACATCCTAAGGCACCACAGGAGGAGATTTCCGTGGTTACAGGTGGTGTGTGATCCTGAAAGGCCAGGCGGGAGCAAAGGGTAGTGCTGGGAGAGCAGGCTAAGAATGGGGTTGAAATGAAATCCTTCCTATAAATCCAGAGTGGCACTGACGGATGAGAGATCCCACTGAACAGAAGCACAAGCAAACCTAAGCCTGTGATTTGGAGGGAAATCCAACAAACCCACAGCGGGACAGGTTGTGACGTTCCAAGGGCAGCCCGAGGATGCTCATCAGAGCTCTGCAGCCACACAGGAGAATAATCCTTTCTCCAGTTATCAGTAGATCCCTTCCAAAAAAAATGTGTTCCTTGGCTGTGGGTCTGCATTTGGACTGTGTGATGAATCAGACATAAACCATCCCTGGGCCCGAGGAGCTCGTTGTTCCAGGCACTCCCCTTGCTGTTCTCAGCTGGGCACAGTTTGTGCTGACTCGTCCCTTCCAGCCTGGGAGACAAACCCCTGACCTTGCACAGCGCATTTAATTGTGCCAGGGCTCAGTGGAGAGCAGGAGTTCCAGGCAGCAATCCTTCACTGGCACACCTGCAGCGCTGGTAGGAGTTATGGACGGCTGCTGAGGGGAACAGCAGAGTTAGACCCTTCATCTGAATGAAATATCCTCACGGTGGTAGCTCCAAAATCAGGCACAAATGGTAATCTGATGGAAGGCAAGAGCTGTAGCATCTTAGTCGTTCTAAAACTGGAGGGTGGGAATTAGAAGCACAGTGAGTCATCGAGATCACCAAGAGGCTGTTTGGATTTCACACTATGAATGGAGGAGGATCTTCAGAATCTTGTGAATAGTCAGTAGGTGTTATTGGTGTCAAAAGGGACAGTTTTATTCTGTGTATTTACACTGTGGTTCCCCCAATGCTTCTCTGATCAAGCCCTAAGGAATAGGTGTATCATTAAAATAGAAAGAACTAATTATGATAATTAATAGCTCATGGTTAGTGAACCTTGATTTCAGTGTTTCTAATCCCTTTCATTTTATCCTGTCCCCAGGAAGTGAAAATGGGAGTGACTGCCCCATACTCATAGTTATGGAAGTTTCACAGTCTCCAAGGATCACCAGGGGAAAACAAAATATAACACAGTCTGGGCATAATGTTGCCTGAAATCATCAGTAAATTTTAGTTTCTTCATCTCTATTTTCCCTTCCCTGTTTCCTAATTTTAGAGTTCTGGTCACCCTTGCAGTGTGCAGGAAAAGTAGATATTACATGATACATTCTGCACCATGGTTGTGTGGCTCCTGCTTTGGAATATTTCCCATCCACCTTCTAGGAAAATAAAGTGGAAAAGCTCCCCAAAACTTGCAGTTGGACACACAAATGTCAGCAAATCCAGAGGTGGGTCCTTGCAGGGAAGAAGAGCAGTGGATCTCTTTGTAAATCTGTTGGGGTCGTGTGTGGTGACAGGAGCTGCACAGCCAGGTCTGAGCAGATCCACAGGGGTCTGACAGCCACAGCTTTGGGGAGCAGCTTCACTGTCTGTGTCTGCAAACAACGGGGCAAAGTGGGAACATATGGGGGGAAATGGAATTCCAGACACTGAGGAAAGCACAGAGCAGACAAGCCTGTGGCTCACTGATTAGAAACAGGATAAGGGACATGACAAAAAAAACCAGTAGGAAAAATATTTATATATATGAGTATAATGGGACCAGAGTAATTTTAGATGTGAAGCTACAAAGGTGGATGGAATTCCAGACGAAATGAATCTACCTATTAGGCCTTAAAACAGGGACTAAAAATACTGATGAAATTTGAAAAATATTAATGAAACTGTGGAAAACAGAAGTGTCCCCAAACACAGTTTTTCTGGCCTGTCAGGAGTTTTAATGGCCTTTATTTTTCAAATTTAGCTGAAAAAATGATCGCCCCTGCTGAAATTCCAACTTGCTGCTGAAATTCCAACTTACCAACTCTCAGGCCCAGGTGGATTTTTATAGCCAGGATCTAAACCCCTGAAAAATGGCAGTGTGGAGTGTAATGGAAATGCTGACACAACCTCCATTACACTGCACGGGCTGTGCCACGATGCTTTATGGGGAGCCCATTTGGGGTTTGTCAGGTTTTTAAACACAGACTGCTGTAAATTTGAAAGAAGACTGTCCTGTCTTCAGGCTTTAAGACTTACATATTAGCAGAGATGGGGCTGAACAAAAATCCCCCCTTCCAGCCACCTCTCTGCACTTTGGGAGAACTGGAAATTCCACCTGAGCATCCCAGTGCCATCTTTGTCCTGCTTTGGTTTGCTTTGTGCTGGGAGGAATCAGTTCTGTTATGAAACAGCCCGTGGGGGCAAACACAGAGCAGGAGGCTGCTCCCCTGGGCACAGAGGGTTGTGAGGAGCAGAAACCCCAGTGCAGGTGGTGCTGCACAGGTTCATCCAGGCCAGTGGCAGGGTCAGGGCTGGGCTCCCAGTCCTTGGAAGTGGCAGCTTTAGCCCAAAAGTTAAAATTTTGCTGTTACCTGAAGTCCAACACCTGTGGCAGGTGAATTTGTGTCTGTCCAAGGTGCACTGAAACAAAGGGGTTTACAGGCTGAAACCACAGCTCTGGCCCAGAAAATTAAGGATCCTGTCTTTAAAATCTGCCTGTGGAGGAGGTGGAATTTAGGCTGAGAATCTGTTCCCAGGGCATTCAGGAAGGTTACCCTGAACTTGTGAAAACAAAGGAGTTGTGGAAGTGCAGAAAAAAACCCTAAATGTCCCCACCTGGGCCCAGTGTAGTCAGACTGGTAACACCAGCAGGATGTCTCTTGGTGCAGCTACAAAGGTGGCCCCTTGCTAAAGTTGTGAGGGCTGAGTTACCTGTGCATGAATTACCCCGGAAAACACAAAGAGGAAACACCTATTTAAATCTGTACTGATCTTTCAGTGGGTTTTCCACCTCTCATGAGCAGTTTGTAACCACACATCCATCATCATCCCCAACATCACGTGTGGCTCCTCACTCGATAATCCGATTGATACCAAGGTGATATATTCAGTAGCCACAGTTCGTAAATGGGCCATTTTATAACCTAGGCAAAGGTTAATCATCCTTAGCTTCTTAAGTGTGATCCCAACTGTGCTGCTCGTGCTCACCAGTGGGTTTCCAGCAGTGCTGTGCTTTATAGTTAATTAGGAGACTCGTGTTGGAGGGGAAGCCATGGTGTTAAAGCATCATTAGTGGTGCTGAGTGCCCTGTTTTGGGTGCTCAGCTGTGACACGTGACTGCCAGAACCAAGGTCTCAGCTTCTTGTGGTTATCAGGCTCTTTAGAGAGGTCTGTATCAGGAATTGAAAGTGTTGACATTTTGGTCTGTGTTTTTGCCAATGCCACCTGTGAAAAGATTTATCCTTTTCCTGCCAAGTTCTAGGGAACAAAACCTGACAGAGTGAAGACTTCATCCTTGAAGACAGAGTTTGCATGAACTAAAGTTTCTTGAGTCTCTCCTATTGGTTGACAGCCTTGGGAGGAGAGCTGAGGGGGGAGAGCAAGGAGGAACAGAGAGAGCAGCAGGGGCTGGGACCTCTTCCTGGGGGTGGTGGCCACACCTCCCCAGGCAGACGCTTCTGGCAGGCTGAAAAAATGATCAGAGGGCTCGTACTCTTGGTGTTGGTGGTTTTCTCCCCCCAAAAAAGACAGCAGGGACACTGCTGCCTGCCAAGGCCTAGAGGATGTAGCCCCTGCCTTTGGGAGAGAGCCTGAGTGTGTAAGACCTTACATGAGAACTCTCTGGTGAGTGGGTGCTGACACCTTTGGGCTCATTGCTTTGGTCTCCATCCTTCTCTCTCCCTTCTCTTTGGGTTCCCACTATTCAGTCACTCCTGTTAATAAAGATACTGTGTGTTCTGACCTCTCAACAGTGCTCAGCCTCACTTTTCCAACAACTGCAGAACCCACCCTGTTACAAGGTGTCAGGAGAACTCAGGAACTGGGGGCAGCAGAGCTGCTTGTCACCTTTGCTGAAGTGTCTCTGCTCGAGCAACTCAGCAGGACCCAAACCAAACCCCTGCTGTGCCTTGCCCTGCTGTGACCCGGTGACACCTCCAGCAGGATCAGCACCCTGCCCTGGTGGCCACACCGAGGGATTCCGTCACACCTTAGGCATCCTGGGGACAAAGTGGTGACACAGCTCAATCTCCTGGCCCTGATTCCTCCTGAGAACCTCCCTGTGCTGGGCCATTCCCCCCAGACACAGAGATTGTGTCTCAGCCACCCTGGTATCGAGCGCAGCTGTCACCCTGCTCTGACCACTGACCTCATCTGAATATGCAAATCTATCCCAGAGCACAAGTTCAAATGATTTTCTTACCCTCTGCAAGCCCTGTTTTCATAGTGAGCTGATTGCACATGACAATATTATAAAGGCTGTAATTGAGATTCTACAAACCATTTGCAGCTCAGGTTTACAAAAATAATGTATACAGAGGTGGGGACGCTGCTGCCACCCCTGTCCCAGCCAGAGCCCCGAGCTGATCCAGGAGGGAGAGTGTCCCCCTCAGCCACCGAGACACTGCAGGGTTTCAGAGGGATGTGCTGAGCTGCTGCTGCAGCTGAGAAACTGCTGATTCCGAGTTACCCTCTTGGAATGGTGGGAATCAAGGCCACAGGCCCAACGTTCACACTCCTCTTTTTACCTTCCTGGCTTCCCTGAGAAGGGAAACTCCAAGGGCAAAGGTGGGGGATCTCATTGCAGTGTCTGTAACGGAGTTCCTGGAGCTCCTTCCGTGGATGGTGGTGCAGAAGTGCAGGGAATTGCTGTAAAGTTGAATTTCCTGCTGAGTGTTTCCTAAATGCCAATATAAACAGTGCGGTGGGAATAGCCATGCACGAGCCACAGGCAAGTATATTAATGTCTCCAGCTATGCATAAGTGAAAAATTATGTACAGCAACATTCTCTTTATTGTTATTCCAACAGAGGCCTTTTGCCTTTTTAATTTTTAAAAATTTTTTAATTTTTTGAATTTTTCTTATTAGAGCCTCTGTTTTATTTTTCGGAAAACAGTTTATCTTCTCAGAGAGTATTTTTGCCTGTAAATAAAACTCAGTTTCTTGCCTGGGTTGAGTGGTTCTAGTTTATAAAATGATGGCATTAGATTGCTCAGACTCTTGGTGGACCCTGAGAAGGAAGTGACAGTGATTCCTCCAGACCTGGGCAGTCACCTTCAATCCTGAGCAACTGCAGCCACACAGAACCCAACATGAGGGATGTTGGCAACGTCCTGAATTAAGTGTTTTTAATATGCTTAACCATGCATTTAATTTAAGCTTAATGAGACAGTTATTGTATGCTGACTAAACACCACGAGCTTATTAAAAACATATTTACAGAGATTAACAGTGATGTAATAGATACATATTTATGCCATCATTGGTAAACTGCTAATACCACGCTTTTAATTAATTGGCATGTACTCAATATACAGTAGGGCTCTGGAGATATTTATTATATTTGCTTTATGTTGATGAAGCACCAACTGGTTAATGAGGGTTAATTGATCTAACTAACTACTAAAATATACATTTCCTATTCTGTGGTTAGCAGGGCTTAAATCAACACACATTGAAGCAACTGGAGTTTAGGATGTGCTTAACAGGGTAACTCACACTCCTACAGGTGAGAGGGGGCTTGGATGGTCTGTTGAGTGGGAAGCAATTAAATTTTCCAGGAAATATAAGAATAAGAAATGAAACTAAAAAAAAGAAATTCACAGAGACACCAAACAATAGGTGGGGCATAAGAAGCAAAAGTCTGAAGGGCTTTTGGTGCTGCCTCAAATCTGGCCAAGGGATCAGGAGTTATTGTTGGTTGCAGTGCCTGGACATGTCTCAGTGCTGAGATTCATCCCCAGGGCTGTGGTGGTGTAGCAATAAATGAGTGGGCCATGGCCATGCTCAGACCCCACATGCCCTCAGTAACCAGCTGGGGGTTAGTTCAGCACGTGGCATCTCCTTGGGGAAGTCTAAACCATGTACAAAATGCTCACCACCTCATCTCACATGTGCCTAATGGAAAATCTCCGAGCATTTTTGGAGTGGTTAAAACACACTTCCCACTGGTTTTAATTTAATTTTACTTTTTTTTATGAAGAATGTTAGAGACAGGGCACAGTGAAAAAGCAATGAAGCCCAAATTGCTGTACATGAAGTTTCATTTCTGGAGAGCCAGGGAGATTAATTCACTTGGCTGTGACTTGTTCATCACTAGCCCAAGCTAACCAAAAAATGGCACACCACAGAGAGCAGCTCCTCTCTCTGTGGGTTGTGTCCTGATCCTACAGGAGGGGAAAGACTCTGGGGAACACTCTGGCAATGCTGTACCTGCACCAAGCAAATTATCCTGATGCTGCAGGTTTGTTTACTGATTCTCATACAACTGTTTTTTCTGGCCCTTAAGTTTCTTATTATATTGTGTCTGGACAAGGGGCTCATTTTTCAAAGTGTTTGCAGGACTCCAGTGAGAATGTGGCACATCAGGGGCTTTCTCCCAGGACTGCTGAGCCCCTGGTTGTCCCTGTGGCTCCTGATCCAGAGAAGGGACACAGGAGTGTGTGTGTGTGCTGGCAGGAGTCAGAGGGAACAGGAGAAGGGCCCTGTTAGGGTGCTTCAGGGAGATGGGATTGTTCATTTGGTGTTCCAGGCTCCAGAAGCCCTCCCAGAACCAGAGCCATGCTGGTAACAGCTCTGACAATTCCTGATCTCCCTCCCTGCACCTCATCCAGAGAGGCACCATGTGGCACTGGGGGTGGCAGGCAGGACAAGGACCTCTGTCTTATCCACAGGGAATGCAGCACTGGCATGGCACAGCCTCAGGAGTGAGGGGGTTTCTGGAATTTTCTGCTGCTGGGAACCATCTCCCTGCAGGAACTGGAGTTTGGTGTCTTTTGTCCATGGCTGTAGTGGGATGGCAAAGTCCTGTCGTGGTTTTCTTACCTTTCATAAAGTCTGTTGACCTTTAATCTCTGATTATTTTTATTAAATATTGACCAGGCAGTAAAATCAAGACCCTCCATCAGGATTTGGATCCAAAGAACTGGTGTGGATCATTACATGTAACTTGTGCCAGTGGCAAAATTTGGATCCAAATCAAGGCCTGGACTTTGAAAATATTAACATTTTAGGATTTGGTTCTGGTTTGGTTTCAGGATTTTTGGTTCAAGTGCATCTCTAAGAAGGGTAAAAATAGTAATGATGGGAAAGAGGTTGGATTTCTCTCTGTTGCATTGCCCACGAGGCTGAGGGAGGCCCATAAGAGATCAAAGGTGATATCCTGCCACAGGGACATCAATAACAATATTCCACGAGGCCTTTATTTCATACTTAGCTTGTCTGTACCAGTTTACAGCAGAACTTCAGAGCATCCATTTGTATTGCTTAAATTTTTTAATGGTTCTGATTTCTTTGTTGAACCTTTTTGTAGAGGGAAAAATGTTAACTCTTAATAAGTGACATGGCATTTTATTCTGAATCAAAAGCCTTTTCCTTGCAAATGACTTAATTAACATTTCCAGGTTCATAACATTTTCATTTATTCCTCTTTTTTGTTTTTAAATGGTTTTTTAAGTTTTCCAGTGATAGTGATAGAGGTTTCCTAATGTATTAAAAAAACACAGAGTGTGCCCAGTGGGATCTGCAGCCTGATTAGCTTTCAGTCTGAGGCTGAAGGAGGAATTAGGCAGAGAAGGAGTGCTGTGCTATTAAAGAGAAAAGTTGATTTTCTCAGCCATTAGCCAATGAAACGAGTCCAGCTGTCAGCAGAAAGGCTAAATACATTACACAGTGCAGGTTACCGGGTAAATATTTGAAACTTAGGCAACTTTTTGAGCGTGGGATAAGCTCAGTTCTGCTCTTGGGGTGACTTTAGAGCTGGGGTTGTGCTGCTGCAGCTCTCCCTGCAGAGTGTGTGACCCACTCTGGGCACAGGGGGCTCTGGGCCTTGGCTCTAACTTGTTACCACAGCAAATAACAAAACAAAACTCTGACCCCACCGAAGGAGCAGGAGGCAGCTCTGGATTGACACCCGGCATTCAGTGGGATGTGGCTGCACTGTGGGATTCCCCCTGTGCCCCAGCACTGCCAGGGGGTGGGAGTGCTGCTCCCTCCCCTCGAGGCTCTGCTGTCCTGAGGGCTCTGACAGCACCAGTGGCCCAAGCCTCAGTGTCCCACAGGACAGAGGGTGGGGGTCACCTCTGCATCCTTGGATTTTCCACTGCTTTGGATACATCTCACACAGCAAAGGATCCAAAAAAGCACCTTCTATAATGTTTTCCATGAGGGTAGGGTGTAGGTTTCTACCTGATTTAAATACAAGACCCTTGGTGACCCACCAGCACATCAGTTTCCCACGTTTTTGGAGGACCAGAGCTTTGTATCCACATATTCAGAAGGTGCTGTGTGCCCTGCTGAAATCCATTCCCAACTACAACATCCCATCTACGTAACACAGCCTGGTTTATGAGGATGCACTCAAGCCAAATGTCACAGAAAAACAGTTTTCCCCCTGAAAAACAGCTGCTTATCTCAGACAGTGTCATATAAAAAAATTAAATCAGACTAACAAAGGGGTGTATTCGAGTAGGAATGAGGTGATGTGGGGAAGTGTTGACAGAGGAAGGGATGGTGGTGGGGGCTCAGAGTTTCCAAATGCACATATGAAACCCAAAATAATATATGTAGAACATCAAAAGGGCAATGCAGGTATTCCCACTGGGGAAGACAATGACGGTAAAGGATACATATAAATATTTTTCTCATGCACCCAGAGCCACTCATGAACTCACACACACATCTCCTGAGATGTGAATAACCATGTAAGCTGTTGAATATGTATTTTCTATGCCTTTGTAGCACTGATGTGACATACCCTGTATACATTTAGGCCTTTCTTTTCTGTCCAGGTGTGCACAGTCAGGAGCCAGGGCTCAGACCCAGGGGCTGTGGGCCCGTGCACAGGTGAAAAGCAAAGTGACAGGAAGCAGCTGTTTAAGTTCGTCAGTATTAGCAAAGCTCCCGAAGCCTAAAGACAAGTGTGTGCCTAAAGCCCAGGGAGCTGCACCAGAGGCAGGCTCAGAGCAAGACAAGTGTGTGCCTAAAGCCCAGGGAGCTGCACCAGAGACAGGCTCAGAGCAAGACAAGTGTGTGCCTAAAGCCCAGGGAGCTGCACCAGAGGCAGGCTCAGAGCAAGACAAGTGTGTGCCTAAAGCCCAGGGAGCTGCACCAGAGGCAGGCTCAGAGCAAGACAAGTGTGTGCCTAAGGCCCAGGGAGCTGCACCAGAGGCAGGCTCAGAGCTGAAGGTAAGCAGATGTTTTGGGGAGCAGGAGTGGGTGGCTGCTGGAGTCACAGCACAAAAATTGGGCATATGTGTAGTCTGAGCAGGCTCAGAGCCTTTGCTTACAAAGGTTTCTTGCAGGATTTGTATTTATTTGTTTTCCTGTGAGGCATTTTTCTTTCATCCAAAAACATTTACAGGCTCCAATAGGAAGTGATTAGGAGTGAGGGATCCTGGCCCTGCCCACCCTGCATTAATCCCCCTGCTCTGTCTCCTCCCAGGAGTCCAAGGGTTAAACCATCCCAACATGCCTCACTCTCAATTTATAAACCAGAAAATCTTCCATAAATCAAAAGTTACAAACAGACTTTGTAATGTCATAACTCTTGTGACGGCTGTGCCCGTGATTGATTCCTGTACATACATTCTGTGTGATTACCATAATGTGTTCTTGGGGGACAATTCAAGCAGGGGAGAAGGAAGGCACAAGGCAGGGAGTAAATAACAAATGGTCCTGACTCCTCCTCATCGAGAGTGATTTCAGTCCAATGTTCCATCATATCAACTGGGAAAGAGAGTCTTAGGGTTTAGGCAATCAATTACAGATCTGTGTAGAGGCAGACACAATCATTTCCCTGATTGTCACCAGTCCGGAGCAGTGACACAGGGAAGTGATCCATCAGTCTATTCCCACTGACAATCAGAGAAAGATGGCAGACACTTGTAGACCAACAGGCCCCTGGATTGGCTGGCTGGGGAGATTGAAAAATAGCTGGATTTCAAACATAGCTAAACCTTTAAATGCCTCTGTTGGAGGATTTCAGACATTCCCAGAAAACACTCAGAGCTATTACAGGAGTCGCTCCCATTACGGTGGGTGGGGAGGAGGCAAACCTGCTTTCAAGTGCATTAGAATAGATGGAGTGAAGAAATCCTGCTTCAGGCAGGAGTATCAAGGGCCTTTCTGACCTGCAGGCTGTGCTTTTCTTCTGCTTTAACACTGTGTCTTTAATAGACAACTGATTTTCTTACACAAAACCAGAAAATTAGCTCATCTGTGACCACAAATTTAGCATTAGATTTGGAGGGCATTTGTTCTACTCCTTGATGCTGATTTTTCCTCAATATACAGGGGGTTATTTATATTGAAAATCCTCATGGACCACCTGCAGCAGAGGGCAAAGCTCAGAATATGGTCAGTCCATTGGCCTGAAAATCCCCTCTTGTAATAACCTTTATTTACAGTGTCAGAGCCCTATGGAAAAACAACCCTCACACCCGCTGGGTCTCTGGCTCATTTCAGACTCAATATATTTATTGTTTCTTTCTCATAGCAAAACTCCTTTTAAACCTTTACAAAACCAGCAGGGTAAGAGAAACCACACTTTGGTTGAAACACAAACCACAGAGCAGCACCCCATGGGCTGTGCAGGGCTGGCTCAGGCTCAGGACCAGGGCAGGAGCAGCAGCTCTGACACCCCAGTGCCACAGGAGTGATGGGTTGGTGCTCGGAGCCTCCCAGGCCTGTCTCTCCACACTCCTCCCCTCACAGCTCTGACAACCCAGAGCCCCAAACTCACCACCTGAGGCAGAGAGGCTGTGCCCATGGGGACTGTGCCCAGCTGTGCCCCCCTGCCCCAAAGCTGCACCCTCCTGCCCCACAGCTGTGCCCTCCTGCCCCACACCTCAGGCTTCATCTCTACCCTGGCTCGTGACCCTCACCCTCCCCAGGCCCCATCCATGCTGGGCTTTAAGGGTGGGATGCTGTGCTTGGGCTGGGGAAAGGTAAACCCCCCAAACGCACAGGTAAATTGATTGATTAATTGATTAAGTGACAATCTGGCCAATGCCAGAGAGGTAGTGAAGGGATCAGCTCTGCCAGGGCCTGCAGGAAGAACTGCTGGCTGAGGAGGGAGCATCCCCAGGCATACGGAGTTGGGATTTTCTGCTGCCCCTTGACAAAGGATGGATCTTTGGCAGCCCAGGGAAGGGGGAGGCTCACAGGCACCTTTGGTCCTCCCACCTCTGAGCTCCCCTGGGAGGTGGAGATGCTCCCACGGGGCTCTCATTAAAGCAGCCTCTTCCATCTGCTCAGGGTTGTGGGGGCATCCAGCATTCCCTCCCATCCCTGAAATGCTCCTGCTGCTCCCACAGCTCCTCACCCATTCCCAGCAGGAGAGGGAGCCAGGGTGGTTCCATGCTGGAGCATCCTCTGCTCAGACAGGACTCGCTGAGCTCTGTATTTGTATTTATTGTTGTCCTGAGAGCTGTGCATGTCGAACCTTGGCCTGTCTTCCCACCCTCAGGCGCTCCAAACACACGGAGACATCACATTTTGGTGCATTTTCAGGTGGATAAGGCATGAAAACAAACCCAGGAGCTCACATTTCAAACATACCAGGCCCCCTCTCCAGGACATCACTGACAAAGTTCTTGGATAACATTAGTCTGACTGCAAAATGTATAAAATAGGATTTATTATTAATTCATAGAGAGCTTTGATATCTTATCTATTGCTCTTCTCCTGTAATGATTTTTAATGTCATGATGGGTTTTAATTTTGCATGAAACCCATTGTCTGTTTGCATTTGTTTGGTAAACCTTGTCTGTTTTATTAAGGAAATCCCAAGGCTTCTCTGGGTATTTGTGCAACAGTAAGAGGAAAGAAATGTTAATAGTAATTTGTTTCTAGCTCAATGCAACATTAATTTCAGCACTGTATTGTAAGGATTTTATTTTTATAATCCCTCAACCTGGGGAAATACCCTTCCCATTCCCAAAATCCAGTAATCCAAATGAGACATCCTCAGTGTCCTAAGATCTTGTACAAACCTTAAGTTACCTTTTATTTACTACGTGTGCTGCTGCAAGCCAATATGAACCATAACTCCATTTAGATAATAATAATCAAATTATCCAAACCTGGGAGAACATGTTTTATAGATTTTGGTCTAAATTTAATACAAAAATGCAGTAGTCCTTGTTTGGAGGAGTTTATTAAGGGTTAGCAAAGAAAAAGCTTTTTCAATAGTCTATAACTCTCTAATGGCCTTTTTCAAATAAAATGGGAAAGAATTTGCAAAGAAACCTATATCAGTGAGCTGCAATTGTAACATTACAGTACAGGTCTATAAATCTTGACATGTTCAGAAGATTGCCTAAACCAGCAATACAATCTGTCCAAACCTCATTGTCTCCACGACCAGCCAGACTCATTTTAAGAAATGTATGTGGTCTTCAACCTAATTTTATCACCTTCATTTGTAAACTAGTCAATCAATCAAAGCATCCTGTGAGTCTAAATAGAAAAAGGAGTGCATTTCCATGCAATTCCAGACAGCGCAGTCAAAAATTAATCTCCACTTGATCAGACATTCCTTGCCCTCATCTCAATAGCCCATCATTAGGGTCAGCAATGTATATTAAAAATAGAGTTGCAGGGAAGTGTTTGCCAGGGATTCTTGGCGAGGGACCCGCTGCTGGGTCTGTGAGCTCCCTGTGGGAGGGAGGAGCAGCCTGAGGAGAAGCTCAGCAATGGGGAGAGGAGGATCACCAGCAGTTCCTGTGCTCCACCCGCTGCTCCCTGCACCCTGAGCACACCGATGGAGGGCACATGGCACCCCTGGGGCGGCCTGGCCTCCTCACCCCTGTCCTATTCGTGTCTCTGACTATCCTTGGACATTATTCCTATGTATTGTCCTACTCAGAGCGTGTTTGAGTGAGGTGAGGCTGAGGCTGGGCAGGTTTGTGCTGGGGAGATGGGCAGTGGGTGTGCCCTGTGTCCCAAAGCCCCAATTCCTACTTTTCCACCGTGGAATTTCTGCCCTTTGTTCCTGGGCACATTTGGGGTGGCACTGTCCTGTGGGCACAACAAGACAGGCTGGGACTGTCCCCTGCTCTCCCTTGCAGCTGCTTTTCTCACCTCAGGCATCACTGATAAGCCAGGGAATGCTGTGATGGGTCCTGCAGGGATTTCCAGTTGGTGCTGGAGCTGTGGGAACACCAAAGTCCCTGCCTGGCCATGGCAGCCCTGTCTGAGCAGCCCCAGGGCCCTGCTCTGGCTGAGCTGGGACTGGACTGTGGCACAGGCAGGGACAGCCCCAAAACTGCTGGGGCTGTGCCAGGGAATGCAGCAAACTGGGGCCAGGCAGCAGCTGGAGGGTGCAGAACATCCTTGGGTTGGTTGGAAGCATAAGAAAAATTCCAGAATGAGAAATGAGGCACTTGGACTCCTTTCTGCACCTTCCAATCCTGATTTTCTCTGCTGCTTTCCCTGGAGCTTCCACCTCACTGGGCAAAACAGCATTTAAGGATGTTTAGCAAAGGCAGAAGGAGCTGGAAAGCAGTGCAAGAACTGGCAGGAAGGTGTGGTTGCCTGTCTTGTGTTCTTGTCAGTGAAGATGGAAGGGTTTGTTGATCTTCAAATCCAGGTTTCTGAGTGGGAGCTGCTTACAGTTGTGGTTACCAGTTCCTTAGATGAGGAGGAGTTGTTGTCTTGCTCTTGGAAAATGGCTCAGTCCCACTGCAGTTGGGTTTTCTCTCTACTAATCGACTTGCAGCACAAACCCCATTTCCAAACAAGTCCCAGGTCAGAATGGCAGTGGTAGAGAAAGTGTCAACAGGGCAGAAATGGCAGCACTAACCAGAATGAATTCTTTACCTAAGCAAAGACTCCTTTTCTCTCTCCTGGCTGGTGAACCTTCCGAGGTGTTGGCACATCCAGCCAGAACAGGTCAGGGCTGACCCTCAGGGTGGCCAGAGACAGTGACCTCTGCTCCCACCAGCCCTTCCCCTCTGGGCTGTGTGTCCCATAAAGGGAATGTCACTACAGAGTCAAGTCACTCCACTCCTGTTCAGGAGAAAAGGGGCTCCCAAGGAGAAAAGGGGCTGGGACAGGCCTATGAATCCTGTCCTGGAGGTGCTGTGGGTGGGAACACTCCTGGTGTGGGAACACTGCTGGAGACAACGCAAGGCCAGAGCAAGGCTGGCCTGGACTCATGAGCTCAGGCTGCAGAAATGCTATTTTAGGCTTGAATTTTCCTTGGGAAATGCAACAGGATTTCAACGAGTTGATGGTTTCCTTCTCTACTCACACTCTCAAGGAGAAGGAGCTTTATAGTCCAGCAGCTCTGCCCCAACTTACAGAACACCTTCCCCAGAGGTCCCCACTCCCCCAGTTCCAGGGAATGGGGGAGCTGGTCTTGTGGGAACAGTCCCTGGGGTTGTGCTGGGAGCCTCCTGGCACAGGGACAGTGTGATGGGTCTGTGGGAGACACAGAGGGATGACATGGATGGGAGGTGCCCCCTGCCCACCTGCCTCCTGTGCCAACCCAGGCACAAGGCACAGAGCAGGAGCTCCCACCCCACGAAGGGGTCCATCCCACAGGGCACCTGTGAGCCCACAGAGTGGGGTGGGGGCCAGAAATGGGTATTTCTGATTTACACCCCCCTGGGAGCTCCCTGGCACAGGGACAGCATGATGGATCCATGGGGGACACAGGGAGAGGGACACGGATGGGAGGTGCCCCCTGCCCACCTGCCTCCTGTGCCACCCTCAGCCCAGGGCACCAGAACAGCTCCCACCCCACAGAGGGGCCTGTCCCACAGGACACCTGTGAGCTCACAGAGTGGGGTGGGGGCCAGAAATGGGTATTTCTGATTTACACCCCCCTGGGAGCTCCCTGGCACAGGCTGGGCACGAGCCAGGGCTGGGCCACACATACCTCCTGCCTTGGCAGAGACCCTGGTGGGGACACTCTGGGCTGAGACCTCCCAAACCCTGGGACTTCAGAACAAAACTTACCCAGCTCTTCCCAGGCCACTGTAATAATCCATAATCCCTCACCATCAGGATAGCAAGAAGGAAACGTTGCATTTCCAGGGAAGATTCAGAGACTTTGGAGATGATTCCTCCTCTTTCCAAGTGTTTTTTCCACAAGGGGTCATTGCAGAGCAGAGCAAGGATGATTTCAAATTTAGGTGTTTTTTCCCTTTTCTGAAGTGAACTAGACATTTAGATGCCATTATTTTAACTGGAATTGTTAACAGTATTAATTAGTAAAGCACAGTAATGTCTTAATATTAATTATTTGGTTGGTGTTCATGTCAACTGCACTTAGACTGAGCAATGTTTCAGCATAACTACACTTAAAAAAGTAAAGAGCCAGTCCAATGGGGTAAAATATGGAGATTTGCCTCTGTGTATAAAAGAAGCATTTAAAAACAAGTGTGGATTTCTGTGCAGTAATTACCATGAAAAGGGAAGGCTGAAGAGGGGACGTGTCTGAGCTGAAAATGAAACTCAGCCTTAGAACATCCAAAGAGCAGATCAGCAGCGATTGTCACCCACCAAACTGCTGTGCAGTCCCAGAGAGCTCCTCACCTCATGTTTCTCTTTCCTTCCTTTTGTTTGGCAAATAAAGCCTTTTCAATAATTCAGGCAAATGGCTTGATAAATACAAATAATTGAGCATATTAAGATTAAAAATAAAAACATATTTTATCATATGTAACTTAAAAAGTAATCAGATAATTAATGGGTGAAAAACAGAGAGAAAGATTGCCAGAGATTAAGATTAAGCCCTGCAGAAGAGAATGTTCTAACTAGAAATTGGTTTAATTAATAGCACATTTTACATAATGATTACAGTGTAATTGCGCTGACTAGCAGAGTGTCATTAAATATATCCATGCTCCTTTACAACACCCTAAGGCTAAAAATAATGAGTTACATTGAAAATCACTATGCAACAGGTTCATAAATAACATTTAAGCCTATACAAGGCGAATACTTATAAATAATAAATATTTGCCTTTTGTAATTGAAGAAAAAATGACAGCCTTCTCTCCCTACTCCCCTGCAGACTGTCACGTTATAATGCTGCAAAGATTTCTTCCCTTGCCTTCTCTAGAAAGTGCTGAATAATTTATTCAAATGCTAATATTCCACATAGTCTGACTTTGAGGAACAAATATTCCTCCATAAAGAATAAATGCCAAGTTGCTTATCACCAGCTTTGCTTTACTTGGCATGGTGTGGTCCCACAAACTGCCCCAGACAGAGCAACTCAGGGGACAGAATTCCTTCCACAAGTTACATTTGTTATTTAAAATCAGCCCTTCTCCCAAAATGTTCATCATTTTGTGCAGCAACAGCTGCTCCTCAGCTCCAAAAAGGATGAACATCATGAACCTGATCCCTGTTCAATCTCCAGGTTTCCTCTGGAGGATCCCATAAAACCAGGTTGGATTTCCTACTGGCATTTGAGTGGTGGGTGCTTAGCTGGGGACTCAGCAACCCCTCCAGAGCCCGACAGAGCCAGGGGAGCTCCATCCGGGGGCTGGGAATGCTCTGGAGCTCCCCAGCCCTACCCTGGGGGGCAGCTCCTCTCCAGTGGCACCCCAAGGTGGCCCCTTCTCTAGGGGCAGGGCTGGGGTGGTGACCCAGGGTCTGGGGGAAGAGCAAACCCCTTTGAGTCCAGGGGCTCTCCATGCTCTGTGTGTGACCCTCCTGACCCACAGAGACGAATTTTGGGCTCAGGTTAATCAAAACGGCAATAAGAATGAAAGGATTTGTGTTTGCAGTGCCTTGAACATGGGTTTGTAAGGCCAGTGCTAGCTAGTAATTGGTGGGTGGATGTGGTCAGGGCAGTCCACAGAGCACCAGAGGCTGGACAGGGAAGAGCCACACACTTGGATGGTAATGAGATTTTTGGGGCATTCTCACCCTTCTTGTTACAGCAGTAGTTTTGTAGCACTGGGAACAGAAACTTTATCTTGTCTGAGCACTGATAACCCAAGTGTGAGCACCTCCAGGGGCAAACCAGCATTTTGGGGTCAGGATGGTGTGTGTTGGCACCAGAACCTTCCCTGGAGGAGGGAAGAAGTCCAATAATGCATAGAAGGAATTCTTTATTTTTGGGTGACACAAACCCAACTGGCCATAACCATTTAGTCATGGTCTTCTGTACCACCCAAATGAACACAGGTGAAGTTTCCTTGTCCCAGTCAGATTTATTTTTCCCCTTTTATTGAGGCAGGACTGATACACCTTCCTATCCACTGAAAAATGACCCCTTTTTATCATTGCCCCAAACACTGTAGAAGATGAAACTCTGGATGTATTTGAAGAGTTGGGTGAAGCAAACCAGGAGTTAATTGGAATGGAATTAAAGCTCATTGCAGTGGGATTTGCACAGTGGCAGAACAGATCATTAGGAGCATATCCTGGATTTGTGTAGAAAACTATATTTGCATCATTGTTGAGTGTCTTTTCTTTATTTCCCATCATTTTTACAGCTCCCAGCACCCCCCTGGGATCTCCAGAGCCCACTGGGACCTCCAGAGCCCACAGGACGTGCTGGCCAAGGCAGGAATGGGTTCCAGTGAGAATGTGGACTGAGGTGGCTGCAGAGCAGGTGCTGCTTCCACAGAAATGCCTTTGTGACATCCCCCAGCCCTTCAGGAGGTAGGAAATGCCTCCTCTTCCCCCTGTCACCATCAGGGACAGACAAAATCCCGCTCATGGGGCTGCTGTTCCATCCCACAAACCACAACTGGGAGGGGAAAGAACCCAGGAATGTTCTCCCTTTGCCTTTCCCAGATTTTCTGGCATGAAAACTCACCTGAGAGCTTTGTCTTACCTGGGGGGAAGTGCTGAGAGCAAACAGGAGTCAGGAGGGTGATTTGTAACAATTAGCACTTTTTAATTGTTCCATCTCTATTTATTGTCAGTGCTGGAACCAACAGCAAAACAAACAAGCCCAAGTTCTTCCCTCCATGATAAAATGGACTCTGGGTTTGTTTGGGTTTCTCTGGGTGTGTTTCTTTGTGCTCCCCGGGCTCCAAAAACCTGCAGATCAGAAATTCCTTGCCTTGGACCTTGGAGGGGATTGCAGAATTTTGTCACAAGCACAAAACCAGGTTTTTTCACAATTAGATAGTTGTCCCTCAATTCTCTCTTTTAGTACCTTAATTAATTTACCTCAATGATTTAAAAAATCATAACTGACATTGAAAATGTGATGTATTTATTTGCATCCTGATCCAGAGCCAGCTGCTATCAGAAGTCCCACAAATGCAACTCTTTTCATTATTATAGAAAAAACAGGGATGCTTTTTTACCACAGAAAAGGGAAATAAAACTCCTGCAGATTTAAAAAGTTCCAATTTGCTCAGCTGCAATAAGACAAAACCCCCCTCCAGAAGCACAAAAGGGCAGGATTTAAAAGCAGAGGAAAGGCTGAGAAAGATGAAGAAAGAATGTCTTCCCCTGTTTATTCACTTCTGCTGGGCAATAATCTAATTTGCAGCCTCATGTCTCTATTCCAGCCCACATATGGCAGTAATATTGGATCTTCAGCAGTGCAGCTTAACCATGACTAAACAGGTTGATGAATGTCATGCATCTTATCATCATACATGCATATTTTTAAATATAATTCACTTTTGAGCTGCACCCTTGTGCAGTGGTGAATGAAAACAGTTAAGATTTCTTCCACTGTCTGCCTTTAAATGTATTAAACAGCCCTGCTGTCAATAGATTATATTCTTGTACAATGATAATAGCCCAAAAAACTAAGAGGCCTTGTCAGGAATTGCAGTTGTCACAGTTTGATGCAAATGATTTTACTTGGTGTTCATCTGCTGCACAATCAGCTCATAATCTGGATATACATCACAGCATGACATGGAAATTTCCTGCTACTCTGCTTTCATTTCCAGAGGCAGCAATCAAATGAAAACCATTCAACCTCACCAAAATGTATAAATAATTTTCATTCAAACATATTAACAGTCAAAATATGAGAATTTATCACAGAGCACTACGCCTTTTAAGAAGCAATAAAGACTTTACTTTTTAAGCATATTTCTACTTAGAAAAGTAATATGAACAGTAAGATGCGAGTTTAAAAGAGGATTTAAAAGTCCAGACATGGCACCAAATCTTCAGACTTAAGTGTGTTGGTGCTGCTTTGCCTGGGATGCTGCTTGGGAAAAAACAGCCTGGCAGAGGGTTGGGAAAATGGGGAACAAGGGGGACAAGGGGTGATTCCCCCTCAGATTTGGCCCAAAAAATAAATATAAGTGTTCAGGTACAAAGAACAGAAAATAAAATCCTGTGTCACAGAATCTGGTGATACAGCAAGTAAAATCCCATTAATTTTATTTCTGCCTTTTCACTTATACTCTGGTTTAGATTTTGATGTGGTGGAGTTTTAGGATTTCTTTCTTTGACCACCATCAATACCCCAAGGGAGGTCTCAGGCAGGAACAGCCCCAAACAGACCTCACTTAAAATGCATCTTGGGAAGTTCAAAGGCACCAGAGAGGATCAGGCTGAGCTCCAGTTCCACCAGTGCCAATGGTCTCCTTCCCAATCCATGGTCCCGTGGGAGTGGGAGCTGTCCCTGCCCATGGCAGGGGGTGCAGGGATGGTCCTTGAGGTCCTCCAACCCAAACCACTCTGGGATTCTGGGATGAAAACACCTGGACAAGGAAAATACCTGCCCTCCCTGCCTGGCTGTGGGTCTGGGAGCATTTTCCAGCTGCATTCCCAGTGGGAATGGTGCTGGTGGTTACTGGGAGCACCAGGGCACAGCACCTTCCCTGCTGGAAGATCCCAGGGGGTGTTTTGTGGGAAATACACATAAAATCCCCCTGAAATGAACCCTTTTTGGGTGTGGCAGCCACAGATTTTCCCCTATTCCCAAGCCACACTCCCATGCCAGAGTTTTCCCCAAATCCCTCCCCTGGGGAATGGCTGAGCTCCCTGGAGCCACTGCCAGGGGGGAGAACAATCCCCTGCCAAGCCAAGGAATGCAGGAACAAAGGATGGTTTGCTGCTCTTATTAACGGTGGTGCTGGAAAAAACCCACTGCCTCCCTCTAAATTGGGTGCTTTTCTTGAGAAACAGGTAAAAACTGCTAAGATGACAGTTTTTCCCATTTTTCCAGTGAGTGTGTCTGAGGAAGTAGAAGTGCAATAACCTGGGGTACAGCAGGCTCAGCCATTTGAAATAAAACTTTGCAGTACTAATGTTTTTGTAACTGCTTTCATATTGTAATGATATTTTTCCAAGCACTGGTTTTATTTGATCTTAAATACCTTTTTGGGAAAGTCCAGTGAGCTGACTCTAATAAAATCATGCTATTGAAAAAAGGTTTAAGTGGAATGTTCAGAATAAATTACAAAACTGCATGCAAGAATACCAGCTAGTGCTGCAATAAAAATCTGGAAATGAGGATTCTTGCAATATATTTTAAAGAAGTAGTATACTTTTTTTTTGTTCCTTTTTTCCCCCAGAATGTTTCATAATAGAAAGCCTTCCCAACGTGAAAGAGGGGGAATGAATAACGGAGGAATAAACTGCCAAAAGAAATTGCATTTAAAAAAAAAACTTGATTTTTTTTCCTGGAGATTATATTTCGTATCATTCTCAATAACTTTGGGAAGATAATAGGAAAAGTAATTCTGTTCCATTGTGCTGTACCAAAATACTTAAATTACATCACCCTCAGACTGTCAGACTTTGCTCTCACACACCAAAGGCAGGAGCTGATACCAACATCATGACAGAGTTGGGTTTTTCCATAAAAAACAGTCCATGTAAGGAGCTTCCAGAATCCAACCAACTTTCCACAGTCCTGCTCTCTGCTGTGGATGTGCCAGATTCCTGTGGCTGAGCACAACTCCAGCGGGAGGACAGGAGGGACTCGCTCCTGCAGGTGCATCATGAGCTGTCTGGGCAGTGCCAGGAGCACCAGAGAGCTGGGAGAGGCTTTTCCAGCTGTGCCATGCCTGAGATTGGCACTGCCAGCCAGGACTCTGCTGAGGGGGGGCACAGTGCTCTGGTGCTTGGGACACAAAAGGTGTGACAAAACACTGACAAACCTGGGCAGCACCCACAGGATCCACAGACACACCCCAGGGGGCTCACCCTGTGCTGGATTTACCTGAGGGATCACCCACAAGCCATGTGGGAGCTGCTCTGCCAGAGCTGCCTGGACATCCCAGCAGCTCCAGGACATCCCAGCAGCTCCAGGGGCAGGGGGACATCCCAGCAGCTCCAGGACATCCCAACAGTTCCAGGGGCAGGGGGACATCCCAGCAGCTCCAGGGGCAGGGGACATCCCAGCAGCTCCAGGGGCAGGAGGACATTCCAGCAGCTCCAGGGGCAGGGGACATCCCAGCAGCTCCAGGGGCAGGAGGACATTCCAGCAGCTCCAGGGGCAGGGGGACATCCCAGCAGCTCCAGGGGCAGGAGGACATCCCAGCAGCTCCAGGGGCAGGGGGACACTCCAGCAGCTCCAGGGGCAGGAGGACATCCCAGCAGCTCCAGGGGCAGGGGGACACTCCAGCAGCTCCAGGGGCTGGGGGACATCCTGACAAATTTCTGATGGGAAAGTTCCACAAAGAAAACCACTGAGTGCCAAGGGAAGCAGCAATTTCCCTTATGGAGCAGCTTCGCAATGTCCTATTCTAATTCCTACTTTTTTATGGGGAATAAATAAATACTTATTCCACAAATTTTAATGACCACTCATATTTGTATTTCTGTAGCTTAAATATTTTCCTTTCAACCCTAGGAGGGGAAAGGGGCAGCACATTCCATGCTGCAACCCCCAGATGTTCTGTGTCCCACTGGGGCACTCCAGGAAGATTCTGCTGCATCCCAGGGAGCCCAGAGCAGCTCTGCTGGACACCAGCACTGTGGGTGCCTCCTGCCCAGTTCATCCAGCACCAGATCCAGGTGAGCAAGGCCTTGTATCCAAAACCTCCCCTGGCACAAGCAGAGAATGTTTCATCCTCAACAAACACCATCTGAGACCAACCTCAAACACTGCTTTTGGCTTTCTCTCAGTTGCCCCTTAAGGCTCAGAGCACCCTGATCTCTTACAAGGGTTTTTCTGAGTTTTTAAAGCCCAGAATTTACTTGTGCTGTAATAATAATAATAATAGAAACTCCAGCACTGGAGTGGTATGTGCAGGAAATTGCATTCCTTATGCCACCAGCTGTACCTGATGGGCCATGGATGATCAGATCCAAGTTCATACTCACCTGTTTTCTGCATATTAATTCTATTAACTATCCTATAACCCTTGGATGTGAAATATGTTCATGTGCACACAGTGTACCCACAGTTCAGTGTTAAAGGTGCCTGATGAAACACATTTCAGCCAGGAAAAATGTATTCAGGTTTTGTGGGTGATGCCATTTCCACTCAGTTGTGCCTCTTTCAGGCCCTGTTATCACCTCACTGTGTATTTTGTTTTCTTCAGGATTCTTGTACCCTGAGCAACGATTTTTTTAATAACATTGAAAATCCTGTAGCAATAGTTCAAGGCCAGGTTGGACAGGGCTTGGAGCAACTTGGTCTGGTGGGAGGTGTCCCTGCCCATGGCAGGGGGTGGAATGGAATCTTTAGATTTGCTTCCAACCCAAACCATTCGAGGATTCTATGAACAACCTGCCAGAGTGCACATGGACCAGTGTGTGGGTGATTTTACCTCCCAGATATTTCCTTGCAGGAGCAGGTGGCAGAACAGGTATCTCAGATCCTATATCAGTATCTAGGGAAAGGTTTGTTCCAGTGGGCCAGACTTTCCTGACTGAGGCAGGGCATGAGGAAAGGGATTTCTTGACATGTTAACACGCAGTACTTGGGAAATTGGTGCCAAACTATTCCAGGTTTGATCCATTTTACCCTGCTCCAGTCTGTTCCTGCAGCAAACCCCAGTCTCCAGCCACCCATGTCCTGTTCCCCCAAGCCAGGGAATGGAGCAGCTTCTGTCCCCCTGCAGAGGGGCAGGATCAGCTCCTGCAGGTGTGAGGGGCAATCCCTCCCTCCCCTGGTGGGTTTTCCAGCCCAGCCTCTGTCCCTGGCACCACCTGAAGCTTTCAGAGCTGCAACCATGGAGCATCCAAGCTGGATCTCTGCCCAGCATAAGTGGAGTCTTCATGAAATTCAGAGACATTTAAATGCCTCCTGAGCTTCTCTAGACTGATTATTTTTTTCTAAAAGCTTGTAACTCAACCAACTTTAGATGGGCTTTTGTGGGAATGCCAGAACATGTACCCTTGAGCACTTCCCTGCCAAGCAGCAAGTCTGCCCAAAAGGTAGGAAGAACTACTGATGTTAAAACTCTTCCAAGGGAAGATGGCCATTATTTTTTAAATTGGGAAATTACACTGAAACTCCGCACAGATGGCTCAAAGTTTGAAAAGCCCTTTTTTATTATTATCCCTTGATCTCTGAGAGCTTGTAGAGCTTGCAAAAATCTCTCTGTGCCTCAGTGTGCCCCAGGGAAAGGGGGATAAGGAGGTGTGTTTGGAGCTGTAAGGCTGGCACATGGCCTGGCAGTGCCAGTTATCCTGGGTGTGCCTTGCTGCCACTGCCTGTGGGTG
>VWZD01001304.1:133251-173251 GCA_013396695.1 Sakesphorus luctuosus | reverse complement strand
TATATATTCAAAATTCTGCCCAAAACTCTGGGTTATTAGTGACCAATCAAGCAAGATAATGAATTATTTCAGCATCAGGTGAAACCTCCCTGTTAGCCTTAGACCCGAGGAGGAAAATAAGGATAATTTACCCAGTTCCTACGGTGAGTAAGCAAATAAATGGGACTCTATTTTTGAGCAGGGGGTCACAATTCCCACATTCCTTGTGATCCCTTCAGTGCTCCTGAGCAGGAGAAATGCAGGAGCAACTTGCACTCTTCAAACGTGTTCCTGTTTCAGCAAAGGTACAACTGAATAGTCTGTGACCAAAACTGCTGCACACACGGGGAAAAAAGGCCCAGTCGAGTCTCGCGTCCGGGTCAATTTGGTTTCCTGTGGTTGGTTTGCATGAGATTAAAGCCACCCATGTGATGTCCGGCAGAGCCGGTGACACTCCGGGCCCGGCGCGACAATGCGGATGGAAATCGTGGGGTTGGCTGTTCAATGGCTGTGACTTTAACAGCATCGCTGTGGGCCCGGAATCAATTCTCTCTGTTTACAGACCATTTCACAGCCCTTTACCTGCAACATCACTTGTGTCAGTCCCATAAATACTTTGGTGTGTATAATGCTTGGATTAGCATAATGGGTTAGGCACAGAGCTTTAAGCACAAAGAAGGACATGTCAACATGTTCTCTTCACTTAAGCAATTAAGAGCCATTATGCTGCTTCAGTGGAAATATCATCAAGGTTAAAGACAATCCCAAACACCCCTCTAACCTTTTTATTCTAAGTCTAATAAATGAGGCATAGAAATTGAAATGTTAGTAAACAGAGCTCCTTGCAAGCTCTTTTCGTATCATGTTTAATCAGAGCTCTCATTCGCCGCTGAAGTGCGGGGGAATGGGCACGTTAACCACGGCACAAGTCACAGGCATTATTCGTCCCTTTGCAAAGATCCCCTCCCTGCAAAGGTTCGGTTTACACCCGGTGTCCCCCTCTGGAAAAAATAAAGTCGGTGCAGGCACAGGTGACACACAGACTTGGTCACACAGAGTAATTCCTGCCAAACCCTGCTGTGTATAGGAGGGTACTGTCTGATTTATTTTAATTATTTCTAGTATTGTTCTCTCTCTGTTACTTAGGAAAAGGACCCAGTGGAAATTTGTTGCCATTCTGCCTTTATTTTTAATTTAACCTGACAAGGACCAGCCAAGCCCAGACAGTCACTCGTGGGTGGTTCTGGTGAGAGGCTGCACGGAGGGACTCGGGCACTGGATTTGGGGCTGTCTGGGGGTTGGTTTGTTCTAAATCCATTCCTAATACTCAGTCCCCTCATTCTGAAGGCTTTGGAAAGTCTCAGGGAAAACTGGGAGAGACACTGAGCAGCTGCAGCAGAGGGAGAGAAACCCTTGGTAGGGAAAGGCCCCAACAACACAGAGAAAACACAACAGTCCAACAGCTCTGTCTGCCAAACACCCTCCTAGGAGAAATCCTTCTTTTCCTACTGCAGCATTTGGAGTATTTAATGTTTGGGAAATACTTGAGCTCTGTTGCAGGTTAACATAAATATTGGAGATGATACAATTCCCTTTTATTAATGCTTTGATGAATTTTTAATTTTTTTATTAATGCTTTTATTAAATTTTTAACTAATGTTTGAGTCACTTCCCCAAATCTTTTTGGAAAGAGGCAGTGGGTGGGCAGTGTGGGCTCCCTGGGGTTTTTGCAGGCTGTAAAAACCACCTGGGAACCAACAGTTTGCAGAGTCACCTCCAGCCTTAGAGCTTGTGTTCCTCTTCTTTTATTAAAGTATAACATTTTTATATGCTTTGAAAGAACAGTTTGAATTGCTCTGCTTTCAGTTTCCAGGAGCCTCATCATTGTCCACGAGAACTTACTGAGTTTCTGGGTGGGTCATCCCATCCCACCTGCCCCTCAGCTCCATCCCCTCCAGGCTGGGATGTGGCAGCTCCAGGAGAGGTTTAAACAACTCTCGCCTTCCATCAGCTCCAGCTGCAGACCCATCAGCCCGGCAGGAGGGAATCGCCTCCTTATTTCATGCCACCCCCTCAGGACCACCCTGAGATTGCCAAGTTACAGCAGAGATTCCCTCCCAGCCAGGCACAGCTGGAGTTAAATTGGGCTCACTTTAAAGAGACCCAGCCATGGCAACTGGAGGAGAGTAACTGGGTGGGAATGATGGTGTGGAGAGATGGAGGGTCCCTGCACTGGGCACTCCCGGGAAGGGCAGGACATCTCCCACCCACCCTGAGCCCTCCCGGCACACCCCTCAGAGACCCCTCCTGCTCCAGGTTTGGAGCTCCAGGCTGGGCTTGGTGCACAGTAACGCGTTAGCACCTTCTGAGCATCTCAGGACAGGTATTAATTAAGCTGCCAAGCACTTTGGGGAAGGGAGTAAACAGCCCCACTGCCACTTTATAGGAAGGAAAGGAGCGGCCAAGGTCATCCATCCTCCGAGGCTGAGCTGGGAACAGCCTGGAGGTGATAAACAGGGATGACACAGTTGCCTTTCTCCAGAGAGATGGCCCAGGGTAAGAGCTCACCTGGACTTTTACTTGAATTTGAGGGGGGAAAAAAGTGCAAATCAATTCATAAGAATTTTCCCATCTCCAGCACAAAACCTTTGTTGTGTTTTCCAGCCCTGAATACAAACACTCTCCTTCCCAGACAGGACCTGTGTGTGATGAATGGACACAGTTGAGCTCCTGGTGGGAGGCTCTGATGGGTAATTTTGTTTTATTCTTTTAGCCTGATTTCCTAGTGAAGATAACGTTAATTCTGAAGTGTTTTCTGTAGCTGAGTGTTACCCTCCTTTCCTCATCACCTGTGCCAGGACCAAACCTCCTTGGTAGGAACAAGAATCAGAGCAGCCTCTGCCCCACTGTGGCAACTGTCTCCTCTGTTGCCTTGGGCTGGAATTACTCCAGTAGTGACTTCCCAGGGTTGTGGGACCTACCACAGCAAATCATTCCACCCAGGAACAGAGAGCAGGCACAGCCAGCACCATTCTCATTATTTTATCTCTCTCATTTGTCACTCAAACATCCCTGTCCACTCTCACCCTGTAAAACAGATTATAATTGAAGTCATGTTCGTGTGTTTTGAGGCAAGAGCAGCTCTGTGATCATCTGGCTCTACCCAGGCTGTAACAAAGGCTGCCACAGATGCTTATTCCACGTTTTTTCTGCACAAAGAAATACGGAGCAGTTGCACAAATGACGTGTATGTCAATCTTTAGGTCCTGATGCCTCCTGCAGTTGTATCCCAAGCAGGAAACATCAAGCTCGAGGCATTTAAGAATTAACAGTCTGTACCCGAGACAGGAAATGGAGTTTATAAAACAGGTGGATGAAGATCAGGATTCACTTGCATCCCATTAAAGCAAATCCATTTGTATTTTATTTCCTATACACTGCCTTGATGTGCATTTCCACAGAGATCAGGCCCTGCAGCCCCCGTAGGGTGTGGGATGTTTGCAGGGGTTGGTGGGGCCTGGTGGGACTTCAAGGCCAGGTTGGACAGGGGACAGTGGAAGTGTCCCTGCCCATGGCAGGGGTGGCACTGGGTGGGATTTGAGGTCCCTCGCCCCCAAACCATTCCAGGATTCCATGATATGATTCTCTGACCTTCCATGTAAGCAATGATCCATCAGAGGAGAAGAGGGAGAACTGCCCAGAAAATCCTGTGCTGCACCAGCCAAGGGTTTGTCTTTCCCCCCCGAATCCACACATAAGTCACAGGATTCTTTTGCAGTGCCATAAGTTGTTCTTAAACCCAGGGAAAAGTCAAGGCCTGGTGCTCCAGGCAGCGACAGTTCCCTGGATTTTTGTCCAGCTGCTCCCTTGGATCAGCTTTGCCATCCTGGGTGCAGATTAACCGTGACTGAAACAACGCCCTTTGGAAGCCCTAAAACCTTAACCACCAGTTTTACTTCTAAAATAAAGTAAACTGCCAAAAGTTCTGATAAAAGTGACAATTTATATTTTTAAGTAGCACGTCCAGAATCTTCCTATAGCTGTAGACAAAGGAATTCTTACCCAGATAAGTATAAGAGCACCAATAAATTTAAGGTAGCTTATGCAAGTTAGGCACTAATGAATGTCATCTTCTGTTTTGTCATGAAAAAAGATCTTTCTGCTGCTAAAGGAGACTGATTTAGATTATGAATAGCTGTAGTGATTTGCAAAAATGGCTCCAGAGAGATAGACTGAGATTCCATATACTCATGGCACTTGAGGTTTCTGCCCTTTTTGTTGAAAATTAATTTGTCCTGTGGGTTATTGGATTCTAGCTCAGCCAATGTATATTGCTCAGTCATCACAAATTTACTTAAAATTTAGTGTAGCTGAAGTTCATTCAACAAGACAAAAGTCCACACTTGAAAGCTTCTAAAAATCTTTTTAAAAAACTGGCTGAGGGTGTAACAGAGAGCTGGGGCCGAGGTGGGTTTGCAGAGTGTTTGCAGGTGCCATAAATGGTTTATTGTACTGGAGACACTCTGCAGTTCCCTCTGGATGGTGAGAACAAAGGGTGGGTTCTGGCCCCGTGGTCAGGGGGCTCTGAGTGGGTTTGCCCCAACCTCCCATTCCTAACAGGAGAAATGCCTGGAACAGGTTCTGCAGCTTCCCACCCCATTTCTTTAATTTGACACATATTCTTTTTATGGAATAGAGAGAGAAACTGGTTATAAAATGTCAAATGCCTCCCCTTACATACCATTTCTTTTTCTTTTTTTTTCTCCCTTTAACTTCCTTTTCCTCCCCCTTTCTTCTCTTTGTTTGCCTTTGATGTATGAGTAGAAATTTCATTTGTATTCTTGGAATCCCCACCTGAGTTTTCACTCCTCGTTCTTAGGATTAAACATTGCCTTTGCTTGTAAATTTGATGCCCCAAAGACAAATAGGTTAAGGTTAAAAAAAAAATCTAATTCTGTTCAAATCAGCTTCTTGTTTAAATTAAAAGGCTGTAACTAATTTGATTGATGGGTCCAAGTCATCTGGTTGCCCCACTTGGTGAATCTGTGGAATAGGGACTGGGGGTGAAGGTTTTCAGGCACAAAACCACACAGAGGGCCCCGCGGTGCAACCCCCACGTGGGCAGGGGGTTAAAGGGGTGAGGAAAGAACAGGCAGAGATTAAACACCCACAGCACAGTGTTTTCTCATAAACTATAAAGATAAAATGAAATGATTTCTCCTTATTTTAAGCTTTACCAAAACCGGCTTCTTGTCTGTTTTCAGTGATGGTCATTTTAAAATATAAATATAAAACTCATTTTGTGCACAAGCCCCACGGGTGGTTCCCGGGCAGGGACTCTGCAAACATTGTGTTTGTGTTCCTCCTACCAGGAATTAAGCTGCAAAAAATAAAAGCCAGGGCTTAAGATCCAGTTTAAATTTAATAATCAAATCACTTCATACACATCGCAGTGAAATAAGAGGAAACCAGAATAAAAACCCACACAGCCCCAACCTCTGTTCAGGTGGCTATTTTTTATATTTCAATTTTTTTCCCTGGCTCTGGTGATAGATCTGAACACAAGTGATGAAGTTTAAGCTCTGAGACTCTCATCTCCTTGCTTGATACACAAGGCTTATACAATTGAAGGAAATGAGATACAGTGAGATAACCAAATCATGACACAATGGACTGGAAATTTTAGATTAATAAACCTCTTTTGGAAGAGAACTAAATAACTTTTACAGTTTTATCTGTGGCTATTTGTTTCTTTGAAGATTTATGGTCCTTGCAACAGATATGCATCTTACCCTTCACTCTTCAGATTAAAGGCAGATGATTTTAAACAGGCTCCTGACTGGCACGAGCTGGAATTGCAGATGATTTGCCTTTAAAAAAATGCTAAAAGTGAACTTGCAAGTCAAATGAGAATTTCATTGCACATGTCAAAGGGGGCTGAGAATAAAATCTGCATCCCAGCTCAACCAGACCTCCTCCTCCTCCCCGGCACAACCCGGCGATCCTCAGGCTGCTCTGCCAGCCACGTGCAGCCCCTAACGAGGAATTACCACTTTTGCTGCTGCTGCTGCTTTAATTGATTGATGCTAAAAGTTGCGAAACTCCAATCTCGGGCGCGCTCCCCGCGCGGCTCCGAGCGAGCCTTCCCTGCCCTCCCTCCCTCCCTCCGAGCGCGGCTCCTCAATTGGAACTGGCAGCACACATTTTTAGGTTTCAGGCAGCTCTGTCATTCCGGGAGGAATGTGTCTGCCACTTCACACGATAGCCTGGGCTGAAAGACGTGTACTTGGAGTCAGGGAATCAATAGAACACTTAATGGACAATTAGGAGAACAGCTGTAGGACTGTCAAAGGCCCATCTGTGCGGGGAGCGCGGCCGGACCGCCCGGGCAGCCCCGGGGCAGCCGCTCCCGCTCCTCCCACCGCGCCCCAACGCGTGGCGAGAATTATGGACACTGCCCCGGCCATTTGTCAACTTATATCATGTGAATTGATCAATAAATTTCGCCACTTTGTTGTTAATGTAGATAAATTTTGGCATTTAATTAAGCCGCAGCGAAAGCGCGGCCACTTTTAATTTGGGCAGATGCTGCCCTTTCATCTGTAATCCGGGGCTGTGCCGGCAAATACAGCCCAGCTAAATATTTATGGACAACGTGACAATTCCTAACAGAGTTATCATCGATGATCCCGGCTCCGAAACAATTAGCATTGTTTGGAAGAGCACGGGTGGGAGGCTGGAAGAAATTCCGGGCAGCAGCTGAAGTTCTGGCTACGCAGGGATGTTGGATGGAGAAAGCACATCAATGTGTGTGTTAGAGACACTTGTACCACACTGATCACGGCAGGAATACTGGTCTGCTGTATCCTGTTCCCACAAACATGGCAATACGTGGGCACAGACACGGAAATACGTGGGCACAAACAGGAATTCTGATAAGCCAAGGTACAAATTCCCATATCCACAAACACTCGTGCACTACATACCAAATATTTACAGATATCTCTGAATTAGTGATATTTATCTTTAATGGAGCTGCTTTGCCAAAATACAACGAGATTGAGCTCAGGAAGTCACATCACAGAAGGAAACACTTCCTATATAAACACTTTATGTAGAGTCACTAAGAGCTGACAAAGGCATTGCTGTTCATAACAATAAACGTATTTAACTTTTTAAAATAACAAGCCAATTTCTAAACCACCCCAACCAGGGCTCAGCCTCTAAACTTGGGGATATTTTTTAAGCACGCACAGGTTTGGCCAGACAATAAGCAACATAAATGAACATTTGAGGCTTCCTGCATGGCCTGGGGGAGCGCGGGATGAAATCCTGCCTCTGACAGCCCGAGGCCCCAGCACAGCTCGGCTTGACATGATGAACTGCCGAGCTCATCTGAGCGGGGAGGGCTGCGCCTGGTGCTGATATTTCCAGTGCCCCTGGGGCAGGAAAAGCCTTGAAATCCCAGCGCTGGTTGTGCTGCAGCCCCCCTGCCCGAGCAGGCTCCCGCCCCGACCTGCAGCTTCGTGCTGAACAACTTGGTTATCGTTTAGAGGGCACTGGTGCTGCAGCAGGAACTTTGGTGGGGACAAACCACTGAGCAGGGACATCAGTGGTGCTCACACCCCCTGAGCCTGTCAAGGGCAGTTCCAGCATCTTCCCACACACTCCCATAGTCCAGCACCAGGCAGGTGGGCACACACCCACACCCAGCAGGTGAAACTCCTTTTGTTTGACTCCACTGTGGATTTCGCTGTTTTCACTGCTGGGTAAAATCATCAACTTGATAACGAAAAAAAAAAGAGAGCACTCAGACACACCAATCATTTTGAAAGTGGAGTCTCTGGGTTTGTGGATTTGTCACCACTGCAGCGTGTTTTATTTTCAGGTTTTCAGAGAAACTGGTCAGCAGATTTCCTGAAGTTGTTGGGGAGTGCAGGGAAGAGGACTGGAATAGTGTTCAGAGCCAGACTAACTGGCTTTTAGCCCAGGATTCGCAATTCAGAGAGAGAGAACAGGCAATCCAAATGCAGAAAGTGTGTGGTATTTGAACCACAGGGAAATCTGGACAGTATGGAATACACTCAACAAATACAGAACATTCTAACCAAATCTTGAGTCACTGAAATTACCTCACTGGCCTTTCCTCTAAACAGAAAGCTTTGTCTCAGCTTACCAAGGCTTTTGTTTGGCATTTCACAGCATTGCATTTACTCTTCCTGGACTGGATCAACAGGAGTTCATCAGTGCATGGCTGAGACTCCTGTTCCTGATGGCTCCAGATGCTGAGGAGGTTCCACATCCAGAGATTCCTGTTCCTGATGGCTCCAGATGCTGAGGAGAAGGTTCCACATCCACAGATTCCTGTTCCTGATGGCTCCAGATGCTGAGGAGAAGATTTCCTGTCCAGAGATTCCTGTTCCTGATGGCTCCAGATGCTGAGAAGGTTTCCTGTCCAGGCTGTCAGTGCAGCTCCTGCCACACCACACAGAGCTGGCTCTGCTGACAGGGACACGCTCCCAAACCCCACAGAGCCCCAGCACAGGGACCCACAAACACCACCAGGAGGGTGACCCAGAGGGATGTGATGGGTCTCCACAGCTTCACCACAGGCTGTAACTCCTCCCTGACCTGATGCAGAGAGGCCTGTCAGAGGGTTTGTATGAGGTACCTTTTTATCCTTTCTTGTGGCCTGTGCATTTAGTGACCATTTTTTTCCTGTTGAAATTAGAAGGAATTGGAATAACAAGCAAACTCAAAGGTCTAAAACCACTCTCTGTCCTCTGCTGCACCGAGATGTGCCCTGTGCCCACTGTGGGTCAGTGGTGACCCCCGTGCTGGGCTGGGCTGGCACTCACCATGCCCGACAGTCTGGGGCAGCAGTGCTTGTTTCTGGCACAGTCATAGGGAATATTTACTGAGCTTCTCACAGTGCAGACCTAAACTCTGGACAGGAGGGGATCACACCACAAAGGGCAACAAAAAAGTCTCTTAAACAATCTGCTTTTTAAAAAAAATCTCAATAACAAGGAACCCATTTGTCTGTTTCATCAGCTGGGCATTTTGGTGGGAGATCCCTATTTATCTGATTTATTAGAAATGCTCCACTGAGACAGAAAGCATTTTCTAATAAACCTAGAGGTTAGCACTATTGTTTTCAGTACAGCTGACCCTTGGATTTGCTGTAAAACCAGAATCATTAGAAATGCTCCATGGGTTATATTGGAGCATTTCTAATGAAACAGAGGGTCAGCTCTAGTGAAATAATGTAAAATATCCAGATTCATGGGGAAAACTCCATTGAAATGCATGGAGTGTTTCTAATAAATCCAGATTTTAGTGGAGCTCAGCCCTGAATCCATTAAAACCTCATGAAAAAGTAGTTCCTGAGCATGCACCTGAAGGACTTTTTTCTGTGTGAATCTCTCATTTACTTTAAAATACGTTGTCAAAACAGCAAAAGGCATTGGTGACAATTTGTTACTTGAAGTGTGCCCTTCCCTCTCCTCACACAGGGGCACTGCTGGCACCGGGACACAGCCCAGAACCTCTGCTTGGCTCCAGCAGCTTCCAGGAAGAGGGAAGAGCAGGTCATGGCCAGCCCTGGGTTTGCTGAATCTGTGTCACATTGTGCACATTCCATGTGGGAATGGGTGTCCTGAGGGTTACAGAGCCCCAGGGTGCATGTCCAGAGCTCTGGGGAACCTCAGCCTTTTCTCCCTGTGGAGTTGTAGGAGGGATCATGGTTTTCTGCACAGCCACTGGAGCACTGCTGGTGCCCATTCCAGGGGAATGTCTCCTGGGAGCCTGAAGAGTCTTTGCTCACAGCTGTGGCAGAGGAGCCCTCTGTGGCTTCAGAAGGAGCAGCATAACCAAAAGCTCACTGGGAGATACAGTGTGATGGCCACATGTGCTGGGGTGAGTTCCAGGTACCTGAGGGATTCCAGAGTTTCCAGGAGTGATTGCTGATGGAGAGGTTACACTGTCTGTACAGACAGAAACCACAGCCTGCTTTCCCCTGCAAGTGAGGTACTTATTCTGAATTTATAATCACAAGGCCAGCAATAGAATGAAATTCTTTTATTACCACCCAGCTCAACTGGCTTTTTATACCATTTTTACCGTAAACACTGTTCAAAGCCTGGTGGACTTTCCAAGTTTGCTTTCAGGCAGGGGCAGCAGCTGTGATCTCTGAAAGTCTGTCCTAAAGATGAGCTGGCTCTGGCTTAAGGCAGTTTCACTTGGGTGGCCAAGCCCCTCCTCAGAGCACAGTTGAAGAGAATTGTGTCAAGTTTCGCAGATGAGCTTCTTGTGCAAGTTGCTGTGGCAAGTTTTCACAGTGATGATGATGATGATGATGATGATGATGATGATGCTCTTGTTTCTCTTTTCCAAGCCAGTGCTCTATTACTGCACCTCTCACCTCCCACCTGCCTCTGCATGTACCAGCCAGGTACAGCTCTGGGGCAGAGTCTGGAGAAGGCTTTGGGGCAGGGACCCTCTGGCAGCTCTCAGGGAACACATCCCAAACCTCCTGAAGTCAAAGGCCAAAGGGGTGACTGGATTCATGGCTCAGCCAGTAGACTCTAAATGGGGTGGGGCTCCTAAACCTGCTGCAGGAGGTGAAAGAGCTGCAGTGATCAGGCCAGGATTGGTCACAGCAATGTTGTGTTGGGCTATTTGATGATTGTCTGAAGGCCAGGGTAGTTTGGACATCACTGTAGGAAAGGCAGAGGCAGCAGTGTGTGAACTGTAGAACTCCCCCAGCAGCACCAAGAGTGGGAATTGTGGTCCCCTGGGCCCTTGGGGGACCTGGGGACATGGGGTGGCCTTGGCAGTGCTGGGGGACGGTTGGACTCGATGGTCTTAAAGGGCTTTTCCCACCCAAACGATTCCATGATTCTGTAATTCCAATGCATGGAACGCTCTAGCTCAGGTCCCAGGTTCAAAGCCATTGCAAGACATTATAAAGAAGCTTCTTTTGAGTTCAAGGGCACTGAAAGCAGCAAACCAGGGTTGGACAAAGGAGCCTCTCTGGTGTGTGTGTCCCCAGCACTCAGAATTCCCTGTCCAGGGTGGTGTGAGCAGGACTGCAAAGCCCTGGAGCACCTTCCCCCTTTCTGCAGCTTCACAGCCAGCCTTACATCCATGTCAGAATAGTTTGCTTAAAATCAGGCATGGAAAGACAATTCCCCCTCACAGCCCCTTGCAGGGCTGTCCAAGGAGCTGGGCTTTGTGTCACAGGGTGTCACAGCAGCTCTGCCCTCAGCACCCACCTCCGCTCTGTTTGTTTTACCAATGCACACACTCAGCTTGTCAGCTTATGGTGCTGCTCATTCTGCTGCTTTGTGCCCACACACACATGCAGATATAAAATGTATATGAAAAGTATATTAATATAATTCTATCTCAACAGATTTAATTCTTAAATGCTACATACACTTGTTTAATCTCTCATTTTAGAAGTAGGAAAGGTTAGATTATAACATCAGGTTAGCTCTCTTTGAAGCAGGTAATAATTAAGTTGATTCACTGTTGCAATTACTGTCAAATCCCCCTTAATTACCACGGATTTTATAGCAGCTTCATTATACGTCTGCTGTAATGCATTGTGGCCCAAAGGAGAAGTGTTGCAGGAAATTCTGCATAGCATGTATAATTCTAACCTGTAGTTAAAGCTTCCAGTGAAAGCCTCTGCACTAAATTTATCTTTTTCTGACACTTTCCCCCCGATTATTTAAGGCGGTTGGGCTGGAGTAGCACCACTAAAATACACCCCTAACTTCACTGGTGAAAATCCATCTCTTCACAGGTATTAGGGATAAAAATGGAGAAATTATAAAATTAGCAGTGAATTAGTCATGGGAAACTGCTCAGCAACAATGAAAAATAACTTTGGTCTGGTGGCACAGGGGGGAAACTTGTGCCCTGTCTGAGCCATGTACCCTGGGCAGCCTCTCCTCGCCACTGAAACAGCCCCCAGGGCAGCAGGGATGTGCTGGAGCTGTCTGTCCCCCATGAACTCTTCCATCCACTGCTCCTTTTACATCTATAAACTGAATTTTTAAAGCAACTCTCCTTTTGAACTGACCTTCCCACTAACTTTGGAACAACACAGCCTCGAAACTGCTGCTTTATGGCTCACGTGTCACTGCTTGTTTCCATTGGAAAAATCTTTACAAATCGGGCTGTAACTCGAGCCTGCAACAGTTCAGAGCAGATAACTGAATAACGTGTCCCATGGACTCTCTTGCAAGAGAGGAATTCACTCCCCAGCACATATGAGATGCAGAGAGGGCTCTGGTGTCAGCGACACTGTTGGCAGCTGTGTTAACAGTGAAGGAGCTGGCTTTGTACAGCAGCACAGTTATTAAATTTCTCCAGAGACCATGACTCATTAATCAAATATTCATACATCTCTGTAAATACACTCTGAACAGAGCATACCCTCAGAGCTGAGCATCCCAGCACAAGTGCTCTTTCATGTGCCAGTGACAGAGCCCTGAGAACATGCGGTCATGTTTTGCATTTCTAATGCCGTGTGTGCTCCGGAGCACCCCGAGCCCTAAAAACAGAACACAAATGATCTTACTGATCCCAAGTGCTACACAGGCACAATTAAAATTGCTTCACTATGGCTTCATACCATCTTTTTAAAAGTGAAGACAGTGAATCAATTCTTCTGTTCTTTGTTTACCATCAGACAAGTAACTTTTTCCCATACGGATGGAGAAACCCAAGGCCATGCTCCTATTAATACAAGAATTTGTATTAGCATGGAAACAACAAACCAATGGTTGGACTGTGAAGGCCAAAAATCTTCATATATTTGCAAAGACATGAGCTTGGGTTTGAAAAATGCTGCATTTTGTGCTTCCTCCCTGCCATGCAGAGGCACATTCCACCTGCTGCAGGGCGGCTCCAGTTTCAGCCTCGGTCAGGCCGAGATCCCAGCTCGGAGCTGCAGCATCTCTGTGAGCAGAGGAGGTTCTTCTCCATAAGCCTTTGACACAACTCAGTTTTCTGCTGGAATTCCCCATCCTAATTCCTGTCCAGGACTTGGGTGTTGACTGTTGCAGGATCTGACTGACACTCCCACTCAGGCTGGCTGTGGGTTGCAATAGTCAGATGCCAAAAACCAAAGGTGTTTTTGTAAATGAGGATGATCACATTGCTCAGTGTAGGTTTTTAAAATTCTGAACTCCTGTGCTCTCTCTGCTGAACTCAAGGGAATGGCAGGAACAACCTGAGAGCAACTCGCAGGAAGTGTGGCCAGCACAGAATCCCAAATGACTCTGATAAGAGCAGGAGAGTTGCAGATAAATCCTGGAAAGAGGTCAGTCTCAGATTATATTCCTTTATGGTTTTTATAGGCTGGGACATAGAATTCACCCATGGAACCAGTCCCTAACTGCAGCTTTTGAAGGGAAATTTGCATAAAATCCTTATGGCCTGGTTTAAGGATTGAACTCTGATCCAAAAATACTTCCATTTTTAGTTCCCTTCCTAATAAATACAGATTCTCTCACTTAAGCACCTCCACAGTTCCTACCACATTCATTTCAGTGCATTTTAATTTTCTTTAACAAGGCTTGACATTTACATTTTAGAAAGAAAATCCTCTCCTATATTTAATTAGGGCACTGATTGAGCCAGGATGGCAATAACCTCCCATGCTGCTGTGCAGGGCAGAGCCCCCAGCTCGCTCAGGGACCAGCACCTGCCCCAGAGCCCCCGTTCTGGGTGTCTGTGTGTGTAACCAGCACCAGGCTGCACTCACAGCCCCTCTGCCCCTTGTCCCCCCAACCCTGGGCATCCTGCAATGACCCCACTACCCTGCACGGCCTTGCCCACTCAGCCAGCACGTGCTGCATGTGGATAACACCTCAAACATTGACCTAAAAACGTTCCCTTGGGGCACAGGGATTCGCCAGGAGGATCAGAGGGTAGGAGAGGAGGAGATGGGCAATAAGGATAACGTGTGAATGCTGAGCACAGCTCACAAAGCCTTGGCTTTAATGCAGCCTAAACACCCACCAGAGCTGGGTGAAAACAGCAAACATTTATTTGAACATCTCCTTGCATAAATAAAACCCTGCTGATTTGCTTTGATGGCATTTACGAGCACATTTATTCATAAACATTAGAGTGAGCAAGTTTTTATTTGCAGGAGTGTTCATGGAAAACAAAAGCCTCGTGAATTCTGGTGTGAATAAATACCAGAGAGCTCTCACTCGAGCAGGGCTCCCGCAGTCATTAAGTAAAGCTCCTTTTACTATTCGCACCGTGGACCCAAACAATTACAGCTGCCCGTGAACTGCTTACAAACAGCGAAGGGAACTGTTTAGAGAGATCAGCTCGTGCAATTAGGCAACAGAGCCACCTCCTGAACACACCACAGCACAGGGGCAAACCCTGAGCACTCCGGGCCCGATCCTGACTCCCTCCAACACCCCTTTGCATCTTTTTTCACGGCAAAGAAGATGACAACACTTTAGGATCCCTTTAAATAATGTTGGCATGGCCTGACCAAGCTGGTGAGGGGCTGTGACATCTTGGTGGTGCCCCAAGGCAGGAAGAGGCTGCCAGAGGCTCTGGGTGCAGGGGCCTTGTAAGGAGCTGTGGGCTGAAGTCTGCTGAGTGTTGTACCTGACTGTGCTCCAGAGCCTCCCACAGGGCTGGGGAAACACGTCCCACAATAACCAGCTGGGAGTGCCAAAGGACCATGAAGTCACCTGGCATGTCCTGCCCTCTTGGAGGCTCCTGTAGCACAAGCAGAGCTGGTGCTCCAGCCTCTCCCAAATGCCCCCCAGCTCACCTTGGATGAGATGTTTCTCACACACAGCTCATGGGAGGGCTGGATTTCAGACCCGCTGTCTGTGTTTGTTTGTGGCATTATTGACCTTTCATAACTCACTGATGGTCACTTTTCATTCCATCATCCCCTTTAAGAGGTTGTCAATAACTCTGGGAATAAATCAGGTCTCTGGAGCGAGTCCTTTTCACACTGTAATTAAGGGGTTCCTCCCCTGCCTCCCCACGCCGTGCTGTGCCCTCTGGCAGCACTGGGCACAGCTGAGCTGCTCTGGGCTTGGAGGGGGGAGGTAGGGCAGAGAAACCCACAAGAGACAGTAACAAATCAGGGTGGCCTCAGTTTCCATCTCTGCTGGAGCACAGGGACTGGAGACAGGGAGAGAAGGTCTTCAAAGAGAGGCATCACAAACCCACCCTGGACAGGTTTGGAGCAGCCTGGCCTATTGGAAGGTGTCCCTGCCCAGGGCAGGGGTGGGACTGGATGGGCTTTGAGGTCCTTCTTCCAACCAAAACCATTCTGTGACTGATATTCTATGAAACCAGGACTTCTGGTACCCCCAGATGGGCACTAACTTAGTAATGGTCCGCAGTGTGTTTCCATTTCCAGACCTTCTGGAAGCTGACAATTCTCCAGGTTCTGTTCCTCCCTGGGACTGGGAGGGGCTTTGGGCACTGCTCAGGTACAGCCAAGGCAGGGAGGGCTCTGAGCCTGAAAAGCAAGGCCAATATCCCTGCTGGGGGAGGCAGAGTCCCAGGTGATCACTGAGAGCCCTGAGGTGTGCCAAGATAATGCTTGATATAATAAACACCCAAAGAAATGTTCCTTCTCAGGAAAATGGCAGGAAAGAATGAAAGAAGGGGTTGTTGGGTGCTGAGAAGCTCAGACTCTGCATCTCCCACCACGTGGGACGTGCAGGTTCCAAGAGGAGGTGAGTAATCAGCCTGTGATTTGTGGAGTCCTTTAAGAGAAGAGGCCACTGCTGGGTGTGTGAGTAACTAATGCTCATTTGGTTTGTGTTTGAAGGCAGCAGCAGCAACAGTGATGACACAAATTAATTGCCTGGTTTTCAGGAGCTAATGCAGATGAGGTAAAGAGAATTACTCCACGATTAACATGGTTTCCAATTAAAGTCCCCTGCAGTTACCCAAAAACATTAATTTCTAGTAACTTGGTAATTTAACTTGTGTCACCACTGTACACAAGTGCACCAGGGCATCTTGTGGGCTTGTCTGTGCTTCAGCCTTGTACAAAACCCAAGAAGAAAACTCCTGAAAACAGCCATTAATTTTTAACAATTATTTGTAGGAGGCTTCAGGTAAAACCCTACTGTGGTTTTAATTCTTTGTGCTAAAGGATTTGCTTTATTTTTAATTTAGATTTAAATTAAAGACCAAAACCCAGCTGCTGTTCTAGCACTGCAATTTTTCTTGCTCTTAGTCAGAAAGGGGGGAAAAATCCACTATTTTAAGTAAGTTCAGCAAAGGTATTTCAAACATTACATTTCTTTATCAAGCTGCAAAAAGCCTGGACAAGTGAAACTATTTCACTCCTCCAGGGAGGCTGGTTGTTGAGATGGCAGAACTACATTTGCCTTTGTAACATTCCCATACTTTCATATTTCCATTTGAGTATTTCCATTATAAGCATTCCAAACCAAAGGTCTGTGGAAGAGCAGCTCGTTCCTGCACACAGGTGGCTGGGTCTGAGTGTGTGGGATTTTTTTAAGGTAGCTGAATTCAGGTGGAGTTTGGAAGAAGGGAAGTTCATCCTGCAGTTCCCCTCTCAGCCAAAGCTCCTGTTCTGCAGCGGGAAGGGCGGTCCATGATGTACCTGCAAGTGCACAGCACACAGAGAGGCAAAAAGTTCCTGGACAAGGATCACTCCCTCCAGCCCCTCTCCCCCTCAGTGCACACCCATCACACATCTGTAAACTGCAGTGCTTCCCTCCCTCCCTCTTCAGCTGTGCAGCAACAAAGCCACAGAGCTCCAAGTTAAATCTTCCTGAAATCCATCCCTGCAGGCGTTTCCCTGTTCTCCTGTGCACTCTCATCACTTAATGCCTTCCTGGTGGAGAGGGAAGCAGAAAGGAGAGTGACACCAGATTACACCAATTATCCCCCTGCTCTATGACAGAAGCTTTTAATGATGCAGCATACAATTGCTTTGCTTTTTTTAAATGGGAAAGCAAAGTACAACTTCATGTCTAATTTCCTGGCCACTGTCACCCAAAGGAACCACTCGGAGGGTTTGCATTATTTTTGCTAAAGCTACATTACCTTGTGCTCCACCACACCAGGGATCTTCTCTTTCCTAGCTCTGACATTCACAATTCTCCTCATTTTGACATCTACATTCCATAAATACGATGTTTACTCCCTCTTCTGGGCTATTAATGGAAAATATTAAGATCAAGCCAAACATCCTCACACACAGGTCAGTAAAAGTTATATTGTGCCAGTTATTAGTAGGATTCAGCAGTGCAGAGGTGACTAATTCAGACAAATGATATGTGGGGGTTTTTTAATCTTGAAAACAAGTGCACACAATCTCATTTTGGCTTTTTGGCATATTAATTAACACGTGCAAATGCACACACAGACACAGACCTGATGCAGTTCTGCCTGAAATCTGCCCATTAGTCACCTCTTCCTCATAAAAGGTGCTGTAATGAACACGTGATGCTTTTTATTTGGATCAGCAACACTTGTGCCTCTGTGCCTGAACAGCACTTAGAGCAGGGAGCATTTGGTTTACAACACAACAATAAAATCTGCCTTTATTGCAAATAAACAGAGTATTCACACCTTACAATATTGTTTTAGATGCAGGGTTATACTCACTTTTAGAGGATCTGATACTAATACAAAAGGCACATGCACTTCATGTTTCCACAGCTTTTTTATTTCCCAAGCAGCGTTAATACATCTTTTAAATATTGCATTTACTTTGTTAAAACATTAAACTATTTCTGTACATTTGTTTGCAATCTGAGAACACACACCATCAAGTAATCATCTGTACAGTAACGACACATATCAAAACAAAAATAATAATCACAGCCCAGAATTTCTCACACCCACCCCTCTCTGCTTTGATTTGGAAGCTGCACTAGGAGGAGAAGCCTCACCATTATGGTAGTTGAAACAGGAAACAAACACTGCTCTCTTCTAATAATTGTCTGGAGCTGCTTTGATTGGTTGCAGTTAATATTAATAGTATAACCTTTAAAAATTGTGGGGAAAGGTAATACTTTATCTTCTCTCCTCATATTAAGGCTCCAAAGCAAGCTTAATGAGAAACCATTAGAAAATCATACTGCTAAATAGCACCTTACCTCCCAATTCAGCCTCTACAATTATGCCAGGATTGCAGCTGACGGGCCCTCCTGATCCATCAGCCCGCCCTTCCCGCTCGGGATGTGCCGCTGGGACCCCTCCCACAGGTACAGCTCCACTCCTGCTCACAGGCAGGAACAGGGGGCTCTCCAAACCTCTGGATGTGCATCCAAACACGCCAGGACCTGTCCTGCACTGAGGGACACCAGGGGGGATTTGGGGAATGTCTGAGGAATTTAGAGGGGGAGCCCAGGCTCACCTCAGCACACCTGGTGGTGAGCAAAGACTGAGCACAATTAATTAGTACATACATTAGAGAATGACATTTTAAAGACAATTAACATACAAAACATTATCATCTTTATGAAAATAGACCAATTTCACCCAAGCTTGCCTTTCTGGGGAGGAGGACACGCACGTTTTGATCTTTCAAAAGGCAAGTGTTCTCCTGACAGCTGCCGATGATCTCGTGGAGAATGTCCTTAGAGCAAGACAAACTCCTCTGTACTAAATCTTTTTAATCTCTTCTTTTCATCCTCAGAGAAAAGGTCATTTTCTTCATGGAGTGGACTAGAAGCAAAGTCATAGTCTCTAGAATGACCCTTGACAAAAGTAAACAAGGGATATTTCTCCTTGGATGAAGATTTCAGCATCTACAATGCAGAACACAAACCCAAAAAATGTTAATTTCTAATTAAGGAATACAGTAAGTAGTGACATTTATCTGATGATGACTGCAAAGCAAAGAATGCCTTGTTTATTTTTATTATCTGATTAAAACAGAAGCATTGCACCACCCAAACATCTCCTCCTCCTACTAAACAAGCATTTCTTCTTCAGGCAGATGCTGATTTCATGCCTAACCCTGTGTTTGGTTCCTCACAGATCACCTGGACGTGCTGTTTGATTCAGTGCAAGGCAGATAAAGACAAAAAGACAAAAGAGAGAAGGTAAAACCCTCTCCCAAACAGTGAATGGCCACAAGGCTCTCCTCGACACAGGTATGAATTCTGCAGCAACCAAGCACCTTGGGGAGGTGTTTTATGGTGCAATCAGCACGTACAATAATCAGTGTTTTTATTCCAAGTTTAGACACATCCCCCATGTAAATAAGCCCGTCAGGAGCACATGGCTCAAAGCAGAGTGATGACAGTCACAGGCTGAGGGAACCAGGATGCCAAAATCCACATTTATAAAGAACAAAACTAAACATGGAAAAAGCAGGTGGGGGGAAAATGAGAGATACCGAAACAGATCAGCAAAACACCTTTAATGGCAGATAAAAATCTGCCAGATACTGAAAGACATTTCAGCCTTTCAGGGTGTTTTATCCTGACTTATTTTTTAATATATTTTACTTTTTCTTACCTGCTTTTAAAAAGCAGCCCAGTGCTGCAGTGACCTGCAGACCTACATCAGCCTGGAGATACACACTGAGTGGAACTAAAAATCACTGCACAGCATTTCACCAGAACAACAAACTTAAACAGTAAAAAACCCCTAAATAATCTTTAAACAGTAAAAACTATTTTAAAAAAGGCAGTCAGGGATTGAGGGTCTGTTTAAAAAAAAGAGACTTAAAAACCAAATCAGAGTAAAATCCCTAATTTTTCCTGTGATCTGAAGTGTTTTACTTTATTCTTGCCTACTGTCATTGCATTTGGCTGCTGTGATGTTTGGAACAGAACCCTCCTCCCAAAGCTCCATGCCAGGGGAATGCCCAGTGCCACATCCACCATGGCCCCTCCAGTGGTGGTCCCTCCAGACCAGGGCACCAGCACTCTTGTGGTTCCACTGCACTGCCCATGCTCAGCCCTCCCTGAAACCTCCCTGTCCACAGGATGTGGGACGAGTCTCCTCATGTCCTGAGGGAGGTGATAAACATGAACTGGGCAGGGAAATGCCCAAACAAGAGTCGAGGGGACCATGTTCACATTTCTGGAACTGAGCACTGAGAATCTGAAACTCTGAAGAACTGGCAAGTTCTCTGCAGAAATCATCACAGTGGTATCAAGAGAAGTTTATTGATAAAACATCAATATTTGTAGTGTTTCAGTGTTGGACTGTCACTGTAGTCACCACAGCAATTAATCCTTGGTGCTGAACTGCACCCAAGCCCAACCCTCCATCAGTCCAGTTCTTCCCTCCTTCCTGCCAAGAACCTGGGCCACAATCAGGCAGACACAGCTGTCTAATGATCCCAAGGGAGGATCCATTTTTTGTCATGAGTTTGGGTAGGGAAACAATCCACAGAACGTCACCCTAATGTGGTCTGATGGGGTTTCACCCATCACCCCACATGGGCCCTCAATTTCGATGCCCTAATTTCTCTGTTCCTGAATATCTGCATCACAAGTTTATCCTCAAATAATAAAAGCTAAATCTTTTCTTCACCTCTTCCCACCCACAAAAGCACTGAGAACCTGAACTTTTTTAGTCCAGCACACCCAGGGCACTGGGAATACCCTGGGCTTTACAGTTCAAGAGTTATTGCATGGAAATTGCAAACAAAGGGAAAAATAATGGAAGAACAGAAAAACACAAAGGATGTGAAGCAATGACTGAAAGATCACAGGATGTTTCTCACATTGTCTCTGCATCCAAACTTTCCTCTATTTTCAAACTTACAGTGCCTGAAATACATTTCTATAAAATAATGTCACTAATGTTAACGAACTTGTCTAAAATACCAGTGTAAGAGCTCCCAGACTTGGATGAGCCATGAGTATTTCCACAACAATTAAATGTACTTAATCCCAAATGTGAAAGAAGAGAAAGATGGAAATAAGAGAAAGAGAACTTCCAGGGGAAGTCATTTTGTAATCAGACTTTTTTCCCCATGTTATTACACTCTTTCCTCTACATGACAGAACAGGAAAACATGGAAAAATAAAAACTTCACTACCTAAACTTTCCATGTACTGCTGCTTAGGAATTTCTGCTTCTTTAAATCTATTTTCTACCTCTGGGTAAGAATGAAAGAAACAACTTCAGCACTAATCCATTCCTACTGAAGATGATAAAGAGTATTAAGTTTAAAAAAATGCTTGTTTGGCTCTAATACTGATACCAGTGAACAGGACACTCCAAATGCTGTACAAACACTAATTCCTTGTGCAGCTGTGGGTGGATTATCAATACTGTGCCCACCTTCTGCTGCTGTGTCCTTTTCAGAGACTGCTTGCTAAAATCAGGTGTTTGCTACCACAGCTCGCAGAACAAAGTTAGGATGCAGCATTTCTATCCCTCACATACTTTAACAATCAAGGAGGAAAAAAGTTAATTGTATTTGGACCTAAATGAGCTTGTAGCAGTGTTTCCCAGGATCAGAGAGGTTTGCTGGGTGACACCTGCTGCACAGAGCTCAGCCCAGCGTTCCCAAACCATGCCCACACTGCCCTGAGCACCGCTGGAAGCAGCACTTGTGCTAACGAGGAATAACGTGCAATTTGGGCTGGATCCAGCCCTGCCGTTCCGAGCCAATCCCTCCCGAGGGTCCGCGCGGGCCGGGGCACATTCCCACGTCACGAGTGCCACCTCGTGGGCCCGCCGGCAGCAGCGCCCGCCGACACCCGCCCTGCCCGGCCTGGCACGGGGCACACCCCACGGCATGAGGAACCGCACGGGCTTTGGGCGTGATAAAGCAGCAGGAAACACACAAACAGCACGATGTCTGCCCAGAGGGACAAAGCCGCCTCCTCTCCCCACACAGCGCCGTGGCCGAGGAAGCGGTTCGGGAAGGGGACACCTACCTTGGTGATTTCCTCAGAAGCCTTCTCGAAGTCCTGCACGGTCCTACAGTAAAATCCTATGGTGCAGCTCGGATCCATTTTTTTGAATGACATCTTCTTGGGAGAAGGACAGTGGAATGACTGCAAGTGCCAGGATTAAAAAACATGAAATACCTGGTGATGGTCGAGAACGGCACAGACCAACACATGTGCTGCCCCCTCCACAGCTTTACCAACCAGTCCCCTGCACCACCTGAATTCACACCCAGCACACACTTCTGAAGTAATTTCTTCCACCTCCCAAACATTCAAATAATTCCACTCTTCCCCAGACACATAAAACCTCCTCCTGCTTGCACTGCATTCCCCAAACTTGCTCACAACACCACGTTAGTTTGGAATCTGTCAAAGGTCTGCTGCTCCCAGCAATACTTTATGAATATTCCCAAGGCAGAGGAGGTGAGTGCTCTTCTGCAAATTGAATTTGTAACAGCTTTTGCACTACCTTACTGCTTTACTGCCACCGCCCAGTGCCCCCTTCCCTCCCCCAGCCTCTATAAAAGAGACATAATGGAATAAACCAACCTCATGCATTTTCCTTCCGTAAATGAAATGGGTTCAGAAACACACAAAACCCACAAAAGCAAAACCAAATTACGATGATCCACAAGTAGGGAAAAGCCAAACAACATGCCCTGCTTTACAAATGGGTTTTTCCTAACGTGAGATCTCTTTCCATGACAGATGATGCTCTGACAGTGCTGTGAACTATCAGCAGCCATGCTGTAAGAGAAAACAAACAGAAACCCCCTTCCCCTGCTCCTCAATCAGTTTATGAGGAAAGAAATGTGTATCCTACATACTCTGATTCTGTGGGTGTTCATTACAGCAGCTGCAGTTTTGGGGAAGGTCACTGTCCAGTAACTGTCCCTCCAAGGTAGCCAGTTCCCTCTATCCCACCTCCACCCCCACCATCCTCCCTCTATCCCATCCCCAGCATCCCTCCCTGCTCCAGCAGCTCAGAAACGCACGGAATACACCACGGCACCAGAGATCCCACTGGGCCAAACGCACATCTGGGGTTCCAGAACTTCCCCTGGGGACCAGAATTCCCCAGGAAGAGCCTGTGCTGCTTCCCTTCCCATTCCCAGGGGAGCTGTGTGTGCCCAGGACCGGGCAGGAGAGCTCTGGGCAGCAATGCCAGAGTCCCTCTCCAAGGGAGAACCAAGAGCTGCTGCAATCCAGCTGGGATACAGCACCAGCATCACACTGCCCTGTGCTACAAACCCACTCTATGCCCTGTTCTGCCCATCAGCAAAGTCACCCTACAGAAGACAGCACTGGTTACTGAACCCAAGAGTATCCATCCCTGTAACAGCTTCACGTAATAAAATATATTCTTTTTTTCTTGTGCTTACAAACCTAAAAGGTATTCCTGTAAAACCTCTGCTAAAAAAACACAAGCAAAGATAATTAATATTATTTCTACCAGATTGATTTTAGGCACCGTTTTTAATCCTCACTGCTCAAATTTTCTATACAGAAATTGTATTTTTAATATTAATTCCTGAGTCATCAAATGCATAGATCAAGCCCTGCCTTGCACAGCCCTGTCCCTCCAGCCGTGCTGCACTGTCAGTGCAGGAGGTTTAATGCTACACAAATCACTGCACAACAAAGAGAAGTGGGGAGGCTTTTTCTTCCCACTCCTCCAAACAAATGGATGCTGGAAGCCAATACAGAGTGGATTGATTTCCAACTTATTCTGGACAATTTGTCAATTTTGAAAATACTCCCTACAGATAAATCTAACGTGCAACTATCCCCACTAAGAAAGCAATTTCTGTTTACTTTTGACATTTCTGGACAAAGATATAATACTATTAAATGCACCAGGCATTAAATTGCAATCTATTTTCCGTCTGCAGGAAGCATTAGGATGTGATCAAGCCAAGCTGGCAGCTCACATACCTTCAAAATACAGTTTAAAACCTTATTATTATCTGGAAGTTTGTATCAATGCCAGTCTGCAGCACAGTGTGGAGGATGAGTCATGGCAACAGAAACCAGAAAGATGTGTATTTTTTTGTAGCTACGGCGTGACCTTAAGGAAGTCACTTCAGCTCTGCTGCTTTGTGCTCTTAAACTGCAATTAGACTGTAAAATGTTCACAGAGACACTGGACTAAAACAGTTATCAGCACAAAGCAGCAGGATCTGGCTTATCACCCCTGGCTGCTGCCACAGGAAAACAGGCAGAGCTGGGACTCACCAGCTCTTCCTCCAAACACCTCAGCAGGGTAAATCTGATGGCATGTCTGAATAGAACCAAACTTGCTGGCTAGAATATTTCCAATACACTCTGTTGTGTTCCTTTGGTTAACTTAGAACCTTCTCATTTCCTAGAGAATCTTACACTTCTGTGTTATGTAACAGGCTGACTAATGCACTCTGTTAAGCTTAAGTAATGAAAAATATGTAGTGTTTGCTTTAAGTCAGCCCTAGGATTTGACATCAGCCCTGTGTAAGTCCTTTCAGATATCTCTCTATTTATCTGTCTATCTCTAGATAGAAGTATCTATATAAAAGCACTTTTATGAAATACCTTTGATGGTAATTTGGTTATGGTGTCAGGATCAACACTGTACATGTACATTCCCCTTCCTTATTTAATGCTCTGTGTTGTTTCTGTAGCCCTGCTTCCCCCCTTAGGAGAATTTCCCTTCTCAGAACGCTGTGGTTTGAGGAGCCAGCACCAATGCCCAGCTCCAGCTCTGCTCTGGAGCAGCTGCTCCTGTCCTGAGCAGAGGATGCACACTCAGACTGTCCCTACACAGAGTAAGAGCTGCTGGAAGTTCCTGTGGACGTTGGACAGCAGAGCAAGGAGGGTTTGTGTGGGTGGCACCGAGGATTTCTGCTGTGAGTACTGTGGCCATTGAACACTGACTTGTAACTGGGAACGTTTTCCCAGGGTACTTGTAAATGGAGTTCTCTAAAAACCTCCTTTAGCTCTGTCTACTTCCAGGTTCCTTTTATTGAATACCACAGTCATTCTATCCATGATGATGATTGCAATTTGAATTAAAAAAATAAAATCACAAAAAGACAAACTAACCAACCCCAAATCTAAACACGTTTAAGATCTACAAATATTATCCATTTTCTTTGATGTAAAATTACTTAAATGAAGTGATCATCTGTTTCTGAGATTCTCTGATCATTAAAAAGAAAACAGATGAAGATTAATGAAGTAAAAATTAAAACCCCATATTGAGATTTAACCTCTGGTCATTTTTGTTGATTATAGGCCTATAAAGAAGGGCAGGACATTGATAAATAACATGTAACTGTAAAACCATAAAGCTGCTGCTAGCTAGAACATCTCTAAATAATTAGTGTTTGATTCATATGGGAAGAAAACAGTGCCAGGTCTATATCCATAGTACCTCAAGAGGGAAATCCTTTATGCTGACATCTACAAAAGATTGGCAGTAATGAGGATCCATGTAAATCAAACTGTCATCTACAAGGACAAAACAGAAGACAAGTAATTCAAAAAACACCTTATTATTACACTGCTTACAATCCAATTTCTATGCAGAACAGCTGGAAAAAAAGCCAGCGAGTAACTGCTCGCCAGGCTGATACTCATTGACTGAAGCATTGGTTTTTGCAGGACAGATTAACTTTTGCATAATCAAATATGCTTGTATAAGCAGAATTTTTATAAAGTGATGAAACTGTCATTTAATTTTTGGTGATAAAATTACTTTTACAAACACACAATTATATTCTGGAGTTTGCGTATGAAAAATGTGTCGCGCTGCTTCCTCCTGACAGGGAGAATATATTGCTTGTCACTTGGGCATCAACTCACACCACTTAGAGCAGGGCAGAGTAAATAGGTAAATAAGAACTGCCAGGCAGTAACAGCAAATGCTCCTCAACTTTGGTGAAACAGATAAATTATGCCTTGTTTATGCAACAACGGAAATTAAATGTACATTTTACAGAATCCAATTACTCTGTGGGGTAAATGACAAATGGCTGGGCTTGGGGAGATATGATGAATTAATAAGGTACTCATTTTGCTATTTTAATCATGCTATTTCCCACTGGTTGGATATTAACTTCCTAACTTTGAGAGAAAAAACTACTGAAGAGACATAACACATTAAAACACTAACCTTGGAATCCAGCGAAGTAATACGACTGCTTGGGTTTGCCACCAATAATGCCAACACAGTACTCCAGGCTTAGAATTCCCTACAGCAAGAACATCAAATAATTAGGACAGAGTTAAACAGAGGAAGTGTTAAACTGAAGTAAAATACTTGCTCTTTACTGTTTTAGTAAAATAATTTATTTTCTTTTGTTTTTTTTTAAAGACCAAATTCATGATTTTCTGAGACTTGACCCAAGTGAAAACCAGAAATTCCAGAGAAAGTCCTGCCCTTGTAATGTATCCAAATTGAGCACAAGCTGTTTAGTTGAAATATTCCCAAGTATTGAGCTTTACCCTGTGGCCCTGGGGGCTCTTCTTCCTGCATTCAAATGGACAAGTCTGGCCTGAGTATCAACTCCTACATCTTGGGGAGAAATGCCACTTGGAGCAAGACCAATGCCAAGATCCAGCTCTGAAAGCAGCTGCCCAGAATCCAGGGAGGACAAACACACAACAGACATGCCATAAATCTCCCTGGATGTTACCTGTGAGGGCAGACAAGTCAGAACCATCTCTATGGGAAAGGGGCAATCCTAACACACCTAATTAAAGAGGGATATGGGGAGCAATGCAGGAATCACTTCAGTCTGGAGGTGGAAAGAAAGGAATAGACCCTTGCACCCCTTGGCAAAACCAGGAGTCACTGAGGACTGAGAGCTGGGACATCACCCATGGGCTACAGTCATGCCAGGGTATTCCTGCTCATCCAGGCTGAAAAGGGTTGGGACCAACTGAGCAGACTTACTACTGAATAAAATGTGGATTTTATGGATATACCTTCCAGTGCTGGAGAGAAGGATTTACCTATAGACACACAGTTCTGCCAAGGTGAGAACATGCCTGCAGTTTAACTGACTGAAACTCCTCTGTCCCCACAAGCTCTGGATGCAGGCAGGGACAGCAGAATCCAAGGAAAACACCCTTGGTCATTTCTCTGTCACAAGTCCCCAGCAGAGGGATGGAAGAAGGCATGGAGGATTTGCCTTCCTCTCCTTTCAGATATTCCTGCTCTTCCCACTTTCACAAGGTTCATTATGATTTTTGTGACTCTTCAGTCTTGGCTTAGCACAGTTCTCCCACCAAAGCAGGAGCTGCACTGCCCACAGGGAGCACTTGGGAAAGCTGAGCCCAGCTGCTGGAATGCCAGTGAAGCCCACGGCCATTAAATACTCTGAAAACTGAACCTTTCTGTCCAACTGAAGCCTTTAATGTCCATAAATCACTGTGGGTTTCTTGTGGCAGCAGGCAAGGGTTGGGTCCAGAAACTTGGATGCCTGAGCTGGGAACACATTCCAGGAGACAGAGGCCCAGTGAGATCTTCATTAACTGGCAGTCACATCTCAGTCCTCTCCTCCAGGACACCAACCATTCAAACTAAAACTGCTCCATTACCATTGTGGAAGTGGGGAACATTTCTCTCAACAAAATTATTGTTATATTATTAAGACCAAAGCTTCTTGAGACAAAATTTTCCCTGTTTAGACAATGATGATGTCACTTAACAACCTCACCTGAGATGCTACAGAGTCAAATCCAGCAAGGTTTATACGGGTAAAAATAGTGATGCTTATTTAAAATATGAATGAGAAGCTTTCTTGGAAAATTTATTTAAAACATGAATAAGAAGGTTTTCTCAGAAAATGCTCCAAGATGACTGAGAATCACAGAACATTGAGGAGATGAGAGGGAAAGGCTCAAAGAGCCAAGGAGACACATCCTCTGCCAGGCTCCCCAGTTATGGATCACTGCTCCATCTGTGGGAAGCTTCTTGTAAAAGTGAATTATAAAAAATTTATCCATTTTCATCCATAAATATAAAATCCTTTGTAGAAATCACCTCTCGGGCTACATTCTAAAATCTGCATTTTTAACTTAAATCCAGGCTCCAAAAATTTAGTCACTTCTTGTGCACAGTGAAGGCAGAGCCTGGAGTGACTGATTGATGCAGTTGAAAGGCCTCTTATGGCAGCCTCCATCAGCCTGCAAAGGGCAGGAAAAGGCTTGGGAAGTGAGCAGCAGGAACCACACAGGGAACCAGCTGCACTGGCTAAAAACTAAAACTCTTCCAAAACCAACTGCCTGAAAATGCAAGGAAAATAATCAGGAAAGAATAACAATTTAGGTTCATCACTTAAAAGACTTCACCAGTCTGCCTTCCCATGTCAGCAAAAAACAAATGTTTTCCTGAAATTTAGAGTGAAGTCACGAATAAAAGATGTTACAGACTCCCCTTTTGTTTGTGCTACTACACCGTGGCATTTTAAAAATGAAAACAAAATTTAAAGGCAGATAAATTTATTTATTTAATGTAAAATGAAACAAAAGCAGCAGGGCTGGGAGAACAAGGCCTTCTCTAAGGGAAGCCAGAGGCAGGACTAGGCACATCCTCAGGTGTCAGCAGAACTCCTCTGGGAAAAACAGCACAGCACAGACCTTCCTCCCCTCTGCTTTCTGCTTGAGTTCTACTTTTTTTCCAGTCCATTTTTATTTGTGGTAACTGTTTGCTACTCCTGCAATGCTGTCCTCAAACTGCATCCAGACACTGAAAAAACACCCAAATAGTGACTAAAGATATCAAATAATTCCATGCCCTCTCTTAAGGGAAGGAAAAAACAAAAGAAAATGGGAAGAACAGACAAGGAACAACTTCAGACCATTTGATATTTCAGAAAATAAGACGACTAAGGGATTGAATATATTTATATTTTAAAACACTGCCAGATCTGTAGTTACATATGCTATTACAGTCGTGCTATATTAAATTACCATTTGTAATTTGAGCCACTGCATTAATGTCTTTCCAGGTACTGCTGGAGGAGCAGGACACTTATCACAGCTTCACCAAGGGACATCATGTGCTCTGCAATTATGTCTGATCTTGTAATAGGGAAATTTAAAACCTGTAAAGTCAAACTTTACAACCTTCACCTGTAAAATCCCCACCACACGTTTAATGGGCAGAATTACCATCGTGAAGTCGCTTTTCATATCCCCTTGTGCTACTCTTTGAAAAATGATTGAACTCTCATTTCATACCTTTACAAACTCCAAGTAGTCCGTGTTTGTTCTCTCCCCTCCGAGTCTCACAGGAACCAACACAATCACAGCTTTTGTGCCTGCTTTTCCAGAGTCCAGGAAGGAACACTGCCTGTCAATGACATCCGAGCTGTACACTGAAAGGACACACAGGGAACGTTCAACTTTAACCTCTGGTTTTCAGAGACTCCCCTACAACATGGCACCACAGCCTGACAAGACACAATGCAGCCCTTCCAAACCTTCCTGAAACACAACCCTGGGCGATTCTGATCCAAACCAGTGTGGTATCTCCTCGTTTTCAGCAGTGTTGTACAGTGGTAATTGCTGCTGCTGGGAAGTTACACAGCCATGGAAATGCAGAAGGGGTAGGTTAGGGGAAAGCATATAAATATTTATTTACTGCATATAAACCTCTGAAAGGAATAATTAAAACTTGAAAGCCTACAACTAAAAGAAACACCTACATATTCAAGGAAAAAAGGCAATAATTGGTTTTAATCAATACTCAAGTTTACTGTCTAAAGTTAACACAGTCATTGAAAATGAGGGGAAAAAACTAAATTTTGTGTCATTGCTTATTTACTTCAGGTTGAGAGAGATGCAAAAATCATGCCCAGGACAAAGAAGGGACAAATTAACAGAATTTGACGTTCTGCTGTCATTGTAAGTCAGGTGAAACTGCCTCAATTGAAGTGTGTTTTTAACCAGTTTGGTGGATGCCCCAAGGCTGGGGGTCCTCCTGCTCTGCCCCACGTCAGGTGTGACACCACTGCCCCTCCTGCCCCACCCCAGGTGTGACACCACTGACCCTCCTGCTCTACTCCAGGTGTGACACCACTGCCCCTCCTGCCCTGCCCCATGTCAGGTGTGACACCACTGCCCCTCCTGCCNAGTCAGGTGAAACTGCCTCAATTGAAGTGTGTTTTTAACCAGTTTGGTGGATGCCCCAAGGCTGGGGGTCCTCCTGCTCTGCCCCACGTCAGGTGTGACACCACTGACCCTCCTGCCCCACCCCAGGTGTGACACCACTGCCCCTCTGGCAGGTGACCTGGACTCCCAAGGGAACACGCTGTGCTGGATTTGATGACACCAGACAAGGAACATACAAAGAGAATCTCCTTTGTCTACATAATCTCAGGTTTGCAGATCCACTTTATAGGGTTTTTTCCCTTTAAAGCTCTATTGTAAAGTGCTTACTGAAAGGAACAAAAAGCATCTAAAATGTTTGAAAAAATCTACAAAATCACATTTACCTGTACAATCCTGAGCAACATAGACTGTTACTCCTTGTAGCTCAGGGTCTCTTGCTTCTTCAACAGCTTTTCTAAGAACAAACACAAAACTATTTAATTCATCTCTCATTTAAAAAAGATTTAAGAGTAAATAAACATAAATTATTTGGGTTTTTAGAAATGGGTTAGTTTTTATTGTTTGTTAAAGGGTTTTTTTGTTTGGTTTAGGTTTTTTTGGAGGGGTTGTTTTGTTTAATGCAATACACCTTCCCTTCCTGGTAAATACAGGTGTGGGTTATTTGTTTTTAAACTCTGCACTCCAAGTTCCAGTGTATATGGCAACAAGTTTTTCCCAAGCAAAGATGACAATGTCTGGCTATTTAGAAGAAACAATGAAAACCACAAAAAAAAGCCCCAAATCCCACATTAACTTAGAATGGAATTCATATTCACTACTTCATTCCTTTCTGTTCATAACAATTTTCTGTCAGGTATATTGAGACAGTTTGGTGACAAAAATATTATTTTCAACTCAACAGAGCTCTTTATTTCACCTCAGTTCATATAACCAGCTACAGATTAACACCTGGTGACTATGGAAATAAAGACTAGACATAAAAAGCTGCAGGTTTCACCAAAACTTTCAAAAATATAATATTAGGCTCTCCTCAAAAGAGTAAGAGTAATGGGCCTACAAGCTAAAAGAAAATATATGTTGATAGTCAGAACCATGGTCATCAATCAAGGACAACACTTGTAAAGAAACTGTTCAAAACGGAAGATTGGCCTTTGACTTCAACACACACTTGCATGAAACGGTCACTATCCCTTTATTTCACACCATATTGTGAGGAATCTTTTAACACAGTCGTTCCCAAGTTATGAGGGAGCTGCACATTGTTAGTGCTGCTGTAAGAGAGACAGATCCAGGCTGGGAAACCTCTGCAGGGCTGGAGTGCAATTCTGCACCAAATCCCTCCCTGCTCCCATTAGGGAAAAAAACAGGTAATTTAATAGGTAATTTATTAAAGCAAGCAAAAAGAATTCTGACAACTGCCATCACCAGAGAAAAGTAAAATCAAACACATTAATAATGCTGAGCTCCTACACCCCTGTATGAATCTGCATGTTTGACACAGACACCCCTCATTATTTCAGCACAGCTGCACTTCAGATCAATGTACTTGTACACCACACATCAAAGTCTTCTATTCATATATACGGATAAAAATATATAAATATGGACATATAAATGTATGAACTTTGGCTTCTGCTGCTTATTAGTGATTCAGTTTATGGGTAAACTGGAATCCACTAAGAAAATAGGCATGTAAGACTATAAAAAACCCCCAAAATATTCAAAGAAATGGCATATCAAGGCACACAGTACAGAGAAATTTGACTTTCGACTTTTTTTTAACCACACTGAATGTCACAGACCCTTTACTTTTACTGTGATATAATTATAATATTAATAGTCCCATACATTTACAGTTTCACAAGAATTTGATGTGTGCAAAGAAATGCTGAAAACATCAATTTTAGCTCTGACATTTCATTACACTATCAGTACATTACAGCCCCCAGGTTACAGTATAAAAAAAAATCTCTAATGTTATGCATGTTCCAAGGTTGAAAGAGTGGTTAGTTTTTAGAACATTTCATTAAATGCAGCTCTACCTCAAAGGTTTGTGAGAGATCCTTGGGATTCTACTGCCCCAAGTACAGGAACACAGGAATGTTGTCTTTTTTCCTGAAATAAGACTGATAAAAGCTCAGCAGGAGGTGCAGGAACTGGATGCTGTTTTCCTTCCTGCCTCTGGAAAACCTCTGGAATTGCTGGGTGTTTTACCAAGCCAATAATGAACAGCTGGACACTCAGGCTGAAATAACCTCAGGACACCCTGAAACGCTTCTCTGTAATGTAACAAAGACGGGTAACGAAGGACAAAGGTGCTTTTACCTCAAAATGTGGGCAACCACGGCCGGGCCGTACCAATCCCCCGCCGCCTTCCCGGACTTCTTCCCATACTCGATGAGCTGGTGCAGGCCAAACGCTGCCGGCGGGGAGTCCCCGAACCAGGAGATGATCTTCCTGTGGTACGCGTCGTTCCTCCTGTCGGCGCCGTCCCTGCTGCCCCTCGTGCCCCGCGGGGGCCGGCGCAGGGGCAGGTCCCGCTCCGCCGACAGCGACGCCTCCAGGGACGCCGTGAACCGCCTCACCGTGTGGGACGTCCAGGACTCGCAGTCCGAGTCCATGTCCAGCGCCCCCGGCCACACCCAGGCTGCGGCGAGGAACGCAAAGGTGCCCATCAGGCGTGATACTTTCTGTTACATTAAGGAAATCATCTCCCTTTGTCCCCCCGTGCTCCTTAAACCAGTATGTGTTTTACATGCCGAGCTGCAAACGGCACTGCTGAAATGTAAACAAAGCCAGTAGAGCAGTTCAGTCATTCCGGCTTCCTTTTACTTTCTGCTCAATGGCAGGTGAAATAAAATGACCCAGAGGTTGTCAGGACTTTTTGTTATCTGATACTCCACCACCCCGGTCAGCTGAATGAACAAGAGATCCCCGATCACAAGGCACAGGTTAGAACTCTCTTACATACTAAGAACATGAACATTAGCTCTTCAGCACCATCCCAAAACCTTTTATCCATGCCAAACAAGAAGTTTCAAAAGCTGGTTTTAATTCTTCTGGTTTGTTAGTTATTAAAAAACAAACCCCAGACAAACCTGAGGAATCACTGATGTCAAACAAACACTTCTCCCTGGCACTATGTCAAAGCAGAAAAATAGGCAGGATTTCTTTGATTCCTAAATTTGTGATTTTAGATGACAAGACAAAGTGGATTAAGTGTTACTCAGCACAGTGTCTTGAGCCTGCTCTTCTAGCTGAAGGTTTCCCTAAGGATGCATCCTACACAGCATTCCTCCTACAGCAGGATGGGGTTCAGCAGATCTAGGCAACAGTCAGATGCCTGGAATTCTCTCCCACAAGTTCAAAGAATTACTTGTAACACGTACCAGGCACGTGTAGCTCAGGGTAACACCCTCACAGGATGTTCCTGTACTGCCAACTTCATCTTTCATCAGTGTCTTGAGCACAGGCATTTCAAAGTAAAACTTACCAGTGCCTTAATATTTAAAATAAAACCTCTTTTACAATATTATTCAGCAGTATCTGGAACATTCCACATGGCAGTGGAAGTGTAAGTATCCCAGCTAGAAACCGCAGGCAGGTTTTGCTTTGTAAGAGAAACAGCACCATTAAACCAGACTGAAAACAACTCTGGGAAAAGAGTAAACAGCCATGAAAAACTTCCTGTAAACACTTAAATATGTTTCCAGAGCTGCCCAGACCTCATAAAAAGCTTTTCAAAAGATAATTCACCAGCTGTCAGAAGACCAGGTGAGGAGCAAAGTAGTCCAGAAAGACCATCCATACTCCACTTTCCTGTGCACTGGATTGCCACAGAACCACTTGCACTCTGGAATCACCCCATCACTTTCCAAATTAGGATGCATGCGGGACAGTGCAGGGAATTCTTTGGAACCGTGGATTTTAAAGACAGAAACCTGGGGCATTTTTGTTCGGGGTTACTGCAGAATGAGCCATTACACACTCTTGCTCACAGGGAGTCTTCTGACCTGGTTCTGAGTTTTTTCGAAGAGTATGTATAACAAAAGTGATATTTAAGGTATTTGTGTTCTCAGCAGAAGTATTTACATACATTTTGGTATCTGCAGCAGTTGAAAGGGATAATGAGTGTTTTATGACTTCAATATCTCCAGCCAAAGGATGGTTCAAGAAGCCAACCCAACAGCTCTGTCCTGACACTGCTGAGAATGGGGATTTTGTGGTGCAGCTGGGCTGGGACCATGTTCACAGCTTACATCACATTTGCACAGTGAGTGCAAAGCAGCATCAACACAGGCTTTCAGAACCATCTTGTGCTGCAGTATCCCTGGGATCCAACCAATGGCTGTGCAAACACCACACTGTTCTCTCACACACATCCCAGGGGCTCAGGCCCTGTCTCGCATCACTCTGACAACAAACCGTGGGGACAGAGGACATGGCTGATGGTTTGCAAGGGACAATGTGGGAGATTCTGAACGGACTGTGAAGGGGGTGGAAAGAAACTGGGAACCTAAAATACCTCTCTGCAGGACATGGCTCAGCCTGGCAGGACAGGGAGGACAAGCAGACAGTCTGTGACAGCAGAAAGGGCCCCACAGCTCCTGAAGCTGCTTCAAGTGGCTGTGACTGAGGGAATGTTTTGAGACAGACAGTGCTCAGGAAAAGGGAAGTTCCTCTCTAAGTACAGGGGGGAAGGGAGGAAATGACATAGTGACAATTTCCACACAGGGAATGATGTATTGCAGTTACATTAGAATCCTTCTAGGAACTCAATACATTAATACTAGAAGAAATTCAATAATGTACAGCTTTAAAACTGATAAAAGACGATAAAAGAAACTGTTCACTTCTGCCATAGCCCACAGCTATGGGCTCTGCAACTCATTTCCACACCTGCAGTTCAAGCAATGACTGAGTTTCAAGGGAACTGGACATGGGCATGGATAAGAACACCCAGGTAGAGGATCACAAATGTTTTGTGGTATTTTACTTCACAGCTGGATACTGGAAATGCCACAGAAGCTTCCTGTGGTTCTCTTTCTTTCAGAAATGGAAGGGTAGGACATCTCAATCACTGATGCAATGGAGCAATTCCAACAGTAATGAGGAGTGCAGAAGCAGAACCAGGAGTGCCTCTCAGATGTGGGACACACAAGGGCCACTGTCCATGCTCCCTACAGAACTCCTGAGCCGATGGCACACACACAGATCCTCCCCCCTCACTCACCTCTCCCAAGAAAATGAAGCATAAGGCCCTGAGCCAGCAGCATCTGCCCAGTCCTCAGGGTGCAGCCCCAGCCGCAGTCGGTGGTTAACGCAGAGCCCTTGATCTGAGGGAATTCCTCTCGGTATGTCAGCCAGATCCTGGAAATAAAATCCTTACGGAACTCCTCGACATTTCCCGAAATCTCTGTGTTGATTTTATCAAAATTGGACCCATCTGTAGAGAGCTCACCAGATTCTGGAAGGCAGAGCACAATTTGAGTTATACCTTGGTATGGCACTTTTATTAGAAAGCAATTAACGAGCATACAACTATTTAGTTAGAGAAACAGGGCACATTTACAAAATGTAACAACTGCTTCAAAGACAAGAAAGGAAAATCTGAAAGCAAATGTAACAGAAATGTGCCAGATGATAAAAAAGGAAAAATGAAAAAAGAGCCATGCAGACATCACTGTGCCAGTGTAATTACTGACCTGCAAGTAATTGCTTAATTTACCCAACTGTAAATGGTCAAATAGAGAGAGAGGCTGAGAAAACTGCACACTGGACAATGACAACAAGGGTGTTGGTGTAGTGACTCCTGGCACAGGTGTTGTCACTGTTTCAGTCAGGAGTTTTCAGAAAGAACATCTCAAATTGATGGTACATGAAGCAAAGTACAAATGACAGCATTAATGCTCACAGAAAGAGCAAGGCTGGAGTGCAAACTCTGAGTAAAGCAGGATGGGTGGCATGAGTGGTGGACATTTAAATGAGTATTTTCTAAGGTTTTCATATTTGTATTTTGAATTTGGTAATTGGTGATGACAGACTTTCTAAAAGATTAAACATTCATACAGAGAGCTCCTGCTGAGTAAGAGTGGAGTGAGTGAAGTGCTCTCTACTCACCCTCAGTTTTGAAGTGGTAACATTTTCCCAGCAGAAAGACTGGAGAGTTTCTGCTGAAGTAAGTTTTTGTTTTCAACACCCAACCTAAAGAGATGCAGAACAAATACCAATTTGTGACTGGAGTACTCCAAAAAGGAATTGCTAACAGCATCTGGTTAAGCCAAAGGTAAGCCCTGAAAGGGCAATACAAAAAAAAAGTATTGAAATTGGGTTTTAGTTTCATAAAAATATCACATAGAGGGAGCAATGGCTCCTGTTCCCCTTCAGCCACGTGGCAGCCCTCAAGAAAGTAGAAAACAAAATATCTTTTCATCTTTGCCAGACATCTCCAAGGCTCAGTTATGAGAATTAACGAAATTTATCAGAACCTGGTGGGAAATCTGAGCAACCTCAGCCCTAAAGGCAAAGCAGAAAAATCAAGGACAGATTAGTAAAGGGCACAGTTGAAAATCTGGTTGCTCATAAATAAATTATTGATGTTCAGCTGTGGAAAAGGACGTTACTCAAGGGTGTGAAACAGATTCTTCAGGGGAGTTTGTATCTCACACACAGTCCTATTTTTTCCAGAAAAGTAGATTTAAAAACAAAAAAACTTTGTGCAGATGAGTCTGTATTATCCCTGTTTAAAAGTCCATGCAAACAAGCATAATTTACATAATGTATGTGCTGTTTTCAGAGTAGGTAATTTTAAAAGACATTATGCAAATTTATTTGAGAAATGAAAAGCTAAAGAAGTTTTAGTTGGGCTGTTTATAATATCAAAGAAAAATTTTTCGAGGGCCATATTGCATTTTTATCATTAATTAGTGACATTCCCAGATGGTGATCCCATCCATGTCAACAAGAAACATTCCATCCTTTTCAATGGAGGCAGGACCTGCCCAGACACTCTTGCACTTACTGTATTTCATGTTGTTCCATGCAGACATAAACTTTGATTTTATCTTCTCTACTTCATCTGTCCCTGTGGCCTCCATATTCAAATCCTGGAGAAAAAGCCATCGCTGTCTTGTAAGGCTTTCAGTTCTGCTGCTGGAGAAACACAAACATAAACACATCCATGGGCACAGCATCCCCCACGCAGGTACTTAAGCTCAACACAGCCAGGAACAGCAATAAACTCGCAGAATCCTCCACTACCAGACACTGAGAAGCAATCCCACATTCCATGAATAAGTAATAAAATAATTTAATTCCAAATATACACCAATAAAAGCACTACACAAAGCTAAATAAAATATAATGTTCTCCAGCAGCTCTCCCTTGCACAGTGAGGTGATCTGGAGCACACAGCCTGTGCTGGCACACAGGCACACTCATTTCAACCAGCAGTGGGATGAACATGCATCTCACTAAATAGAACAGACACTGCTCTTCTCTGCTGAACACAGCACAGTAAGCAGGTTTTGTGTTACCAATGGGGCAGGTGGACTACAGGGGGAGTTTGGTCCTGTTTTCCCACATTTCTGAGAAACAGGGATAAAGGGAGTGTATGTTCTTTCTGTATTATTACCACTTCAGGTTTCTTTTGAGGTGAAATCTGCCCTTTCTGTAAGAAGAAATTTGCTATTCATTAACAGCTTCCTTCACCACATGCATTCTGTCAGTGGTTCACTTTAAATCACTTGATGCAGGAAGTTTTCTTGATGGTATTTGGTAGCCCAAACACTTCCACAGACAGCTGGAAAATTAAGAGCTCCTGTTTCAACAGGAAGTTCTGATAACACCACATGGTGATGTCAGCAAACTGAATTACCTTGTTTAATTAATGAACTTGGGCCAGGAGACAACCTCCTTACCTTAAAAGGAGAATCTAGAACTGTATTTACCTTTCCACATGTTATTCCCCATTGAACTGGGATCAAAAGCAGGACAAAGACTAAACTGTGTCACTTCTCTCCATTGGGAGCACAGTTTAAGTAAAACTCTGATCAGTGCCAGTGTAATTGAAGCGAGGGTGAAGATGTCAGGGTGACAACACCATCAGAAGGGTGACAACACCATCAGAAGGGTGACAACACCATCAGAAGGGTGACAGTACCATCACAAGGGTGACAATCTCACCAGAGCCTGAGGGTGCTCACAGATCCCCTCTTTCACTCTGCTGCACAAGCCCTCCCTAGCATGTTTTCCCATTATTCCATCATGTTATTTCATAAAAATCTGCTTTTTGACAGAACAAGAAGCAATGCCAGCTTGCAAATGTGGGGAAAGTCTGACTTTTTTTTTTTTGCCAGTGAAAACAAGAAATGGCTACAATAACCCTGCAATGACTGACCTTGAGTTAAGCTGAGATTGTGCAGGGGAGGGAAGAAAAAGACAATTTCAAGTTGGGTTTTAACTTCCTGCCTTTTCCCCCCTCTTTTTCCTTTAGGAAAAACTGACTATATCATCAGCTCCAGATGGCAAAGCTGGTAAGATGAACTTCTGCAGGAGGTGTGTTTGGTGCTGTCTGTCCCCACATGATCCATCAGCAACAGGCATTTATGCAGAAGCCACTGATTGCTTTAAAAGCCAATTCCTATAAAAGCTTCCTCTGGCTAAAATTAGGAATGAAACAAACTCTGCAGTTCCAAAAGGGCCTGAAGGTAAAATTATTTAAATGAGAAAGAAGCTCATTTTCCTCTAAAAGACAATAGTCAATGCAGCACATTTATCTTCCTTCCAGCTACATTTCTTCCCTGGCATTATACTAAAGAGGCAAAAAGGGCTTCCAAGAAGAATGGCAACACAAACCAGGCACATTTAGTCCACTGGGAAAATGCAGGTTCTTCCCATCAATATGAGGAGGCATCAGCAGGAGTACCACTGAAATTTATGCAACAGCACCAGGAGAAGGTCCCAGAAAATACAGATCCAAGCCCAACAGGCACAAAAGTATTAGATTATTAAATCTAGAGCCAATGATTTTCTACTGATGTTGTCTCTTGTAAGAAGTTATCCAGATACACATTCCCAGGATGATGTTCCCTCCTGGAGCAGCAGGACACTCCTGTTAATGGAAACCTCAACTCCTGACGCCCCTGACCTCCCTCACCCGCCCCCGAGGGGGTGGGAACACTGAGGGGGGGTGTTTGTTGACACTGAGGGGAAAACGCCCCAAACTGCCCAAGAACAGCGTTTGTGTTCATTAACAACACAAAGGCAACGCAGCCCATGAAACAGCAGCGAGCGATCAAACGAAATGAATGAAGCCAAACCGTGACAACTATGACACAAACTACTTCTATTAATCAAGAATTAGGACCCCTTTGCTTTGGATTTCTACCTGTGAAGAAGCGGAGCCGGCGGCACCCACAGTCGGCGGAACCCACAGGGGAGAAGGGCGGAGAGTCATCCCCGGAGGTCATTCCTGAGCCGCTGCGAACACACGGACAGTCGGACACACACGGACTGGAGCTGGACCAAGGGTTGGACTTGATGATCTCGGAAATCTTTTCTAACCCAGTCGATTCTGTTTCTACTTAGAAGCTGGAGGGTGAAAACGAAAACACCAAAACGCGGATTATTTTTTTTCTCCTTAAAGTCCTGCAGCAGAGACGGAGCGTGTTACTCACAGCCAGGCAGGAGCGCAGACACCGCGACCCACAGGACACGGTCCCACGGCCGCGCCCGGGCCGGCCCCGCCGGGGGTCCCTCCGGCCCGCCGGGACCCCTCACGGGACCCTCACGGAGCCGACCCCCCATCACGGGGCCGATCCCCCCTCACGGGGCCGCCCTCGCCATCCTCGGGGCCGATCACCCGTCATAGGACCCCCTCACAGAGGCGATCACCCCTCACTGGGCCGATCCCCCCACACGGACCCGCCCCCGCCATCCCCGGCGCCGATCCCTCCTCACGGGGCCGCTCCCCCGTCACGGTATCCCTCACCCTTCATGGAGCTGCT
>VWZD01001304.1:15614-133059 GCA_013396695.1 Sakesphorus luctuosus | reverse complement strand
CGGGAGCGGGAAAGCCCCTCACGGTGTCCGCAGCTGCACTTTCACAGCGTTTCTCTTTCTTTGTTTTGTTTGTTTGTTTTTTTTGAAGAGTTTTTGGGTTTGAGGGGCTTTGTTTGGGTTTTGATGGGACTTTTGTCGTTTTGTTTGGTATTTTTTGTGTAGAGGTTTTTGTGGGCGTTTTTGTTTGGGGTTTTTTTTTGGTGGGTTGGGGATTTTTTGTGTGTGTTTTTTTTTTGGTTTGGTTTTGGGTTTGGGTTTTTTTGGGGGTGGGAGATTTTTTTGGGGTTTTTTTTTTGTGGTTTTTGTGGTGTGAGGGAGGGTGGAGCTTTTTTATTTGGTAGTGGTTTTTTGTTTTGGTTTTTTTTTTTAATTCAATATCTTTTGACCCCACTACAGCAAAACGCTTCCCAGATCTCCAGACTGGAGGATTTCAGTCCCAGCCCAACCCTTGCCGAGATCATACCCTGATTCAACTCCCTTCTCTAAAATACATCCGAGCCACTGCGTCTCCTCTTAACTCTTCTGAGGGATTTTGGGTTTTTTTTAGTGTTTTATAAAGTAGGTTCTTCATTAATCTGTTTGTCTTAAGCTGCTTAAAAATACTCATTGGGTGTATCAGGAGCCAAGGGCTTAAAGGAAAAAAAAAGTGCAGGATTTGTGAAGGATTGACTTGAATTTCTCAGCTGTCTGGAACTGGCATTACAGCTCAGCATCCTATAAAAGGATGATGTTCCTGCTTTCCCTGTGTACTCACCAGCCCAATTTTATGTTCAGGAAGGAAAGTCAGGTGGGTTTTTTTTCCATTTTGTGATTTTACTGCCTTCTGCTGGTCAGAAATGTTCAGGCTGAGTTTAATTCCTTGTAATCAGCACATGATTGTAGCACATGATCTAAAATTTAGCTTTGGTACAAATACCAACAGTAGGTGTTTTGTGCATTTCCTGCTGGGTTTTTTGTGCATTTCCTGGTGGGGTTTTTGTGCAGTCTCATGGGTGTATTTCACACAGTAAGGTCAGTGAGTAAAGGGGATTGTAGGTATTACTGTGCAAAGCAGACAACACCACGTTCAAAGCTCTGGCTGTTGGCTTGAAGTGGGGATGTAGCAGATCACCTTTCTAATCCTCCTGTGCCTTTCAGCTCACTGCCTGCCCTTTGCTTCCACCCAAAGAGAAAGATTTAAAAATAAAAACCTGGTTTGAACAAACTGTGGCCCCTCAACAGAGGATGATCTGTCAGTGCAGAAGGAAATGGGCCTCCTGCAACCAGAATTTCCATGATCTTTTTCAGGAATAGTAGTTGTTTAAAGTTTAATCTTTGCTTTTATTCTCAGAGACAGAGATGAATGTGCTTGTCTGTCTGTGTATGGGCTGGAATGTGGAGAGCTGAGCAGGTAAGGTGGCTTGGGTCTGGCTGAATGTTGAGCAAAGAAGCACCCAGTTCATCAGAGGAAATGGCTGTTCCTTGCCTGAAATGGAAGAACCACGTGCTGAGCTGACAGGCCACACCATGGGCCATCTGGGTATACACTGGAAATCCCCAGGGCAGGCACACTGTGGAAAGGAAGATACTTATTTTCTGCATTTTTTCATGCAAAACAAAGCTTTTGTCAAATACTCAGCAACCATAAATAACTGTCTGTAAAGAGGGTTTTCTTCCCATTCACTAATTCCTGTTTCTGTAGAAAAGATTTGCAGAGGGAGTGGGAGAGAACTTCAACAAACTTCTAACAAATGCCACAGAGTTCTCACTTTCACCATTTCAGTGGCATAAAGCTCCATTTGTGCTAAATGAATGTAGGATAGTAAGGAAACAAAACAGGTATTCATGGGAAATATTATTTATTTTTGCTTTTTTTAATAGGTAAACCAAGTGGGTAGCACCAAGTGGTAATGGCAAGACTAAAAATTAGAGGAGATACCCTCTGATTTGTGGAGATACACAACATTTGTCCACCAAATACTGCAGAATGGTAAGAGGACACTGGGCAGTGGGGAATGAACCTTTTGCTCCTGGATCTCCCACTGGCCCTACTCAACCTGAGAAGTCATTGGAACACCATCAATAATCTACAATAGATTTGGGAAAGCTCGTTAAACGTGGCCAAATGTGCTTTCCCAAACAGCCATTTGGCTGCTGCCTGAGCAGGTCACAGAGCTTGAGAGAAGGGAATTTTTCCTCATTTATTTTTAGTTTCATTTCCTAGGGAAGTAAGCCATCTGTGAGCTGTTTCCCTCTGGAAAGTTTTGAATCTGCTCTGCAATTTAAGTTTGCAGAGCCTCAGAGATACTAAATACATCCAGATTTTGTGGAAGTAAAAGGAAACCCTGGAACAGGATAGGGGGAAAGATGGGATTCCAGGCTGTGGGAACTTGTTCTCCATCCTTTGAAGCAGCAGTTAGGGTGGAAGGGGCAGTATAAGCCTGGATTGCTGCTGAGGTGGTTGGCTCCCCCAAATTAGCCAGCACTCTTCTGCTTGTAACACTTAATCCATCCAAACCCAGATTTCCTTATCCCTGGATTAGGTTAGGGAAGAGGAGGCTTCAGTAGGGTACTTGTAAGAGTCTGTGCCCAGACTGCCCTTATAATGTAAGATCTTGGTTAAATACCTTGAAGAGGAAATAAAGAGCCCATTAGTGGCATTTCCAGAGTGTTAAACTGGGAGGGATGGAAAGCTGTGTTAGGGTAGAAACAGAACCTGCCTGAAAGGGATAAGCATGAGCAGAAATTAAGGGAGGCTCAGCTGGGAAAACTGAGTCCTCTGAGGAGATTTAACTTCAAGCACCCATCTATTTATTACAGTGAAGAACTCTGAAAGGAAATCATTTCAGGACACAAAGAACAAAGGCAGAAGTGAAGCTGACATCAAACACCACCATATGAGGAAAAGTTAGGGCAGTTCTAGGGATCTGTGGAGGAAATAACAAAAATGTGAGGGATGTAGTGAAGGCTGCAGGCACTTGGGGAGTCCTCACTCCTTTTCTCCCCTGGTTTTTTGTTCATCCAGCAGAATCTGGGCACACGAGGCTACTGNAAAGGTTAGGGCAGTTCTAGGGATCTGTGAAGGAAATAACAAAAATGTGAGGGATGTAGTGAAGGCTGCAGGCACTTGGGGAGTCCTCACTCCTTTACTCCCCTGATTTCTCATTCATCCAGCAGAATTTGGGCACTGGGCACACGAGGCTACTCCTTGTCTGAGAACAGCAGCATCCTCTCTTGCCATGCATGTCTAGAGAGGATCATTCTGCTTGTGCAGTTCATGTTGCACATATGGAGTTCCTTATCTTTAAATACATTATTTGCCAAGAGAGGCAGAGATTTGGCCCTTCCTGAGTGNTATATATATATATATAAGGCTCGAGGAGTTACATCTGTGTTTGCAGGATGCATTTACCAATTTGATTATAGCTGAGTAAAAGTAATTCTCAATAAAAAGAAGCGTTTTAGGCCCATGTTTGAAAGGATTCATGTGGTTCATGGACAGGTACCCTGGGGAATTGATCAAAATGCTTCTTCGTTCCCACCCCTTCAGTGTGAGAGCTGTTGTTCCACAGGCCCAGGTGGAAGAGAGAGCCATGAACTCGGCCCAAATTCAGCTCACAGTTGTAGACTCAGTGTTTCATTCCTCACCTTTTTGTTATCACAGACTAAAAGGTGACTTTCAACAGGACAGTCCATGTCTTGGTGAGCTGCTTTTCCACATTGAAGACATGACCTTTCACAGTGTTCCTCAACTCCCAGGGCTTTTTTTGTGTTCTTTGTTGTGGTGCAGTGCTAATGCACCCACACAGGTGATCAGATACCAGACACCATTTCCTTGGAGCAGCAAATCCTTGGTAGTGGTGACTAACTCCATTTTGGAGGCAGTGATGTCTCCCAAAGGCTGATGCTCCACTGGGTTCCAGTGTAGAACAAAGCAGGTTTATTCTTTGCTTCCTAAAACATGGTGAAGAATTACAGTGTGTTAAGGGAGAGTAACTATTCAGTACCCTCATAATGCTGATAAAAGTTCCAGGGTTTCAGTGGGTTGCTAGAAATGCATAGCCTCTATCCAAACAGTAATTTAAATTAACTTGGGCTGTCTGAAAGTATTAATTGCAGTGGACACAGTCCCTCCACTGAGGCTGGTCTTGATTTGTCTTCACCCTCACTCTGAGATACCAGACACCCTTGAGGACAATTCAAAAGCACAAAAGGTGTGTGTTTCTACCAACCTCAGCGATCTCCTGCTGTTTGAAGTGACCTGTAGACTTTGATGGGCTGTTACTATCTGAAAAGTAATGAGGCATCTGTTATTTTTCTGAAGTTCCCTTCATGTTGACTATTAATTGAGGGATTTTGTTCATATTTAACCCAACTAAAATAATAGGAGAAACCCTATTTCTCTTCAAAGCAATACCCTCCCTGTGCAAGCACATAATTTTTACTGTATTTGGTAGAGATCCATTTTATATCCATTTGTCTCATCCAGCTGCCCTGTTGGCCACCTCCAGATGGCTGGAGCTCATCTGGCCCAGGTCTAAGCCACAGGAAAAGTCCAGGAACAGCAGGGCACGGAGGGATGAGCAAAGGTGACAGCAAAACTCAGTGCCTGCGGCTTAACCAAGGTCTTCTCTCTGTGGTAGCAACTGACAGGAAGGGAAAATGACACCTAAAATCCAAGAGGATGGAGCTTGGATACTCAGGGCTCTGTGTCCGGGCTGCTGGGGCTGGGCTGCTCTTTGCACCTTCTGGCAGCGAGAAGAGTTTCCCTTTCAGAACTGCAGGATTCCAGTTTTGGTCTCAGAGGATTAGGCAGGGACAATCTGCCCAAGGGCAGGGCTGAATTAGCCCTCCTGCAGCTCAGACTGATGCCATTTTGGAAAGGAAAATCCATACAGGATGGAGGAAAGAGGAAATATTCCTGGTTGTCCTTTATCCTTTGGGCTCTTCTTGGTGAGCACACACCCTATATGAGAATTTGGTCACAGAATCTTAGAGTGTTTTAGAGTGAAAGGGACCTTAAAGGTCATCTCATTGCTGGGCAGGGACACGTCCCAGTAGACCAGGTTGCTCCTAGCCCCATCCAACTTGGCCTCGAACACTTCCAGGGTTAGGGTAGCCACAATTTATGTGGATAAAAGAAAGTAAATAGCTTATCCCATCCTCTCTGCGATAGAATCCTCTGGTGTGCAATTCTACATGCAGGCAGCAACTCCAGAGCAAAAGTGTTTTGTTTTGGCAGAGGTTTGTGGGGTGTTTTCTCCCTTCCTCTTGGGAGAAGAACATCCCTTTCTCAGTGCCTACAATAGGTCTTTGCTTCTCAGCATCTCCATCTGTGTGCACGTGTGCAAAGCACAACAGCACGTTTGTGTCACAGGCCACAGTCTTATGGGATTCACTTGGTGTGTGCACAGAGCCTGATTAAACCCCCTGGGATTACTCACACATGTATATTTGCAGATTTGGGGGCCTGGCATTCCCTGTGTAAACACACACAAACAGGAAAGCAGAGTAATGATGTGCAGCTGGAAATCAGTGGCTCCTGGGAGGGCCAGAATCGGTGTCCCCACTGTGTGGGAAACGCTCACACGATGCAAACAGATGGAGAGGGTGCATTAACACTGCTGCTTTGGGACACTTCCTGGGTTGCTATTAATAGTTCCCTGGTTGAGATCAAGGCACTGCCTATGTTGGGTAACAGTGACTTNTTCTCCTCAAACCAAGACAGTCATATGCTTTGAAATCCCAGATTTTTTTTTTAACTCCCTACCCTCTACCTTGTCTTCCCTTTAGAATGACCCCAAATACAGCACGTGGCTGGAGAGATTGCCACTCCCTGTTTGGATGGGGAGATGGATGTTACATCTTCCAACCATCTTCTGAATCATCATTAGGGATGATTTTTAGCCTTTCTAAAGGAAAAGTTGATTCCACACAGGGCAGGACAGACTGAGAGCCCAGTTGTGTCCCTGCAGGCAGGACCGTGGTGGGCAGTGGGTCCCTCAGTGCCACACTGGGAGGGGACATGGGTAGCCCTGTGACACCAAGCGAGGTCTGGAGCTGTGCCAGGGGAGGTTTAGGTTGGACATCAGCAGGAATTTCTTCACCGAAAGGGCAATTAGACATCAGAAGGGGCTGCTCAGGGAGGTGGCAGAGTTACCACCCCTGGTGGTGTTAAAGAAAAGACTGAACATAACAGTCAGTGCCATGGTCTGATTGACAGGGTGGTGCTTGGGCAGAGGCTGGATTTGATGATCTCATGGTCTGATTGACAAGGTGGTGCTTGGGCAGAGGTTGGATTTGACGATCTCGTGGTCTGATTGATAAGGTGGTGTTTGGGCAGGGCTTGAATTCGATGATCTTGTGGTCTGATTGACAAGGTGGTGTTTGGGCCCAGGCTGGACTTGATGACCTCAGAAGTGTTTCCCACCCTCACTGGTTCTGTGAGTCTGTGAAGTGCCCCCAAGGCTCAGCACACACGGGACTCCTGCAGCAGTTTTGGGTGCAGGCTGGCATGAGCTGCTGGGAGGTGTGAGCCAGCTGGAGAGTCTTTTCCCAAACCATCCACAGATCAGTGCTAGGAACGACCCCAAACCTGCTCCATTTGCCAGCGGGAATAAAGTGGCACTGCGGCGTCTGTCCGAGCCCGAGGGAGGGCAGGAGGACAGGGATAAGGAAAGGGACAGGGATGGGGATGGGGACGGGGATAAGGAAAGGGATGGGGATGGGGAGGAGGAAAGGGACAGGGATGGGGATGGGAGGCACAGGGATGAGGACAAGGAAAGGGACCGGGATGGGGANNNNGGGATGGGGACAACGACAAGGAAAGGCACAGGGACAAGGAAAGGGCCCGGGATGGGCGCGGTGCCGGTCCCTCCCCGCCCCGCCGTATATCTGCGAGGAGCGGCCCCTGCGCGCGAAGGGGGCGGGCGCNCCGCCGGGGAGCGGCGGAGGGAGGGGGAAAATAAAAAAAAGGGAGGAAAAGATCGGTGGAATTCCGCTGGCGCGAACAAAGGGCGGCCCGGCGCTTTGTGCAGCCCCTGTGGCCGCACAATGGGCGCTTTCCTGCCGGCCCCGCCGCGCCCGGCCCGGCCCGGCCCGCACCTGGGCGCGGGTCTGGGGCACGGAGCTCCCCGAGCCGGGCACAGCAGGGCCGGCTCCCCGCGGCACAGCCCCGCACACACCGCCCTGCGCCGTCCCCAAGTTCTGCTGTGTTTTCAAAGGGGACAATGTATAGGAAATTACCGGCTAATGGCAGGTTTCTGCAGGTCTGTGTTCCCATTCAGCCGTGTGGTTCCAGGTAGGGACACAGTTTCTGTTCGCAGGTGTGAGCAGGTGGCCTTTGGCCATGGCCTTTCTCCTGCCTTGGACTGGCAGTGGAGTGGAAGTAAGAACCACCAGTTTAGCCTGTGCTCTTCAGGAGGCTGTGGATGGTAGTGAAAGGAGTATCATTTTCATGCCATTGAGTGAGAAACTGTAGGTACAAATAGTTGCAGTTAGAGGAGCTGTGATGGAAAAGGGTCATGGACAAAGAAATAGGTCAGAGGAAAAGGCTGGGTTGGAGGTAGAGCAGTGGCATCAGTCCCACTCCACTTGCTCCCTGGAGACAGGGCTGAAAACATTGTTCCTCTCTCCCAGTTCTCTGGAGATTTTGGTGTGCACCAGCCAGGGGTCAATGTGACATACCAAAGAATGGGGGGAGGTGGATTTGCTGCCAGACCGTTTTTCCTGCTTTTTGATTGTAGCCATAGAAATAGTCACATGAGAGGACGAGACTGAAGTGAGAGCCTCAGAGCTGTGCAGCCCTGGCAGGAAGTTAAATACAGTGGCCCTGGGGTGGCCACTGCAGTGCTCACAGTGTTCCTGCCTGGTGTGGTGAGTTCATGGGGCCACAGCACAGATGTGCCACCTCTGTGCCCCCCTGGGCTCACCCAGTGCACTGGGTGTGTGCTCAAACCAAGGGGCAGCAGAGTGTGTGTGTGGGCAGAGGTGGCCCTTGTGACATGGCAGAAGGACCCAGGTGGTCTGCACTGAGGCTGTTGCACCTCCAACTCTTTCTTTTACACTTATTTGCCAAGATGGTTGTATTTCTGGGATTTCCCATACTGTAGGGTCGTGTCTGAGGAACCTCGAGTTCCTGGTTCATGGGCTGCACGTGCAGTGCTTGTGAAGGCAGAAACTTGAGATGTTGCACCCAGAGGTGCCCAGAGTGGGCTGTTGCCCTTCTCAGGCTGTCACAGACTGTGCTGCTGTGAACGTTACAGTTTCAGAGGGTAAGGAAGGTATGGAAATCCCACGAGCTGTGTTGGTGGCTGCTGGAAGCCCTCCCCAGCTCCATTGTTTGAAGAAGAATAGATCTGTCCCATTTTCACACTCTGCCCTCCGGTTTGGCTTAACTCGTGGAGGTAGTCACAGGATTTGTCTTATTCACAGGAAATAGCTGTGCTGCTCTTGGTTTGCCTAATAGCCTGTCCCTCAAATGGGATGTAGTTCAAATCCATGAAAGTAAATTCATTTAGGTATCAAACTGCAAGTTTGTAAATGGGTAGTTACAGTAGAGGTAGAAGAAGAAACACAAGATAGGCTGTCCTGTTCTTGGAAAGGGCACAGATGTGGTCTCACAGCTCTGCTTTACCAGGTTTCTTCAGCCAGTGTGCTGCCTCTCAGGGTGTATTCCCAATGCCAGTGCTGTGTGCCAGGTCATTGCATCTCAGTCTTTAAGTGCTGGGGAGGGGCTATCAGCGATTACCACAATAGTTTCAAAATATCTTTTTGGTGCTGTCTGTTACAGGGTATCTTCATGATGAGGTCCTTCTGGGTGTTTTGTTAGGAGGCTTTAAAGCAGAGGTTTAACCTGAACTTGGGCCATCACATGTACTTGCTGATTCTTCCTGGCTCCATCAGAAGAAACTCCTGAGTTAAACTTACTATAGTGGTTTAATAATACCTGAGATTTTGCCTGAAATTTTGAATTGGAAAGAATTGTTTTATTAAACTGTATCAGATCATGCCCTTCTGCAGTATCATAATACTTCAGTGGTGGCACATACACGGTTGTTTCCTTCTCAGGGTAAGGACAGATGTACTTCAGTGCCTCTGTGCAGCTCGTGAGGTATTTGGGGACTTGGGGAGGGTTAGTGGGAGGCAGGATCCACACTGACAGAGGTGAAGTTCACTCCATGAGATGTCTCAATGAAAACCAATCAGTGTGTTATTCTTGAGGGGCCTGTTCACAGAATCATAGAGTGGTTGGTTTGGGAGGGACCTTGAGGATGATCTTATTCTACCCCTACCATGGGCAGGGACACCTCCCACTGTCCCAGGGTGCTCCAAGCCCTGTCCAGCCTGGCCTTGGACACTCCCAGGGATGGGGCAGCCACAGCTTCTCTGGGCACCTGTGCCAGGGCCTGCCCACCCTCCCAGCCAGCAATTCCTTCCCAATATCCCACCTAACCCTGCACTCTGGCATTTTAAAGCTGTTCCCAGCAGGGCTGAGTGTTTAATGGTGTGTCTGGCCCCTCTGGGGTTGTTCTGCCCCGTCCCCACCACACACTCACCCCGTCACCTCTGTCCAGTTCACATTCCCAGCTGCATTATCCCAGTACATTTCCTGGGTTTGGGGCCCCTTGGCAGAGAAATGGGATGTGGAGCCCCCACCACTGAAAAGGTCAGTTCTGTGTTCCTGAATGTCCCAGTAACTGAAGCATGTCATACCCAGCACTCCAGTCTTTCCAGGGGCAGGCAGAGGAAAAGATGTGCAGATTTTTTTAGAGTTTAAATAGAGACAAAACATCACCCTTTAAACCTCACTGAACAAACACAGTTCAGTCAAACCCACATAGTCTTTCATGTGAGCCCCTGACTCAGTGCCTTGTTGTTGCTTTTAGACATCCTGGCACTGGGTTATCCAGGGAATCCAGAACTGCTTCTTTGGCCAGACTGTTGCCACTTTGCAAGTGTCTTGACTTGGAAAGAGTTTTGCTTCTCCTTTACTGATTGCACAGTTAAAGAGGCTCCTTCTGACTTGAACAACATCCTGCCTTACCCTCTGCTTTACTGTGTGTTTCAGCCTCACACAGTGGGATTTTTACCACTGCTCTGCATTTTCTTGCTGAGAATTTTCAGTTTTCCTGTCCCCAGCTCTTAATGGAGTCTGGAGAAAACTGTTTTCATCTTGTGGGTTCAGCCCCTTCCGAGGTGCTTCTGTGTGAACAGGAGTCCCACAGTGCCATGAGGTGCTGCTGTCTGGGCTGGGGGGTCTTCAGCAGAGCCCTGGCTGACAGATTTGGAAATTCCCCATCATCCAGGGCTCTTAAAATGCACAGATTTCTGGAGTAGACACAGCTCCTTGTCTCTATGGATTTGAATTGAGGGGGAGACACTTGTGTTCTCTCTGCATTTTCAGAACGAGCATCTTATTTCTGCTGCAGCTCCCTTTACACTGATGGGATGCTGAAAAGGGGACTTGGGAAGGCTGAATTTACATTTGTGTTCATTTAGAGCCCTTTTACATTGCCTGAAGGATGTGTCAGGGAGGCCTGACAGCCACCTTTGCCCAGCCCCGGGGTAAACAGGGATGGTGTGGAACCTGCACCCACTGAAACCCATTGCAGAGCTGTCACTGCCATGCAGGATCTGTGAATCGGGACAGAAGTGCTGTGGTCACAGCAGGATCTTCATCACAGCTTATTCTCTTCCCACATCCAGATGCCATTTGCATTGTCAAAACACTGTCATGGATCAGTGAAAGGATTTCTTAGCCAAGCTGTGTTGGCTGCCCCTGTTCAGCCACTGTGGGTGTCTCCTGGGGAGTCGGCAGCGCTCTGGGAAGCCCAAGAAAATCCCTGGCTGCTTAAAGCTGGAGAAGACAGGGACAACACACCATCTCCAGGGCTCTGCTACAGAGCTGCTTCTCTGTACAAGGCTTCCTTCTCTGGCTGTTTTTTTTTAGTGTGAGATGTGACTTTGATCTCCTGCAGAACCCAGTCCTGATGTGATTTTCCCAGTCCAGTGTCTTGGGAGCTCATTCCCTTCACTGCAGCCCAGGGGTGATGTTTCAGCCTCAATAATCAAATATTGTCAGAAGAGCACCACAGGCAGCGTTGTGTGGTGTCTTCTCTTTTAATATGGTGAGGAAAAAGGGAACATCTTATTGCTCATGTGTGTTAATCTAAGAACCCACACGTTCCCCGCAGCAGTCGGGATCAGGCTGGGTATTTCCTCAGCTGTAAATCAAACCCTTTCACTCCAAGGGGAAGGAAACAGGACCTCGGGTTTTGGAGGAAGGGTGAATCCAGGGCAGAGCTCTCCCTGGAGAAGGTTCGCTCTCCACCAGGACGCTCACCTGGTGACTCACACCTGGATGGAGGCAGGAGAGCCCAGGGGGAGCACGCAGGGACAGAGGGACAGGTCCCCTCCCTGCAGTGGCACCACAGGCACAGCCAGCCAGTGCCACTGGGAGTTCAGATCCAAGCACAGTGAGAGAGCACAGTAGGGAGGTGCCTCCAGCCACGTGCAGTTGTACACAACGAACTGGGTGAGCAGAGGGCGATGCTTTCACTTTAAAAGTAAACTGTGTGTAAATACAGTTTGCTCTGCTCTGAGGGAGGACAGGCAGCTTTGGTGGCACAGATGCCTCGCTGTGCCAGGCTGTCCTTCTCAAGAGGCAAAGGCTCCCTGAGTGCAGTCACTGCACATGACACACAAGATGAAGAACAGGCAGGAGTAACAGTTTTGTAATTAGCAGGATGGGGAGGAACAATTTGCGTTGCCCTTTCCAGGTGGGGAGGGCTGTGGAAAGGAGGGGCTGCCTCAAATCCTGCACTGGGTGATCCCAAGGCTGCGTCCTGACTTACCTTTGCTGTGAAAGGGAAGAGATCCTGCCCTTGCTTGGCACAACCAGGCAAGTCTTGGGGAGTTTTTTTTGGGAAGGCAAAAAGAAGAACTGATATTTCCAGTGCTCTACTTAAGCTAAAAAAGAATTTAAAAAAAGGAACAATTTTTGGTTGTGACCAGGCAGGCCACATAGAAACAGAAATAATTTCTGTGTGTGGTAAAGAACCATGGAAGGGCAAACAAATGGTTTAATTATGTTATTTGCAGCTCAGAGTACTTTGAGAATGCCCAGTTTTGTTTTGCTTTAGAAGCCAGTTCCAAGGGGAATTTTTTTCCTCTTCTTTGTGTTTTTTCTTTTTTTTTTCTATGTGAACCTCATGCACACACAATAATTAACCAGTGAAGAAGGTCAGAAAGGAAGTGACTGGGGAAGATGTACTTTAAACACAGGCATTCGAGAGGCTGTGGGCTGTAATTAACTGGAATGTTTATCTGAGGATCCCAGGTTACATGTTGAATATTAGATAGTTATTAAAGAGGCAGGGTTTTATTTGTCCTTTTAATTATCAAAGCTTTAATGGCTCTTCTACCAAATTGATTTTTTTTCTTTACATTTGGGGAATATTTTTAAATTTATTTCTCTTTTCTGCTTGGGGTTGATGTACCATCCAAGCTGGTTTAGGAAGCGTTGCTTCTGGGTGGAAATAGTGCTCAGGGTTATACTGTGACATGGACCACTAGTCATGAATAGTTTGTCATGGACAAGCAGCCTTTGGAAATGGAGGAGCAGGAGAAGGCAAGTGTGTTCACAGAATGGCTTGGGTTGGGAGAGGCCTTAAAGCTCATCTTGCTCCATCCCCCTGCCATGGGCAGGGACACCTTCCTCTAGCCCAGGTGCTGTCAGGTTTAGGGAAACTGGGACCCTGTGTGATGAAGCAGTGAGGAAACAGCCCCAAAAGTAGTCAGCTGAAGTGTTTTATACATAGGAAAGTATTCATTTGGTTGTGGGAAGGTTCTGCTCCTTATCTGGAGTGAGTGACCAGGATGAAACACGTGCTAGAAGGTGTGATTGCAGCTGGAGCAAACACAGGAGAGCCACCAGGGTGATGGAGGAGCCCAGAGCCTGTTGCAGGCTCTGTCCTTGCTCAGAAGGGGGCTGGAGGGGATACCTGGCAGGTGGGAAGGGGTGGGAGGAGAGCCATGGAACTTGGCACTGTTGGCACTATACCGGGTATGGATCACCCAGAAATACATTTGGTGATCACATTCCATTAGAAGATGGTTTCTAAATGTCAGACATGATGCTTTCCAGTGGAGAAATGGTGTCCAGATGTGAATGCAGTGGTACAGAGAGGGGCCAACGTGAGCAGGCTTGGATTAAGTAAGTCCTGCAGACTCCACTCAGGAATTTTGAGGTTCAGACAGGATCCCTTTACTCCACCTAGGGAGAGGTTTGATTGGTACTTGTGGAAGCCAGAGAGGCAGGAGTGCTTGAGAGCTGAGAGTAATGATGGTGTCTTGGTGAAACCCACAGGAGGTTCAGGTCTGACTTTCTGTGGTTGTGCTTCAGGGTGATTTTTAATACCCAGTGAGGTTATAATGAGGCAGCAACAGTGTTGATGAGTGCCAGCCTTTTGTTGTACCACATTTCTTGCCCTGTTGCACCAAATGCCCTTCTGAGCTGTGATGGTGTCGGGCAGTGCAGTCACAGCCGTGCAAACTCAGTGCCCCGAGCAATGGGCATGGCAGCTGGGCTTGTTTCTGCTCCAGCCTGGAGTGTGCTGACAGGCTGTGCCCCCAGCTGAGGCCAACATGCAGGACAAGGAGGGGCAGAGACCGCCCTGGGGTCTGTCCCAGAGCCTGTCTGGGGTCCACGAGGAGCAGGCCCTGAGCAGCACGGCTGTGGTTGCACAGCTGAGGAGAGACAGGTTTCCTCCTCTGGCTGTACTTTCCATCTGGAAACAATATCTCTTGCAAATGGGGAAGGATTTGTAGTTTTTCCTGTGTTGTGCTGCGTGGTGAGATGTAGGTTCTGATTTTCCCTGCCAGGGCTCTGTGCACTGTCAGGAGTGACACCAAACACACCGAGCAGGGGGCTGGTGTAAAGCACAGCCCGTCTGCAACCCAAGGGCAGACTTTTAACTCATCAGCCACTCTTGGACGGTGTTTTCCATGCCAAGCAGCCATTTTAATGCATTCCAGATTTTCCTACAAATGTGTCCTCACGTGTGTGTGTCTGTGAGTGTGTGTGTGCATGTGGTGGGAGCAGGGGGTGGTTTTCCCTGGGTATTGTGTGTCCCCAGCAGGAGCTGCTTGGTCAGTTTTCAGAAGCCACCTTTCAGAAGTGAAAACATCAGCTCCTGTGGATAAAGGCAAACATGAAGGAAGAGACTTCTTCCAGCCAGAATACATAAAACTTTATTTTTTTTCCTTCTGCAGTCCACTTTTTGAGAAAGACAAAATAATGCTTCCTCCAGCTGATCTTACACCCACCCTGTGGCCTCAGGAAACATCTGCTTTCCATGGGAGCCTTGATTGGCCCAGCTGGTTCCCTCTTAGAGTTCCCTTCTCTTCCATGGACAGCAGTGGCAGCCACCTGCCTTCATTCCTGCCCACCAGCAATCCCAAAGCAGGAACCCACCCCTGTGCTGTGCTGAGGTTTTGCTCAGGGAGGGTTTAACCATCTACTTGACAGGATTTCAGCAGCTCATGTTGTGCTGATCCCCAGCACAGTTCCCCTGGTGAGATCAGTCTCTTAGCCATGGTGCTGCTCCTGCAAAGATCACTGACACAGCAGAAAAAGGTCACCTGTGTCCTTGCAGCCTCTTCATCTGTCTTAGGGACTGGTTAGAGTCTCTGTATAGCCGGGAAAGGGACTGGTTAGAGTCTCTTTGGAGCTGGGATAGGGACTGGTTAGAGTCTCTGTGGAGCTGGGAAAGGGACTAGTTAGAGTCTCTTTGGAGCTGGGAATTGGCTCTGGGAGCAGAGTGGGTGGCAGTGCTGCCATGTGGTGGATGATGCTTGGGAGCAGGTTTGTCACTAATAAATTGGTTGTTGACTCTTAGAGAGGAGCCCTCTCATGGTGAGGTCCTGTAGGTATTCAGCAGCCTTTCAGCAAAGCACTTTTCTGTTGAAGGAACGGTTTGCTTTTGGAACAAAACCATTTCCACCATACTCAGAAGCTTGGCTGTCCCTGCTGAGAGGAGCTGCAGGTTCCTGCAGGGCTGCAGGATGGAGGGCTGTGGAGGGCTGGCTGACCCCATGGCTCTTTGTTGAGACAGTCCTGGAGACCATCAGCATTTCCCTCTGTTGTGCTCTACCTTTCATTCCCTCCTCTGGTGTTTTACCTACCTGTTGTATTTTCAGCCTTAGCAGTGGCAATGTGGTATTTTGGGGAAAATAGAAAACCCTGGAGGGCCACAGTGTGAGATTCACCCTCCAGGCATGGAAGGGCTGCTCTGTGCTTTTCCTTCCTGGTAAAAAAAATGCCCAGTGATGGGAATTCTGGCAGAGACCACAAGGCATTGTGCCCTGCTAGCCAGTGTCCCCTCTGCTAGTCCACAGTCCCACCTTCACCTTTCCTGCAGGGAAAGGAAAACACTTCTTTGTTCTGACACAGTCATTTATTTCCTGCTCTCTTGTCTAACTGTGACTTCAAACCCCAAAAATAGGCAAGGGATGAAAATGCAGAGTCCAGGAGCAGCTGTGTGACCAGGCTTGGGGCTGCTGTTGGGTGAGGAGAGCTCTGCAGAAGAGCTTTCCTTGGTGGGAACTGCAGAGAGCCTGCTGAGAACAACTTAATTTGTGCTCAAGGTCACATGCATTTTATTGCCACAGATGTGCACAAAAGAGCAGGGAAAAAATGAATTGCTCTTCATAGAATCATAGAATGGATTGGGTTGGAAAAGACCTCTGAGATCATCAAGTCCAACCCTTGATCCAACCCCACTGTGATCACCAGCCCAGGGCACTGAGTGCCCTGGGCTGGTGATCACAGTGGGGTTGGATCAAGATGTGGTGGATTCTCACTCAGTGCCACATCCTGAGAATCACAGAATGAATTGGGTTGGAAAAGCCCTCCGAGATCATCAAGTCCAACCCTTGGTCCAACTCCAGTCCCTTTACCAGATCATGGCACTCAGTGCCACGGCCAAGCTCAGCTGAAAAACCTCCAGGGATGGAGAATCCACCCCCTCTCTGGGCAGCCCATTCCAATGCCTGAGCACTCTCTCTGCAAAGAATTTTTTTCTGATATCCAAAGAATGTGTATATTGTGAGAGTTTTGTGATTCCTGGGAATTCATTTTGCAGGGGCTGTTCCCACCAGCTGATGACACCCCTATTCCAACCAGCACCCTGGTTCCACTCCAACAGCCCTGTGAAGGGTATTGGATCAATCATCCTCACTGGGATTCCTTCTCAGAGGTAACCCTGTCCCTGTGTCGTTGCAGGACCGTGGCTGCAGAGGTCAGGAAGCAGATCTCGGGGCAGTATGGAGGCTCTCCACAGCTCCTCAAGAACCTCACCATCGGAGGCAGCGTCTCCCACCACACCACTGTGAGTACTGCCTGCACAAGGGGTGCACAGTTGTTTCCATTAACACCTGGAAACAAATGCAGTGCTGACAGGTTGTTGACCTGAGCGGTTCGGAGAACACTGAGGAAAATAATTCCATGCAAACCCCACTAATTTTGGAGGTCTCTGTGTTGCAAATCAGTTGGCGTGGCTGGGAATTTGTTTCTGTAGAATCTTGGCAGGACAAGGTGCTCCCTTGACCAAATGTTAGTTGTTTCATCCCAGAACAGCCTGGACTGGGCATTAAAGTCCCTGTGTGTGTGGTTCTCTCCATGGAGAGCTCTTTGCAACCTCATGCACTCAGGTTGCTCTTTTCCTGTCCTGTCACTCTTCAGAGCAGGACCACAGCAACTCATCTGTCCTTCTTTGGTATTTTAAATGTAACTTTGCAAGTTGAATGTGGTTATTTCTCAGGAATGTGTATTTACTTATAAGTTTGCTGTCCACTTTTAAGAGTGGCTGAAATGTAGGTTATATTGTCAGAATCACCCTTTCTGAAATCAAATTTCCTTGCATGGCCTGCCAGTAATCTCCAATATTTATTGTGGTAAACATTCCAAGAGTGCAGCAAACTTTTTCAGGCTGGAACTGTATTTTTGGAAGTGTTTGATTTGGGTTGTTGCTGTGGGTCATGGCAGTTTCTTTTGCAGCAGTCAACTTGGAAAACAAATGTTATAGCATCTTGTTTCCTTCAAAGAGGGATGACTGGGTCAGGCAGGACTGGAAATGTGCTCTGAATCTGACAGTCTGTGCAAGTGTTGTGAGTTTACCAGAGTTCCTCTCTTTGGAGATGGGTCCTGGAGTGTTCCCTCAGTTGATGTTCTGCTTTGTGTCCAGTGTGATGTGTTAAACCTTTCCCTGTGGGGCACGAACGTGTGCTCAGAGCTGGTGTAACCTCAAAAGGGATCTCCACGTTGACCTCTGGCTTAGAAGAATGACTTCACTGCAGGCAGAGGCTTCATCTCAGAGGAGACCCGGCTGTGCCAGAGGCTGTGGGGACTGAGGAGGGCTGGAATTCCTGTCCCTCCCAGTGCCTTAGGTGTGAGCACAGGCAGAGCAGGAGGTGGCTGTGCCCAGTGGTGGGGAGGGAGCACAGGGAGGAGGTTAACGAGGGTGGTGTGGCCAGTGAATGCCTCAGCACAGCAGCTCTGCTGCGCTGGGGAGTCACAGAGCAAAGCCCTGACTTGGCAGTTCTGGATGGTCTTTTGCATAATCCAGCATTAGAATAGGGAGGGACCTGTGCTATTAGTGGTGTAGGACTGGCTGAAGCGCTCAGGGGCATTGAGTCCACTCCCCTGCAGCAGTGGGTAGCTGAGGAACTCAGGCTGGCTTTTCAGGACCCATTGGGTGTCCATCCCATGAGCTCCTGTGCCTCGCTTGTCTCACATGTGGTTTCACCTTGGAACGAGTTACCTGAATTGCCTTTCTACTCCCCACTGCTTCCAAAAAGTGAGATCTCTGCTGTGAACCTCCCCAAGCTGCTCCTCACTCACCGTTTTTGACCAGTTTCCCCTTGTGTCACCTCCTTTCTCCCTGAATTCTCTCCATTTTTTCTTCTCATTTCTGAGATGTTTCATTCTGCCATCATCCAAATGTTCATGCTCAGAGCTTCAACCCTGTTGGTTTTCACCTGTAATTCCTAATGCAGGGTCAGGTTTGTTGGTCAGGGTGCTGCCAGCCCTGTGTTCAGTTCTGGTAGCTCTCATTATCTCGTGGTATTTACAGGAAATACATGCAAGAATCCATAAAAATGCTGGAAAAGGTCATGCTGGCTGGAAGCAGGCTCTGAGCCTCCCCTATCCAACTGCATTGTGTGATGGCTGCTGTGACAAGCTCCTAGTTTGTCAGGTTAAATTGGGTGCTGGGCAGAGATGCTCTGCAGAACGATGATTAACACAGAGTGATAGTTTGGAGGAGATAGTCTGGAGGAAAAGTCTATTTAGTTAAGTCATGAGTCTGTATCCTGAGGCTGCATAATACGACAGAGGCTCACTTGTCTGAATTTTGGGTTAATTTCTCTCCCTTAGGCATCTGTCAGAATCTGCTGGGCCTGCCTGGCCTGGTTTGATAATCTGCATTATGCAGAGGGAAGGCATTGCTGCTGCGCAGCTGTGTTTGCCCTGGCAGAGCTCAGCTTGGTGTAGCCACACTGGTTTGAAAGCCTGAAGTGGGGTGTGTGGTGTGGGAGGAAACAGGAAATCCGTGCTACAGTGGATGGGTGCTTTAATAATGTGGGATTGAGCCTGACTGCAGTATGTCCATGGTGGCAGCACCTGGCACTGGTGAGTGCACACCGTGGAACTGGAGCTCAGGGAGGGTTTGGACAACACTCACAGGGTGGGATTCCTGAGACTGTCTTGTGCAGGGACAGGAGCTGGGCTTGGATGATCTTTTAAGTCCTTTCCAGCTCAGGATATTCCATGATTCTGTGACTCCAGGTGGTAGTGCAGGTGTGGTCTCTCCTGCCCCTCTTTGCTCATCATGGTGGGGGAATTCTGGTCCAGGTAAGGTCAGCACTGATTCCCTCTTGGCAGTCGCCACCAGCAGCTCTTATGGTAGTTTGTCTGAGAGTCTTTGTCTCACAGTCCAGTGGAGACATTTCATGGAGAGATGGATGTTTTGGTGAATGAAGAGCCCTCAGCATTGTGCTTGGTTGGGCCTTTTGTTTCTTGTTGACTGGAGCCAGTGCAGGGACATTCCCCACCCCACAGACCTGCCCGTGGCTGAACCTGCATAAATGCAAAAACCCATCAGCTGAATTTTAACAAGTCTCTTTCCTTTGCCTCACAAGCAGCAGACAAAATGTTGCCAGAACTGTTTCTAATTTAGGCTGTGGTAGAGCTGGGGAGAAGACACTGCTTTCAAATGAGTTTATTATTGTCAGCCTCCACCCTCCTGCCACTTTGGGAGCAGCTGATTTGAATTGCACATTCCTCAAACCCCAGACACAGGTCCGAGGCCTCGGGAGGCTTCCCCAGTGTAACCCGAGGTGCCAAGCTGGCACTCCTGGCAGGATGCAGTCCCTGCAGCTTTGAGCTTTTATTTTTGCAACCCAGCACAGAAGGCACTGTCAGTTTTTGTTGCTGAGAAGCTCTGAGAGTTACACGAAGGAGGGGTTATTTTTTGAAGTTACATTTTCAAGTCTCTCTAAACCCACTGGTGAGGGGAGTGTGTGTTTGCAGCTTGCTGGATGTGCTCTGTGCTGTGAGCCTTGTGCTGTGCTCACCCTGGATGTCTCCAGGGCTTCTGTGTTCCCTGGAGGAGCTGGTGCTCCCCACCACCAATCCCCACTGACAGAATGCCTTGAAATCACAGAGCCTGCACTTCCTTTCACAGAATTCCCAGCATCTTGCAGGATGGGGAATTTGCTTTGTTTGTTTGGTGAACCCAACTGTTTACTATGGGCCATTATAATCTGTAGTGACTAACCACTTTCTTTTCTTTCCAAGTTTGTTTTCTCTGTTGAGCAGCTCCTTGTGGTGCCTGTTAACTCTGTCAGCATCACTTCTCTCCCTGCTGGATGCTGTTCCCACTGTTCCCTCTGGATTTCTGCAGCAGTTTCACCTGGATGAAGCTGGATTTGTGGATTGTCAGACTTAGCAAAGTTACTGAGGAAGCAAAAGCTTTCTCTGAGTCTTGGTTTGATGTTTGGCTGCTTGTTGTGCTGCTTTGAATCACAGAAACACAGAATGGTTTGGGTTGGAAGGGACCTTAAAGCTCATCCAGTCCCACCTTCCATGCCCCATCCACTATCCGAGGTTGCTCCAAATCCCATCCAGCCTGTTCTTGGACACTTCCAGGGGTGGGGCAGCCACAGTTTCTGTGGTGCAGGAAGAGCAGAGTTTTGGTTTGTGTCTGCAAATGGACTCACAGTCCATTTTTCCTCGTGTGTGGTGTCTTTTCAGGAGGGCAGAGGATGCTGCCAAAGGACAGAAAATAATCACTGGGTATCAGGACTTCTCTTCAGTTGTAGCCCAGTTGTTTCTGTGCCTTGTTCTAAATTAAGCAGCTTCTGGTGCTTAATAATACTAATATTTTTAAGTTAGAGAAAGACTTACCTTGGATTTGTGTTTTCACTTTTGAGTGCCAAAGATAATCACTGAGATGTTTTTTGGTTGTTGTCCAAAACTTAATTTTTTTTCCCCTAAGAAAGGAAAATTTTGAGAATTTTAAAGACTCTGTAAAGGTCTTATTTTTCCATTTCTTTAAGTCTTTGAAGGTATATTTTAGTGGCTGGGTGTGGCACACAGTGATGTGATTTAGTTGACATGGTGATGTTTGGTCAAAGGTTGGACTCGATGATCTTGGAGGACTTTTCCAACCTTAATGAATCTGTGATTTTAGTTAGAAGAGCAGCAACTTTTCACAAAACTTGCAAATAAGCAGAGAGAACCTATACTCGGTTGTTTTACAGAAAAATCACAGCTCTTTCCAAAGGATTGGGGTGATATTTCCTGCCTGTTGATGTGTTACAGCATAGCTGAGTGTCAGTGTGTAAAGGAACACTGTTACAGGAGATACTAATTAGTCTGGGAATAAAGGGGGCTGGATTCTTGGATGTGATGTGATCTGACCACGTCTGCTCTCAGTGCTCCTTTTTCTCCTGGCAAATGAAGGTGCTGACATTTCCATATCCTTGCAAAGCACTGCTGGGTTTGTGGGCATTATCTGGGCTAATTGAACCTTTGTCTTGGATTTATTGGATGGCAGACTTTGGCTGTGAGTTTGAAGATAGCATCTAATTATTCAATATAGGTTCCTTTGTATATTTTCATTGTTTATTTGATCACAATTTAAAGGAAGAAGAAAAGACAATTTGTGCAAGTGAATGGGAAGCACAGCAAGGGGAAACATGACAGTCTCCTATGTGGCACAGCAAAGAGTGTTTTGAAGTGTTTGGAGCCAAGTCATTTTATCACCAAAATCACTGAAATGAAAAGGAAAACGAGCCAAGTCCTAATGCTGTCTCAGAGCTGATGAAGGCTTAATAGTGACTCCCATTATATGTATTTCCTGGAGATTTGGCCCTTCCTTGCTAAATGGTCTGTCCTCATCAGGCAGGGAGGATGGGAGAGGCATCCACATCCTCTTCCCTGCCCCTCCCACTGGGGCTGCTCACAGCTGGCTCTGCTCTGGGGCAGGCACTCTTTAGGAGGTTAAAACTGCTCCCTGTCTTGCTAAAACCAGCAGGGAGCCCTGAGGGCACCAGGGTTTGGGGGCTCAGTTGGTGAGTGGTGTCCACTGAAATGTTGGGCAGTCTCTGCAGGAACTCACACAGTTTATATGTGAACAGAGAGAAATAAGCTTAACTAAGTGTTCCTGTACCAAGGAATTTCAGTTACTTAAGTGAAGCATTTGTGACAGGCCTGTTAATAAATAGGTTGGGACAGCTGAAGTTGGTCAGCTTGGAGAAGAGAAGACTCTGGGGAGACCTCAGAGCATCTTCCAGTGCCTAAAGGGGCTCCAAGGGAGCTGGAGAGGGACTTTGGGCAGGGATGGAGTGACAGGACAATGGGGAATGGCTTCCCCTGACAAAGGTTAGATTTTGGGAGGAAATCCTTCCTTGTGAGGGTGGGCAGGGCCTGGCACAGGGTGCCCAGGGAAGCTGTGGCTGTCCCTGGATCCCTGGGAGTGCCTGAGGCCACTGAACAGCACAGGCAGCTCTGTGTGACGCCTCCTCCTGTGCCTTGTGGTTAATCCATCCATGCAGTGGATAAATTGCCCATGGATAACTGAGATGTGACTGTGCCAAGCATTTCCCACCCAGAGGAGCCCCCCTGCCCGTGGTTCCAGGGGTCAGAGCCACCATGGTTTGCCTGTGTGAACCCCAGGGGTCCAGAGGGGTCTGTCTCCACGGAGTGTTTCTGCCAGGAGTGGGAGGTCTGGGATTTTTCTGCAGCCTCTGGTCAAACTGTTTGGCTTTTTCACTTCTTCATTGTTGTCTCAGTGTCTGCTCTCAGCTTTGTCACAGTTTATCAGAGGAACACTCTTTGGGATCAGTCTCAGCACTTGTGTTTTCTTTATCAAAACCTTCATTTTCTTCAAATGCTCTTGGTGAAATTACACAATTCTTAGTCATCAAAGCTCTTGTCTTTCCTCTTACCCATCCTTGGAGGCATAACTGGGTTTGGTAAGAAATTGCTTCAGTATTCCCAGATAACTCATTAATCTCTGATTAATATTAATATTTCTATACCCAAATGGCTTCCTACATTAGCAGCCAGTTATCATAGCAAATAACCTGGCAATATTTGTACATAAAGCATCTCACTGGTTTGGGACTGCCTGTTACTCACTACAGTAGGATCCCTCTTTAGGTAGAAATATTTGCAAATATTTCACAGAACCAGGGAATGGTTTGGGTTGGAAGGAACCTGAAAGCCTCTCCATGGACAAGGACACCTCCCACCAGCCCAGGCTGCTCCAGGCCTTGAACACCTCCAGGGATGGGACATCCATTTCCTCTTGTTTTTCTAGTTCAAGCATTGTGATAGGCCCTGAATTTGACACACATTGCAGATCTCACAGGGTTTGTCTGTAAAAACAATCCAGAACTTAATACTGAATATTCTCAGATCTTAAAAACTGAGGCTTCACACTATTTCTAAAACAAGTTTTGCCTTAACTGAAAACACTTTCAGTAACCTTTGGGGCACGTTTGGAGTTTGAAATGGAGGAGACTCATCAGCTGTTCTCTGTAGTAATTACATCTCTGGGAACACCATGCAGAGGAAGGAATAAGCCAGAGCAAAGCAGGAGATAGGGAGCTGCATTCCAGAGGCAGTGGAGAGGGAATGCCTGCCCTCATGGCTGGGGAGGTGTCACCCTTGCTGAGGGCTGGGAGCTGTCTGTGGCTGAGGGAGAGCAGAGATTGCCCAGGAATCTCCTTGGTTCATTTCAGTATTTCCATATATTATAAATGCAGCCAAAAAATTAAATGCAGGAGTTCTCTGTGCTCACCAGTCACAGGCTGATGAAGTGAGGGGTATGGGCTTTCTGAAATGCAGGGATGGCACTAGGCAGTAAATTTGGATCCATTTGGATAATTTTTGGAGAGTAAGTTGAAAGAAAATGTAATTTATGCAAGTAAAACATGTTTTTTCAATTACTGGAGCATTGTCAATGGTTAATATTACACTGCTCATGTTTCAAAACCTCTCAGAGTGACTTGCCTGTAGTTCACACTTAAAAATAAATCTGATGCCTCTGTTTAGCAAATACATTTCTTAAACTTTTGCCTTCTTTAACCTGCCTCCAAATTTCATGTGTTTTTAGCACACTGTGTTTCCTGTATTCTCAGATTTATGCCGAGTTTTCCCCGGGGTGCATCAGCTCTGACTCCTGTTCCCTGAGATAGCAGCATCCCTTTGAGGGTGACAGGATTTTGCCAGAGCAGGAACAGCCCATCTGCATTCCAGAGTGCTCCACAGGGGAAGTGACTGTTTGCCCTGGAGACCCAGAGAGAGCTGAGAGAGGGCTGGGGCTAGCTTTGAAATGTTAATCTGCTGCTTCTGTCCTTCCAGGATTTTGCCCAGGGAGGCAGTGGGTGGGAAGTTGGTATTAATTTAGAATTTGGAGCTTTGGCACAATCTGTTGCAGTTTCAGCACGTTAGAAATTGTTTAATATTTAAGGAGGTCTTGAAGCTAAGATGGAACTTTGTCCTGATTTCAAAACTGGCAAGAAATACCACCCTGATTTTAAAGAAGTGCCTGACTGCCAAGTAAAAATAGTAGTCAGGATCCTCCCTGAGATGAGGAGCTCTGCAAGGTTAATTTTTCAAGGTCCCTTATCATATCCTTGCAGGGAATTTTACTCCCACACAGGAGGCAAGAGGAACAACCTTCCAGTGCTTGTCATTGTAATTTTTACAGGTCTCCAAATTGTACTGTGATCCTCACAGAGGCTGTCTGCCCTTGGGAATTGGGTATCTCCTTTGAGATAAAAGGAAAACTGGGCTTGGATTAGGCCACAAGCAGCTTGGGTTCATATCCTTGTTCTGCCAGATGCATCCTGCCATGCTGTCACCTTTAAAATGCTGCTGTGGCTCCCTGTGAGAGGGGAGGGCAGAGGTGAGGGAGAGAGAAGGAAATGTGAGGGAATGTTGCTTTTCATGGCTGTGCTGACATGCACAGGCTGGAGGAGTCTGCAAAGTCATAGCTGGGATCTGAGTGTGGTGCTGAGAGCCTGTCCCACAGGAGCTCTCGTGGTGCTCAGGACAACATGTGTGAGTTGGGCTGGAACAGGCTCTACAAATCCCCCCTGCCCAGCTATTTGTGTAGGGAAGGGATAGGGTCAAGTCCTTCAGGCACAGCCTGGAATGCCTGTGGGCATCAGGGCACTGTGTTCAGCCAGTCCCTGTGAGGTGCAGATAATAATGGTCCCTGTTTCTGCCCCAGTTGGTACTGGGATCCCATCCCGAGCTGCTGTGCAGTGCCAGGAGAGCAGCCCTGGGGGCCTCAGGTACCTGCACAGGTGTAATGGCTCTGTAGGGCAGAATTCAGGGAGAGGCCTCATCCAAACCTGCCTTGGCTCCTGTGGTGGGCTGGAACAAGCTGTGAGCTTTGCAGTGGTGCCCTGGGTGTAGCTTTGCTCCGGTGTCATTATCCTGTTGCTCCTGGTCCCTGGGGATGCTTGGCTGAGGTAAATGGAGGTCTGTGTTGCCCTCCATGAAGTGATGCCCCTCAGAGAGCCAGATTTGTGCAGGTGCTTCTTCTGTAAGTGATGATGATAATGATGATGCAGGTGGGTGCTGAAGAGGAGGCAATAAATAGGAGACAGGCAGTGCACTAAAGCCACAGCAAAATACAATGTTTGCTGTCTGGAGAAGGGCAAAGTCGATAGGAGTGAAATTTTATTTTCCAGCTTTTAAGGGGATGTAACAGTGAAGAATAACACAACCTAAAAGAGGAAAGCTTGAGTGTCCCAATTGCAGGAGAGCTGTAAACCTTTGAAACAGGGGTTTGCACTGCAACTGTGAGAGCCATGGCTGCAACAACACGGGTGCACCTACAGCAAGTGGTGTCAGTTTGTAGGAGCCCAGTCAGGCAGGCTGGTGTCTTAGCTAAGTAATGGAACCTGTGTCTATGGTCAGGGTAAGGACTTACCTTGGCAGGATTGTTACCTGCAAGTGATGGGGCTGATTTGGGGTAATTGGGCTGTGCAAGTCTGCAAAAGAGAATCCTGTTTGATTTCTTCTGTACTTTGGGTTTATCAGGACTATGATGAACATGGTGTTTGCGTTGGCAGGGAGCAGGTCATGCCTCTCTTACTTAAACCAACCTGCCCTTTCTCCCTGGGTAGTCCTGTTCATTTTAGTAGCACCAGAACTGTGCTTGCCCTCAGTGAGGTGGCAGTGTCAGCCTGGGAGAGAGACCAAGGGAAATCTCTAAGGAATTATCTGAAAGGTTGTCCAAAATTTCATCTGTAATTACAGCCTACGCAAAATTAAAGAGTGTAATTTAAAAGAGCAGCAATTCTGAGCAGGTTTCCTTTGCATGTTCTTTAGCATGGATTTGGCATTTATTTAGATTATTCCATAGCCCTGGTTGGGAAGATGCTCAGGGCTTCAGATGCTACAGAAACCACAGTGTGGTTTCTGGAGGGTCTTAACAAACCCTTCTTGGAAGAAACAGACTCCCTGGCAAGGCTTCCTTACAGGAATACTCCAGTATTCCCCATTATGTTTATTAGGGGAGATCTCACTGGGGCCTTTCAGTACTGAAAGGGGGAGAGTGACTTTTTACACAGGCAGGTAGTGGTGGGAAAAGGGGGACCAATTTTGAACTGAAGGAGGAGAAATTTAGATGAGATATTAGGAAGAAATCTTTCCCTATGAGGGTGGGCAGGCCCTGGCACAGGTGCCCAGAGAAGCTGTGGCTGCCTCTGGATCCCTGGGAGTGTCCAAGGCCAGGCTGGACAGGGCTTGGAGCACCCTGGGACAGTGGGAGGTGTCCCTGCCCATGGCAGGGGTTGAGTGAGATGGGCTTTCAGGTCCCTCCTAATCCAAACCATTCTGGAATTCCATGATTAGCCAGGTGTTAGGTGGGCTGCACCTTTGCAAATCCTTGACTGGAATTATCCTTCTGCCTCTGGGGGTCCCATGAGGAAGAACTGGCTGCATTTTGTGGAGGAGGCACCTACAGTTGGTTCCTAGGGGCTGTCAGGAGGAACTGAAAAGGCTTTTCCTGGGAGCAGGATGAAGATTGCAGCCTGCCAGCAAGCAGGGCTGTGGCAGAGCACAGCTTTATCCTCCTCAGCTGTTCCCCTCTTTCTGCTGCAGCAGATTTCAAACCTTCTCATGTGCAGCTGGTGGGGACTTACTATTCTTTGGTAATTGAGATCAGCTGTGTGAAGTATCAGGCTCCTAACAGGCCAGGGAATCAGCTGTTGGGTGCCTCTCCACGCTTTTCCTGGTGCCAGGAGGAGGTAAACTGGGCTGGGGACTGGGAGGTGAGATGCCAGAGTAGGTTTTGCTCCTCCATCAGTGGGGTGGTGAGGTTGGGTAACCTGGTTTTTATCTGAACTCGTCCAACCCCTTCAGTGTGCACGTTCTGTCTGATGGGTTCCTGTGGCAGCTTCAGGTGACTGATGCTTTGGCAAGCCAGGACCAGCCCCTGGGGTGCTGTGTGTGTCCCTGTTCCCATCCACAGCCCCAGGAATGGGAAGCAGGACAGGGCAAAGGTTCAGCCGTCCCAGCAGAGCCACGAGAGGAGCTCTTGTGTCTCCACTCACACACAGGGACACCGTTTGGGTTCATTTTCCTTTTGGTGCATTTATTCATCCTTCTTGCCTCCTCCTCCTCTTTCATCACTTCCTCCCCCTCAAATACCCAAAGCCTAAAATAATGTGCCTGCCTTTTATCTGCCAATAGTCTGACACCAGGCAGTTCCTCCTCACAGCCCTGGATTTGTGTTTGGCCTGTTTGCTCAGGTGCGAGACAGTATTTCTGGTGCACAGATGGCGAGTCTGACACGGGCCCCTGGGCTTGACTTTTATGTTTGTTTACATCTTCATGGTACAATAGTTACCGCAGAGACAAACTGGGAAATGGTGAAGTGGCACCTCAGGCCTAATCCTGAGATGTACAAAGAGCCTGGAAACCCCTGGAGAGCATGGATGGCCCCTGAGCACTGCCTGCCTTTGTGGATCTGGTGATTTCCAACCAGCACAGCCAGTCCATTCATGTCTTGTCCAGTGCTCTTGTTGGACAAGTGGAATTTGAGATGTAAAATACCAGGAATGAGGAAACGCGGTGAGTTTGGGGCAGTGGCAGCCTCTGCCCCATATCTGCTGGTCCTGGTGTGTTCCCCTCAGCTCTGTGTTAGCACAGGTGACTTTCCCATGTCTTTTTGTAGTTTCCTTCTGTTTATTGGGATGAGTGGAGTGGAAGAATATGAGGGAGAGGTTCCTCTGTGCTACAGAGTCCCAGTAAATGGGTCTGTGCAGATGGAAACACAACCCTTGCAGGGCAGGTGGTGTTGGAAGGTGCCAGTGTGGAAGGAGGTTGGCAGGAGCAGGGAAAGTACAGCTTGACATGTTGTTCCTTGAGGAGAAACTGTCACCCTGCAGTGACCTCGTGCCACATGGGGCTGGTCTGTGTGTCTGTCTGTCTGTCTGTGGGGAGCAGGGTGTGGAGGGGACATGTCTGTCAGCTGTGACAGCTCCTGCTCACTGTGAGCTTTGCAGTGATGACAACAGGGAAAAGCACCTGGTTGTGTTTGCAGAAGTTCTCCAGATTTTGAGTCCATTTCAAGAGTTCAGGGTTAGGAGGGGGAAGAAGTTTATGGGGTCAGAGTTAAATAGATGATGGTCACCATGTTCTGGTGGAAAGTGTCCCTGCCAGTGTCAGGAGTTTGGAACTGGGTGGTCTGCAAGGTCCCTTTGAACCCTTCTCTGATTCTAGGATGATGCATTTCTTTATACAGAAATTAATTTAGATAATTTACCTGAGTTGCAGAACCAAAGACTAAGTTTCTAATCTGGTATAAAGTCATCTGGTCCAACTCACCTGAGCTCCTTGGAGTCACTGTTTTTCTGCTGAAGGATTTGCCTTCTTAAGCAGATTGCATTATTCATTGAAGTTGGTTGTGGCAGGGAGATTCCTTCAATGCCCTCTGTGTTAGCCAAGTCTTTTCATGGAATAAAAAGGTGATTAATTTTGGAACTTTGTGGCAATAGTTAAAACTGGAATTTGGGATTGGTATAGCAGTATTTTTGAGAAGCACATTTAAAACTGAAGTACTAAATGTTCTTTTTGAAGTCATCAACATGAGACAAGCTACAGGATAGTTCCCTGTCCCCCAGAAATCATCTGGATGACAGGAAGGAGGAAGTTAGTGGAGAGAAACTGCTGAGTTTTGCTGGGTTTTTGTGACTCTTGTTAAACCCCTCAGCCTGACTGGCGTGTACCAGGGAATTCTGGGGGCATCTGCCAGTTGCTACAGAGACAGGTTCCTCAAAACTTTTGTTTAGTGTTTCATTTTCCTAATGCCTGTGTTTATGTATAGCTTCATGGCAGAATGATCTCATATCAGAATATCTACACGTGTTTATATAAAGGGCAGGTGTAAAAATACAAGTTATGCAATGTGTGTTTCCAGTTCATGCAAATTTTCTTTTTATGTATCTAATAAAAGCTCAGGATGGTGAGATCAGCCCTGCCATGAAATCTACTGTTTTCCTGCACGTGTTCATTCATTCCTTGTGCTTCAGGTACAGGCTGTTGTGCCCAGTAAAGCTGATTTTTCAGTACCCATTTTATTTATAGCAGTGTCCCCTCCTGGCATGGTCAGGGTCATTGTGGCACTAAAGGCCCTGATATCAGGGAGAAGAGGAGCTTAAACTTGTACCAGTGGTAGATGAACTTTGTGTTTGGTGTTCCTCAGAGAAGTGGTTTCATTCGAAATAATCTTTGTCTTCAGAGTTCTGTGGCTGCTTTTTAAGTCAGGCCTTGCTCTGGATTCCTTGCTGTGCCTGAGGGGGAAAGGGTTCCACTGTGATCAGAGCATGGTCACAACCAATCCAGGGTCATACACACAGGAAATGAAGCACCAGGTTTTCTTCTGTTGAATTTCTTGAAAATAGCTGCAACCTTTTTTTTGTTTGATTTGTGTTTTTAGATGAGGGTGGTATGCACAGAGAAACACACAGAGGAATATCAGATAAAAGATAAGACATGAAAACCAGCTTTGTGATGTGTGTTAGCTGAGGGTGACACCACTGAGGTTAATCATCATCTGATGGTGCATCAAATTCCTCAGCCAGGCAGAAGAACTGGTTTCAAAGGCAGAAGGGAAGTTGTGGCCAGGTGGGGGTTGGTCTCTTCTCCCAGGCACTCAGCAATAGGACAAGGGGGCACGGGGGGCTCAAGCTCTGCCAGGGGAAATTGAAGTTGGAGAGCAGAAAAAACTTCTTTGCGGAGAGAGTGCTCAGGCATTGGAATGGGCTGCCCAGAGAGGGGGTGGATTCCCCATCCCTGGAGGTTTTTAACTTGAGCTTGGCCGTGGCACTGAGTGCCATGATCTGGTGACGGGACTGGAGTTGGCCCAAGGGTTGGACTTGATGATCTTGGAGGGCTTTTCCAACCCAATCCATTCTATGAGTCTCTGTGCATGTGATATTCTTTACTGTTTCACCTTGATTTACGCCCCTCCCATGGCCTGCCTGTCCACAGGTGCCGCTCACAGAGGCCGTGGAGCCCGTGGACATGGAGGAGTACCTGGCCACGCACCCCCTGGCCGTGGAGTCGGGGCCCCTGCGGGACCTGCTGGAGTTCCCCGCCGATGACATCGAGGTGGTGTCCACGCCGCGCGAGTGCCGCACGCTCGTGTCGGCCGTGCCCGAGGAGAGGTAGGGCCTGGGTGCTCCTCTGCACTTGAGATGCCTGCGAGATAAAACACATGCCTGAGTGAAAACATGGATGATTAAGAAGTCGTTATACTGTATAATTATAACGTTTGGGTTTGCTCTTTCAACAGCGAGATGGACCCTCACGTGAGGGACTGTGTGAGGAGTTACACCGAAGACTGGGCCATTGTGAACAGAAAGTGAGTTCCCCCTTGCCATTCCTCAGCTCCATTTCATACTGACATTTTTGCAGGAGGCTCAAAAATGTCTCTCCTGGCTACTGAGTCCATGTGCCCTGGCTTTTGGTTGCCCTGTTCAGCTGAGATGATGCTTTGTGTTTTGCTGAAATGATACTTTGTGTTTGGAAATCTTGGACACAAAAACTCCCTGGGGCATTTTGGAAAATTTAGGCCATTTTAGCCTACAGTTGCTCCTTTACAATGGTAGAGAAATTAGGGATATGAACAAGTGAAATTACTTTCAGCTTTTGTTTCTTTCTTTGTTACATCTATTTTTAGCTCTTTCTAAGGAGCAGTTGCATTAATTTTGTGATGATGTGCAGTCCCAGATAAGGTGCCCTCTGCAGCTTTCACTGGTTCCCAAAGAGACTTTGGAAATGCACTTAATTTCAACAAATAACCATTAATTTTGGAACCATCACAAGGTTTACCTGGTGAGCTCACAGTGCAGAGGATGTGCAGGCATCCTTTGTTTCATGCAGATCAGCAGGAGGGTTTCTGAGTGGCTTTCCTTGGGACATGGAGTCTCTTGGATGACTGGAAGTCTGATGGCTTCAAGAGCTGCTGTCAAGCAGTAAGTGATCCATGTGATGTGTATCACCTACAAATGACTCCACTGCAGCTCCAGCTCTGCCCTTGTGGCAGTTGCCACAATTCACTGGTTTAGTGTTGTCCTGAGAACCACTTGAGGGGATGCTGAAGACAAGCTTTGCACTGCTAACACCACCTAATGAAAATGTGGTTTGTAATCTCATACCAAAAAAAAAACCACCCAGAAAAAAAAAACCAAGAGGGAAGGAGACTTTTTATTTACTCCCAGCTCTGGGAGCAGAGGCTGGAATACACCACAGGCCTGGCCAGTGTGACCCACCTGCCTACCCACTCTTGGTTCCTCAGCAGCTTTTGCTGGTGTCAGAATTCCTGGCTGTGATTCCTGCACTGAGGGGGGTTAGTTGGAGCTTTCTGTCCCCTGAGATTGGCTGCAGGTTGTGCTCTGTGTCAGGGAGGGGATGATGCTGAAGACATCAGGGTTGCCTGAGTTGGTTTGAAGGTGTGATGGGTGATTGTTGAAGTCCAGTCAAAGGTGCCCCTTCAGAGGAGGGAAGGCATTTCCACAAACATTCATAGCAGTTTTGGCTTGGATAGAACTGTGGCAATGGACTGGGTAGAAATAGAAGAGTTACTGCTGGAAGAACCCAAAGGCCTGTCTGGGAAGGATTGAATTGTTTTCCAAGTAAGGATGCCAAGAGATTCCTCCTAATCCATCCCACTGGATGGTTCAAGTGCCTTGGCTAACTCTGGGGGCACAAAATCCAGCTCTTCTGGCTTTAGAAGAACATGACTTATGACATTCCATCCTTCCCTTCCCCACCCCAGGGGAAATAATCTCTATGCCAATCTCTGCCCACAGTTCTTTGTAACCGGAATGTTTTTGGGGCAGGCAAATCCACCCATTCAGGAATTCGTTTAGTGATATTGGGAAAGGTAAATAAATTCTCTTCAGTGGCCTGAAAAAAAACAATAGCATATTGTTATTTCAACCTATGGCATAATTTCTGTGTGCTAGACTGAGGAAGTCAGGTGTGATGTAGAATGGATTTACACTTGTTGGTGGAGCTGTGATGGAAGTGCAAACTTCCAGGTGAGGATTATACACTTCCTATTGTTCAGCTCTCAGGAATTACAGCCTACCAAGGAAAATGCATCCCTCCTTTTTCTCCTCCCTTTTGTTATTCACTGGTAGCACATCCGTGCTTTTCACAGCTCTGTGCATCCTTCTGTGGTAAATTTAGTAACAGGGCATGGTCAAACAATTAATTCTATTTGTGACCCCAGCACTGCTTTGAGAACTGACTCAGAGGGAGTGCTGTAAGGAGGCTATGGCTCTATCCATGTGTATGTGTAAATACAGACATAGTGCCATGTGGTACCCAAAAATTTGTCCAAGAGACCTGACATGTCAGCAAGAGCAGACAGGCTGTTACTGCCACGTGCCCTTACACTCTGGAAAGCTCCAAAGGACCCAATTTCCTTAGAAAGATGCTCTGGGAAGACAATTGTTTTAGCTGAGGTTGGGGAGTTGCTAGTTCTCCAGAGGGGCTCAGGACTTACCTGAGCTGGGGGTGTGGTTTTCAGGTTCTCAGTATTGTCAGTTCTCACTCCAGCAGAACCACTGCCCTTCAGGCCTCGTATTCTTGGCCTGTCTGCCTCTTGGCATCACAATTGCACGTTTTATGATGACTTTAATTGGCCATTGATAGTCCTTCTTTTGACATCACCCAGGGTTGCTTTATAGATGAACAGAGTCACATTGTAGTTGGTTGTTGGATTATGACCCAGCTCCAGTGGAGGCTGACTGGAAATAGTGTTTGCAGGGAGCAGCCTTTGCCTGGAGAGCACCCACAGTGATAATGCTGGGCCTGTTCTGCCATTCTCTTTCTGGGCTTGGGGTCAAAAGGGCTGCTCAGAGCGCATTGGGAATCCTTTGTTTGCAGATACCACAAGCTGGGAACTGGATTCAACCCCAACACCTTGGACAAACAGAAGGAGAGGCAGAAGGGGCTCCCCAAACAGATCTTCGAGTCCGACGAGGCTCCGGATGGCAACAGCTACCAGGATGAGCAGGTAATGTAATGTGCCTTTAAAACCTCACTGCATAAAACCTAATTTATAGTCATCTTTTAAAAGTGCAGCTCCTTCTGCCATTATAAGTTGCTGTAATTTGTTGGCTCCCAGGACGACCTCAAGCGGCGCTCAATGTCGATCGACGACACCCCGCGGGGCAGCTGGGCCTGCAGCATTTTTGACCTGAAGAACTCCCTCCCAGATGCCCTTCTGCCCAACCTGCTGGACAGGACCCCAAACGAGGAGATTGACCACCACAACGAGGACCAGAGGAAGTCCAGCAGGCACAAGGAGCTTTTTGCACTCCACCCAGCACCGGACGAGGTATTTTTCCACACATACGGGTGAGACTGAAAGAGTGAGGGGTGTGGGGAATGTGACAGTGTCAGTCTGCCATGGGTTTAAAGGGTTTGACATCACCTGTGTTTAATAACCATGAGAGCTGTAGCTGTTTTGTGGGCCCTCATGTTATTTGGCATATTGTCTTGCTATAGATATTACTTTCTGAGGGTTGGTTTTCCTTCCTGGTTATGCAATCCCCAGTGATGTAGGAACATTAAAGGCATTTAACTGAGCATATTTATAGCTGCTGATGAATGCAGCGTGCTGGGAAGCCTTGAATTAACTTGTTGCTCGTGTCTCAGAAGAAGAAAGTGGTACACATGTTTGCTTTGTAATGCTGTCAGTGGTTTGTACAAGTGTCATGTCTCTAATTCCAGGAGGAGCCCATAGAACGCCTCAGTGTCCCTGAGGTACCCAAAGAGCACTTTGGCCAAAGACTCCTGGTGAAGTGTTTGTCCCTTAAGTGAGTATGACCCCAAGAGAGCTGCACTGCAGAAATGGAGAATTGAAGTCTGCTCTTGTATCCATGTGCATCTGGAAAACCTTGTTTATTACCCTTAGAGGGGTGTTCGGTCACAGGCTTAAAGGTTGATTTTCCAAAGGTTGAGTTACACAGTACTGGGCATCAGACAGTTGTATCTTCAAGGTTTCTGCATATTGGTGTGACAGGAAATATTCACCTCCCTTGGCTTTTCTCCTTGTTGTTATCCAGCCCCACCTGTTCTCTCTCCCTGGGCTTCACCACACTCATTCAGGGTTTTGGAGTGGGCCAGTCACTGCTGGGCAGCTCCCTAGCAAGGACATTTAAGAGGGGAAACAAAAAAGACAAATATCAAAAATGCTTAAGCCTTAAAGCATAAGACAAGCAAAGATTTGCCAAAGTTTAGGCTCAACAACCTTGACTGTGTCCCTTTAAGAGTGAAGACTTTATATACTTAGTAAGCATTAACTGGAGGAATAGAAACCTGTTAAACAAGTTTAATGAAGTGGAGCTCCTGAATATAGGGTTACCTGCAGCTGGTTCATTGCCTATAACTCTTCTCTAATAACACAAGGTAAAATTTTACTGTTATTCCCTTGGAGAAATAAAGTACAAAACTGATTTTCCACACTGCTGTATTCATCTTCTGTGTCCTCAGTTAGGTCAACCCTTCTTATTAGAGAGCTCCAGTTCTCCTGCATTGCTGCCCATAACTGAGATATATGTGTGGGCCAGACCTGCTGCTCCACACCTAATATAGCTGTGGAGATGGACTCATTCCACAGCCCTTTATGAACTGGAACAACATCATATGCAGTAGCAGTGGAGCTTCCTCTCCAAAGGATGGTGTCTTTAGCATAAATAAGTAAGGTGCTGGAAATTAATGTTTTCTGCTATTTAAGCATCTCTTGCTGACTGTAAATTTATAGTAAATCTGCCTGATTTTTTGTTTGTGTGCCATGGTAATCTCTGAGCCTGTACTCGCAGGTGTCATCCCAACATCCAGGATTGTGCCCTCTCAGTGGCCCAAAACCAAGTATATTTTCCCCAGGGAGAAGGCCAGGATGACCTAAGCAGGGTCATTTTGAGGTTAATCTCACCTTTGTTGTGAAACTGGGGACACCACCTGTTTGGTGGTCAGTCCTGGGTGTTGTTCTCCCTGTTGGAAGAACAAAGTTCTCCCTGAAAGCTCCATGCAAGGCCTGTTGTCTGTGGGACCCCAGCATGGATTGGGTGCTAATTTTGTGGGGGCAGGAGATCCCCAGGTGGTCCAACTGTAAGTTGAGCTCTCTTTGGTAGGTCAGTGTTCTCCTGGAGTGTTTGAGTTCTCATAAACGCTGGATAACAGTACTCCAGAAAGTACAGCTTTCTGAGAGAGTTTTTGAGGTCTTGGTATTTTCTGACAATAGTTAAATGCTGAAAATTGCCAAAATTCCTGTCCCTGACTGTTTGGAGCAGGAGCTCCCTGGTCAGTAATGCTGAGAGGGGCCCTTGGCCATTTAGCCAGGTCAGCACAGTAATTTAGCACATGGGGCAGCTTCTCCAGGGAATCAGGTGCAGTTATCCCAATTAATAATTCCTCTCCTTTTAAGGGAGCTGTTGGGGGGCTTTACTTGGCTTTCAGTGAGTTAAAATGGCTTTCAGAAGCACCAATATGGTCCTGGTGGAAGGGATCAGAGATGATGCAGGACAGGAAGGGGCAATTTGGGACCAAGATCTCTTTCCAGCAGGGTGTGGGAATGGGCAGCTCAGCTGCTCTGACAGCTCAGGCACCAGCACCCAGGAAGCATTTGGGGTTATTCTGTTACAAAACACAAGTCAGCTGATTTTGTGTCTCTTTTCTTTCCAGGTTTGAAATAGAAATCGAGCCCATTTTTGCAAGTTTGGCTTTGTATGATGTTAAAGAAAAGAAGAAGGTGGGTTTTTAATTGCTTGAGTGATGACATTGCCATGAAGCTTTAAAAAAAAGGAAAGAGGGAGGAGTTAATTCTGGAAACAAACCCAGTGCCATATTGGTGCTTGGAAAAATGATAAAGGCATTTCATGAACCATCTTGTGTGTTCTTCTGCTTAGTAAAGTACAACCACTTTTCTAAAGATATTATCTAATATGGAGTGCCTGAAATCAGTATATATATAGTCCAATTTTGGCTTTCAGAAGTCTCTTCCCCATTTAGGTAACTGAACCTTTTATTTAGATTGAGTTTTTATGACTTTCTTAATCTCTTTTTCATGACTCACCACGGTGTGGGTCCAAGTAACACTTCAATAATGCACAAGGTCATACATGCTAAAATGACTAAAATCAAAACAAAACTGTGGAGTCTTTTCAAGATCTAAGTTATTGGAAATGCAAAATACATTTATTCGGCTATTTATGTTCTGTATTTAATATTTAAAGAGTCTCTTAGTTTTCCTTATTCTAGATATTAGCAGTAGTGGAGAGAAAAATGTTAAAAATATGCATTTTGACATTTATCTCTTTGGGCTTGAATTTAATGCATTGAGATTTAAGTTATGTAGATGAGAGTATGTGGAATATTATGTGAACTTTGTTTAATATTTAAATCACATTTCATAAGCCAATTTTATCATCTCATTACTCCCATTTTTTTTTGCTCCAAGTAGTAAGTTCTTTAGTGACCTCTGGTGTTGGTAACCAGCTCACACCCTTTTTGGCTCTGAGGCCTTGATGCAGTGGAGGATTTGGTGTCTCTGTGTGGAATTCTCACTGTCTCTCTTTCAAGACAGGTGGTTTTTTCTCTTTCTGTTTGAATTTTGATATTTTGGTGTTTTCAATTCAGATGGGAATGATAATTCCTAGTCCTGTGAGGGAAACTACATTCCTTACAGGAGGTGGAGGAAATTTTATATTTATATAGGTTGTATTATTTCCTTTATTTCCTTTCTCACTGTCCTGCTTTGATTTGTTAATTAAAAATCCTTTTTTATTTTTTCTTTTTATTCATGGTTTGACAGGAATTTTTATTCATGGTTTGAAAGGAGTTTTTATACATGGTTTGAAAGGAGAGGTTTTTAACCTGTGTTTTAAAACTGTTGTGTTCATGAAGGGTTTACCAAAAAGAGTATAAATAAGAGTATATAATGTGTATATCAGAGTATATAATGGTTGAAGCTCCTCAATTTCTTGCTTAGATTTCAGAGAATTTCTACTTTGACCTGAATTCTGAGCAGATGAAGGGGATGCTTCGGCCTCACGTGCCCCCTGCTGCCATTTCCACCCTGGCCAGATCTGCCATCTTTTCTATCACTTACCCCTCTCAGGATGTCTTTCTAGTAATAAAGGTAAGAAAAATGCCAGAGAAATTGAAGTCATTATTGTGTATTATTTTTTATTTAAAATCAAATAGACTGACTAATGGAGTTATTATCCCTTGGAGAGCAGGGTGCTGTTCCCAGGGGTGTGAGCAGAGGCAGCCCAGGGTTCTGCTGCACCCCAGATGTTGCCACTGCAGCTCCTTTGTGCAGATGTGCAGTGAGACTGAAACACAGCACAGAGGTTTTCTTGCTGATATAAATCAGCTTTCTGGGGCTTGACCTTGGTTTCCTATGAAACAATGTGCTGACTCCTTGAGAGATAAGTCAGTGATTTAAAAATATATATTGGTCTGAATCTCATTTCAAGCAAATGATACATGCCCTGAAGTCAGATTTTTCAGGTGTATTTAAGAATTGAAATTGCTAAGGGAGCGAGATCCATAACTGAAATAAAATGCAACATTGGTCACTCCTGGAATAAAGTACACAAAGATAAAAGTTATTCTCTCCTCTTTCATCTGACTCAGTGAGCACACAAGTGTTCCTCGTGCAGATTGGCATTTAAATCTAGGATTTTTTGGCTGGTCTCTGCATAAAAATCCTCCTGTTCTCAGAAGGGGAGTTCAGTGCATGCTCTCAGTTCACAGCAGTGTGTAGGTCCTTCAGGAGCTGCTTCTTGCACCAGTGAGATCTTTTGAAAATTAATTAAGGCTTCATGGCCTGGCAGAAACAGTCCCAGGTGAGGGTAAGGCTGTCAGGAGTGCTGGAGCAGATTCTCATCTCCAACTTTTGGCATGATTTTCTGAATTCCTTCTGAAAATCATGTTCTGCCTGTGCACAGATATTCACAGAGTCACAGAAACACAGAATGGGTTGGCTTGGAAGGGTTGGAAGCTCATCCAGTCCCACCCCTGCCATGGGCTGGGACACCTCCCACTGTCCCAGAGTGCTCCAAGCCCTGTCCAACCTGGCCTGGGACACTCCCAGGGATCCAGGGGCAGCCAAAGCTTCTCTGGGCACCTGTGCCAGGGCCTGCCCACCCTCCCAGCCAGGAATCACTCCTCTGATTTTTAGAAGATATGAGGGAAACCCTCAAATTTATGAGAGTCTGGTCAAGAGAGTTTCTGACTGTACATTAGTGCTTGTAAAACCAGAGAGCCAAGAGGAGCTGGTGGCTTGGATGGTTTTTTTGGTTTGATGATAGAAAGGGTATGATCAGGAATAAATAAGACAGATGCACTGTGTGCCTTATTGGGTGAATTTTCACCTGGGTCTTACTGGGAAATCACTTCTCAGATTAATGGAATTACTGGTAAACTCACCAGGCAATGCAAGATTTGATTTGTTCCTGATTTTGTGGTGGTCTCTTGGAGTTCTGCTCACAGAGGGGTGTGAGTGGCACAGGGGAGAAGTTTAAGGATGTTCTGAGCTGGTACCAGCAGGTGCAGAGTGGTGGGAGGGAGGGCTGGGATGCTCTAGAGGGAAACAGGCCTGTGGCAGGGGAGAGATTTCCAGCAGAAACTGGGTGTTAAGTGGTTTGTTACTCAGAGATTTGAGCAGCAAACCTTGACTCTTTGCTAGCTGTAATTATTTAATTTGATTACTTTTGATTTGATTACTTTTGATTTGATGATTCGATGTTTTTATCTGATTTAAAATAAGGCTTGTTCTCCCTGGGTGCATCCGAGTCACCTCTTTGTGCTGCTGCAGCAGGACCTTCTCATGGAGAATGGAAATAAGAACAGAAATCTTAAAGGGATGATGGTAAAGACAGTCTAAGCTGTCTCTGAGACCTTATAAATGAGCCAAAAGTGGCTCTAGAACAGCTCAAACCCTAACACAGTAGGCTGTGTTCCCTTTGAACCTGTATTTTACACTCATGGTTTGGTTACAGCTGGAAATCTGGGAACTGAATGGTTTTAACAACTTAAGTGCAGGGTTTTTTCCCTGACTCACAAAGGGAAATGAAGCTTTAACTCTCATGAAGGGTTGTTTTTGCTTCCCAGTGTTTGCTTAATTTAACAGTCCTTTCTGGATACATGCCCTTACAATGGTTTATTTTCCCTTCTCAGCTGGAAAAAGTCTTACAGCAGGGAGATATTGGGGAGTGTGCAGAGCCTTATATGATTTTTAAAGAATCTGATGCAGCAAAGGTAAGAATTGGTTTGATTAAATTTGTTACAAGCACTTCAAGTATTTTGTTATTAAAATTAAACTCTTTCTTTGGACTTTTATTGATACTGTTCCTGCCTTTAAGAGGATCCATTTTTAATTAAGAATCTAATCCCATTCTAAAGGCCAAAAAATAGTCAGAGACCTTTGAATCTTGATGCCTTCTTGGGGAGGAGTAGTTAAAGGTCACCAGTTTTTGTAGCTGGCAGGGATGGTGTGTGGTTCCCTGTCCCAAAGGATCAGCTCTGTGCTCTCAGCTGGGGCAAGTCCAGGCAGCCTTGGAGGACAATTTCCAGCAAAACTTCCAACTTTTCCACTGCTTCTGCACCTTAACCCCATCATTTCTGCCCCCAGGAAGGGTTGTAGAAGAGTCTCAGAAATGGTTCCTAGTTCTGTGAACAACAGGGCTGGGCCAAGAGGAGATCAAAGGATGAGGGGCAGCCCAGAGGCTCCAGCCCTGCCTGTGCCCACTGACTTTCCTTTACACTTTTCCAAAGGAGCTCAGATGTTCATTTGGGAGTTTTAATCAAACTCTCAATAAAATAGATCCTTCCTAAAGTTCTGATGTATTTTAGGTGTAGTAGTTCACATTTTTGGTGTGTGTCTGTCTTTCTGTCACTGCAGCACAATGAAAATACGAAAAATAAATATTTTTCACCTCAGGTATGTAGATGACAAAAGTGGAAAAACTCCATTTTCTGTGATGTCAGTGTTCCTAAGGGAAATTTTTGGAATTGGATTTGCAGGATGGTTGGGAATGTAGGTGAAAAGGTCACACTGAGCATCTCCTTCAAAGAGCATAAGCATGTCCTGAACTAGAGCAGCAGCTCTCACAACCTTCCTGAAGCAAAAAATTGCACTTAAGTGTCAAGAATTATAGGAAAATCCATTCTAAATCCTTTTCACCCCTCGACACAGTGAGTGTGATGCTGCTTTCTTGAGGAAAGTTTTGAGTTTCTCACACAACTCCAGATGACCTGAGCTCCTGCTGCATAAAATCCCATCAGGAAAGGCCATTTCAGACTTCCCAGAGGAAAATTTGTATTTTCCTGAATGAGCAGCGGGCAGATGAGCTCAGTGGGGTTGGACAGGCTGTTCAGGAGCATGAAACAGCTGCTCTGACCCTCAGACTGTGCTGTCTCTGGTGACCTGAGGGTAGTTTGGGGGCCAGAAGCTGCATTTCCACAGCACTTGGTGATGCTCCTCTGGAAGGTGCTGTTGAAACAACCATAGGGAGTTAGAAAAGACACCATCATTCCCCTCTGATTCTGTTAAATGAACTTTTGCTCCTGCTCCTCTCCTTTAATCTCTTGGATTGGATATCTCCTTCACAGAATAAGGAGAAGCTGGAAAAACTGAAGGGCCAGGCAGAGCAGTTTTGCCAGAGATTGGGCAAGTACCGGATGCCTTTTGCCTGGACAGCCATCCACCTGATGAACATCGTGAGCAGCGCTGGCAGCCTGGAAAGGGACTCCACAGAGGTGGAAGTGGGCACAGGAGGTACAGTCCTTGGCATCTGCATGAGGGAGTGTGGGCAAGGCCATGTTTACTGAAGTCTTGGCTCATCCCCTGTAGCTGCTGTTGCTTCTTGAATCACAGAATGAGTTGGGTTGGAAGAGACCTCTGAGATCAGCAAGCCCAACCCTTGATCCAACCTCACTGTGATCACCAGCCCAGGGCACTCAGTGCCCTGGGCTGGTGATCACAGTGGGGTTGGATCAAGATGTGATGGATTCTCACTCAGTGCCACATCCAGTCTCATCTTAAACACCTCCAATGCCTGAGTACACTCTGTGTAAAGAATTTCTTCCTGATATCCAACCTGAACCTCCCCTGGCAGAGCTTGAGCTGTGCCCTCTTGTCCTACTGTTGGTTGTGTGGGAGAAGAGACCAACCCCCGCCCCAGGTCCAACATCCCTTCAGGTAGTTCCAGACAGTGCTGAGGTCCCCCCTGAGCTTCCTCTTCTCCAGGCTGAACACCCCCAGCTCCCTCAGCCTCTCCTCACAGGGCTTGTGCTCATGTTCCTCCTACCCTGCCCTGGGCCTTCTGGTAGCTGGGTCATGGTTGAACTCAACCAGAGGAGTCCATGATAACAAATGGATTGATCTTTCAAGGGTTTTACAAGCAAACCATGTGTTATATTATTTAAAACCAAGTTTCTAAGGCTGAGAGAGCGTTCCAGGCTGAGGAACATTTTCCAAAGGAGTGGATTAATCTTAGTGAGCCACACAGCTCATCCAAAACTGCTCTTCAGCATCCCCAAAACTGCCAACTTCATCATCTTTCAGAGCAAGAGAAATACATAAATCTGAGCATGATAAAGACTTGCACAGCAGTGGGGAGGCCCTGGGCTGAGGTGGCTGTGAGGGGAGCAGGAGTCAGCTGTGCTCCACAGCCTCTGGAATGGCATTGCCTGGGCACACCCACCTCCTCTGTCACCTCATGGCATCACTGCCTGTCCTCTTGTGGAGGGAATCCTGGCTGGAACAGAAGTACCATCTTGGGCTGTTGGTTTTCTTCTTCCTTTTTTGATTTCTTTCCCCTCTTTGTTTTATTTTTTTTGCAGAGCGCAAAGGCTCGTGGTCGGAGAGACGCAATTCCAGCATCGTGGGCAGGCGTTCCCTGGAGAGGACCACGAGTGGGGACGAGGCCTGCAACCTGACCAGCTTCAGACCAGCCACTCTGACTGTCACAAACTTCTTCAAACAGGTGTGCTGGGAGGCTGGCTGATGGAGAAGCTGCTCCTTGGGCAGGGGATTTGAGCGTGACCTGAGTCATTTGTTTGTGGGGCTTGTAATGTTTCCCTCTCACAGTGGGTTTGTTGGGTCATGTGTTAATTATCAGGTAATCCTGGAATGGTTTGGGTTGGAAGGGACCTTAAAGCCTAGCCAGTGCCACCCCTGCCATGGGCAGGGACACTCCACTGTCCCAGGGTGCTCCAACCTGGCCTGGGACACTCCCAGGGATGGGGCAGCCACAGCTTCTCTGGGAAACCCATTCCAGGCCCTCCCCAACATCACAGGGAGGAATTCAGGAAATGCAGGAGCACTGAAACTGGGCTGTGTGGCTGGGACTCAGCAGCACTGGGAGCTCCTTTTACTTGAGGGCTTAATAAAATCCAGTTCTACAGTGAAAAAAAATAAGGCAGAAAAATGTGACAGCGTTGCCAGTGCAGCCTCTCCCCTGAGCTGCTCTGCAGCCCCCGTGGGGATAAACCCAGTGTGAAACCCCATCAGGCTGGGCACTGAGTTAGCAAGGATTTACAAAAGCATGCATTTATTTACTTTGCTGAGATTGTTCTCCCTTGCCAGCTTTGAAACAGCTTGTTTGATTAATTTGTCCTTTAAAAACTGCCAAACATTAAGATTTCAAATTTCTGATTCTTTATATTTTATTTTTTATTTCTTCTCCTCTTGAATCTAATGAGTTGAATTCTACCCAGTGTTTTCCTCCTTCCATTTGCTTCTTTTTTTTTTCCTGTTGTGATTTATTGCCTTTGTTATCAGATGGCTTCTGCTCTGGGATACTTAGAGGAGTGGCAGAGTCACATTTTCTGTAATGTTTCCAAAATTAACAGAACTCTGAGCTACCAGAATGTGGCACAAGGAAGACTGACAACACACTCCTTCCACTTCCCACTGTTTCTTAGCACTTCTCCTGGAAAGCAAAGGCTCCTTTAGACTCATCCCCAAGGGAAGGCAGAGGAGAAGGAATGAGGCTCACTACCTGAATGACAGATACCTTTTCAAACTATTATACTTTCTAAAAAATGGATATTTTGGGGGAAATCTCTTAACAGCCATTTTCAGTTTTGAAAAAGATAATATTGATGGGGAGAGAAAAGGTTTTCAATTAAAAGTTCCTGCAGCTGTCACCATGATTAATAAGGGATAAAAGAAGGGAAAAGGATGGAGAAATGAAGTGTAATTTAGCATGTTAATGTTAACACCTTGTTCTGGGAAGGGACAGTTTGATGTCAGAGGAAAGAGTGTGTAGTGTGAGGGGGTTCATCCCCTCTCTGGCAGTGCTGGGGGTTGTTGAGGTGACCAAATCCTTCCAACCCCAACAGGAGGGCGACCGCCTGAGCGACGAGGACCTGTACAAGTTCTTGGCTGACATGAGGCGACCGTCGTCGGTGCTGCGGAGGCTGAGACCCATCACAGGTACCAGAGAGGCCCCTTTGGGGTCAGGGGTGAAGGGGTTTGGTTAATCCTTCCCAATTGCCTTCAGTTCCTGGGTGAGAACACCCTGTAGTCCTAAAGGAGTCATGGACTGTCATCCTGGCCAGACCAGGAACAGGTTTTTCATGGGTACCGGTGCACATGTAGCTCCTTTCACAGTGAGAGCAGCATCTCTGAGAAGAGGATGCAACCACCAAAGCCCAGAAGGGGCTGAGGAGCCCTGTTTTCTACTCTCTATCCAAGGGGAGATCCCTCTGCTGTGTAAATACAAACAGATTCCAGCTCTGTTTGAGAAAGGGAAACAGAAACGCTGGCACACCTGCAGTGAAACCAGTCCCTGACCTGTGCTACTCCTGACAATATTTACTTAACCTGTTCTTAAAACCCTCCAGTGACAGCAATCCTGCCTCTTCCTTGGATCGTCTCCCCAGCACTCAGCTGTCCTTGCACTCAGGTTAGGCATTAAGAAAACTTGGCAGAACTGTCTTGCTGCAAATGAAGCTGCCTGTGCTCTGCCAGGGCCTGGGGCAGTGATCACAACCTTTCAAGCACTTCAGTGTTGTTATTAGTGCACTGTGTTCACCTCTGGTTTGCAGCCTGACAAGTCCCAGGGTGTTCCAGCCTTTCCTCAAAACCCTTCCTCTGATGGAGTGTTGTTTGTCACAATAGTTGGGCCTCACAGGAGCATTATCTACACTGTTTCCCCAATCTGCCTATCAAAAAAGCATCTGTGACTTGTTAAGATACATTTTTTCTGTTACTCCTTATTATCTGCTCCCCCAGTTGCCCTGGATGTCAGTTTGACTCACTGATATTTGTTTTTAACAAATCCAAATGGCTGTAATTTATTGTTTGTTTGTTTATTAATATACAGGATATTAACCTGAAGAAACAAAACATGATCATGCTTATTTTGTTTCCAGTTTAAATGAATTTCTATTTATTGTACTAAAATCTTCTTACAGCTCAACTAAAGATAGACATATCTCCAGCTCCAGAGAACCCCCACTACTGTCTCACTCCAGAGTTGCTGCAGGTGAAGCTTTACCCCGACAGCAGAGTCCGACCCACCAGAGAAATCCTGGAGTTCCCTGCCAGGGATGTCTACGTTCCCAACACCACATACAGGTCAGAGTTTGGAAATGGCACATCTCAGGGCCTCAGACTGGCAAGTCTGGAAATCCCTCCCTTATCAGCTGGGCTGTTGCAAAACCTGTTGCCTGGGCAGCTGTGCTGTGCCAGAGGGTTCAGGGTGACACACACTTGTGAAGGGACAGACAGACTGACATCCAAGTTGGCTGTGAATGAGAGCACGAGAGAGGGTTCACCATGTCCCACAATTCAAGGTGGAATTTAGTTGAATTGGTTTTGGTTTTTGTAGGATTTTTCCTTTCTCTCTCTGCTAAAGTCATCGTGCTCTTATTGGTTTTATTACTTTGACACTTTCAGGGACTTTATTTTTCTTTGAACTGAAGGATAGAAGTGGAGGTGGTGCATAATCCCTTTTCCATGTTGATTTAAAAGTAATTTCTCTGTTTACAATGCTTGAAAAAAATCTTCTAAAGATCTAGAAGATAGGCAATTTTTCTAAATATCTTTGAGAACAATAATCTTTCTATAATCCCAGGCAAGGAACTGATTTCTTTTCATTATGTACCATTATTAATTTAAAGCTTTTTCACAGTATCTTTGAAGACATTACATGTCTGAGTGAAATTGTCTTTTGCAGCTGAGTAATTTCACCAGCTTGCTCACCAAATCCACTATTGATTGCTGTAAAATTTAGGTACAAGCCAGACTTTTATAAGCCAAACTTTAGAAGAAGAGTTCAGTCAAGTTCCATAGCATGTCCTTTGAAAAGTTCCTTTTATTTATTTATCTATTTATTGGACAGGTAATTAAACATTACAATACACCAGTACAAATAAGCAGCCCTGCTTGATCTCTTCTTTATAATAAATCCATGACAGCTAAAAGTATTTTTTGCACTGTTCCTGTGATTAGCACATTCTGTTCACAGTTGTTTCACTCTGGCAAATTACAATTTAGACCCATTTTCCACGTGGTTGCAAATGTTGAGATAAAAAAATCCGTCCTGTACAAGGGTTGGATGAGATAAACAAGTCAATGTGACTCAGTGCAACTGCAGAACTGGGGCCCTGATCCCTCAGCACCTCCAGGGTCAGCCAAGTGTGTCTCTGGGCCTTAGAGTGTCCTGCAGCTGAAGTGAAAGGTGTGAATGTCCTCAGGAGCTGGAGCTGTCACCTGGGCTGTGCCTGCAGGGCTGGCCCCACTGGAGATGCCCCACAGGCTGCTGTTCTCTGAGATTGTTTTGTTGGGTGCTCACTTGATCTTTCATTTCATTTCTTAGCTGGTGGTGCTAACAAGCCACAAAGGGTTGGCTCTGAGTCATTTCACATGAGAAAAACAGATGTCTTATTTCAGCAAGCTTTGAAGTTCAGCTCTTAAGAGACCATAGCTGTGAGGTTATTCTTCAGGTGGTGCTAAAAGCTCGGGGCTGTGCTCTGGCTCCCTGGCTGTGAGTGCAGCACTGCAGAGGGGATTGGCCTCAGCCACACTGCTGAAAACTGGTCTGGGAATGCACAGAGCCCTAAAACGGGGAATTACCCATCGTTCATTTGCTCACAAAAACATTCCCCAGCAATAAAATGAACCAAACATCAAAGTAGTTACTTTAAGAACCAAAAATTCTTTTTTTTCCCCCCTGTAGATTAATACCTAAATGTTTTTCCATAGCATTGCACCAGCCCTTTGTTTCCTGAAAGACTTTTTGTTTTCTCTGCTGCACAACCCAAAGGCAACAGCCTGAAAACCCATTCCCCCTGGCAGTATCATCCAGTCCCTGAGTAGGTGGTTGGCTCCTGAGCATTGGAATTCATCCTGGGGAGGTGAAAGCTCCTTGTTGACGTTGAGGCCTGAGGGAGTAAAAATAGTCACCAAACACATTGTAAGACCATGTCAGATGGTTCATGTGTTGGAGAAGACTCCACACAGGGTATGGATTGAGACAGGCATCTGTCAGTAAACACAGCGTGAAGTCCTTTGATGTGGCAAAGTTCAGCATGTTCTCAATTGAAATGCATCAGGTCGAGCACTCAGTGGAAGCTTTTTAAATCTGTTGGGTGTATCATTATTTTGGTTGACTTGAGCAGGTAGTACCTTCCTTTCTTAGGCTTCCAGTACAAGCCTTTTCCTCTGTCTTGCCTTCCCCTGGACCTCGGCGTGACGTACTTGCCGTTCAGGTTGGTCTCCTCGCACTCGCTGTGCCACCAACCCCCTGCAGAACAGCAACATGGCAGTGTCATTGACTGTCCCCTGTGCCCTGGCACACTGTGCTCCATCTCTGGGGAGCAGCTCCTGTTTGCACCATCAGTCTCCTTTAGACTCTGAGTTCTAGCAAAACTGGCCGTTACCCAGGATACCCCAGTCACAGAATGGGTGTTGTAAAGGTTGGAAAAATCCTTCAAAACCACCAAGTCCAACCATCTCCCAGCTCTGCCAAGGCCGCCACTGGCCATGTCCCCAAGTGCCACATCCACACAGCTTTTAAATCCTTCCAGGGATGGGCACTCCACACCTGCCCTGGGCAGCTGTGCCAGGGATGGCAGCCCTTTCCAGGAAGGAATTTTCCCTCATATCAGTCTAAGTCTTTCCTGCTGTGACTTGAGGCCATTCCCTCTGCTCCTGTCCCTGTGCCCTGGAGCAGAGCCCGACCCCCCTGGCTCCCCACTCCTGGCAGAGCCAGAAGATCCCCCCTGAGCCTCCTTTTCTCCAGGCTGAGCCCCCTCAGCTCCCTCAGCCCCTCCTGCTGCTCCAGCCCCTTCTCTGGACACACTCCAGCCCCTCAATGTCTCTCTTGTCATGAGGAGCCCAGAGCTGAGCAGGACAACGGGGTGACACTCTGGGCATTGTTTCAGACACTCACAATTTTCAAGCCTAGGATGATGTACAAAGTGTTTGTTGCATGAAGCAGGTGCCTGGAGGGCAGTTCTGTATCCTGTGGTTTAATCATTTAATTGCTTTTTCAATTGTTTGCTTTTTGCTGTAAACTGACAAACATAAAAGCTCTAGAAAATCAAAGCATTAAGAACCCTTTAACCAAATTATCTCTAAGGAGAAATGGCCTCAGCCTTACATCTCTTGCTCTTTTGAGAGTGATTATATTATGTGTACTTAACAAACAGCTAAAATCTGCCTTTGAATGGAATCTCACTGTCACTCTTAACTTTTGGGTTGTAGTTAAAATGCAGTTGAGAGTCCGTTTGCCTTGTGTGTTTTTTTGCAAGAAGGAATTAAACAATCCCATCTCGGGCTGCCACTCCAGACCTGGCATCAGAGCAGGGTCTGCCCTTGGCTCCATAACTTAAAGTGTCATCCTTGGGGTTTAGTCCAACCTCTGCTGCCTGTTCTGTTTGTGCGGTAGGCCATCTATACAGGAGGGCAGGGTTGGATGGGATTTTGGAGAGGAATTCCTGGGTGTGAGGGTGGACAGGCCCTGGCACAGGTTAGGCAGAGCAGCTGTGGCTGCCCCATCCCTGGGAGTGTCCAAGGCCAGGCTGGACATGGCTTGGAGCACTCTGGAACAGTGGAAGGTGTCCCTGCCCATGGCAGGGGGGTTGGAATGAGATGACCTTTAAGGTCCTCCCAACCCAAACCATTCCAGGATCCCACACTCCTATGATCCATACAGCAGAGCCATACCCACGTTACCCTTCCCAGCAAGCCCATACCTAGGAAGTTCTGCGGGCAGTTGGTGTCACTGGCAGTGCCCGTGGCGTGGTCGGGGGTGGAGAAGCGGAGCGGGGTGTGCTCGGGGAGGGCACTGGGGATGGTGCCGGACACACGGGACAGCCACAGGGTGTAGCTGCTGTCGGGGCCCCCCAGGCTGAGCAGGTACTGCACGTGGCGCCGCGCCCCCCGCCAGTCCTGCAGCTCGATCCGCAGCAGGTACCCCCCCTGCCTGGTGATGGAGTACATCTTGTTCAGGCCCAGCCAGAACTCCGCTGCAACGGTGGAGGGAATGCTGTTAGTGTGGAATTCTCATGAACGCACTGGATTTCAGATCTCTACCACATCCCTATTCCTCACCTTTAAAATCATAAATCAGTTGGGTTGGAAGAGACCTCCGATATCATCAAGTCCAACCCTTGATCCAACCCCGCTGTGATCACCAGCCCAGGGCACAGAGTGCCCTGGGCTGGTGATCACAGCGGGGTTGGATCAAGATGTGATGGATTCTCACTCAGTGCCACATCCAGTCTCCTCTTAAACACCTCCAGGGATGGAGAATCCACCCCCTCTCTGGGCAGCCATTCCAATGCCTGAGCGCTCTCTCTGCAAAGAATTTCTTTCTGATATCCAACTAAACCTCCCCTGGCAGAGCTTAAGCCCATAAATATTTGAAAATAGGTGTTGAAATACTCTGCACAAGGGCAGGACTGAGGGATGTCAGAGGTGAGGGTGAGGGACAGGAGTTTGTGGGGTAGGGGTTGTGGGATAAACTTTCCCTAAAACCTCACACTGTTGTTGAATTTGGTTTTACAGATAACCTGTGGGTATTATGTGTGGAAATAGTATTTAAAAGGATTTATTAATTGCTTTAATTAAATCAATAATTTGAGTCTTGGGGACTGTTGATCTTTGCAGAGGTCTGCTGCTACATTCTTTTTGTTTACCCCTGCTTAATTGCACACGGATGATCAATAAAAGCAAGAGGTAGAAATGAACTGGAGCTTCTCTCTTTAACTTTCCCACCTCATGTGAAACTCTGAGAGGGAGCTGGAGACATTTAAAACGTGTAATTGGAACTGTGTGACAAATGAAGCAAATGACATACATAAAACCTAATGGCAACTGTTGCATGTTTTAAGGAAAGAGCTGCAGAACTCAGCTGGGATTCCCTTGTGTGAAAAGGGATTTTTTGTTCTACTGGAATTCTTGAAAATTGGTGTAATTAGTTTCGTGTATTCATTAAGCAGCTCGTTATCAGGGCAGGTAATTGCCCCATGTAGAAAGTGTGGCTGAATGTGAGTGCCATGTGTGCAGGTGGCATTTAAAGCCATAGGAGACAGGATGGCTGAGTAAAACACTCCCCCAGTTTACAGGTGAGTGGCAGTAACCTGGTGCATTTGATCACCTCAGAAGGTGCCCTGAGCAGGACTGAGTTGAGACCAATACACAACCTGGTACTGAAAAGTTGTGGCTTCATCTTGGTGCAGAATTTGGGAAGTGAAGACTAATCAAGGAACAATTGTAACTTTCAGTATGATTAGAAAAACATCACAGGTGAAAATCTGCCTCAGTTGTGAGTTACTGTCCCAGAATTGAGGGAAAAGTTGAGATGCAGCAGGTCTTTGTTGTAAAGGAAATAAATCAGTATTGGTGCCCACCTTGGTGAGGTTTAGATCTATGCTGAGCCTAGAAAATTGAAATATTTTGTACACAAAAGGAGGCTCATCTCGTTGTGTGAGCAAAATACTCTGGTTGGGGTGGCTGTTGGTGCTACAGGGTCTTTGGAGTTGATGATTAACAGGGGCCCATGGGTGTTTGCTCACCTACCCGGCCATGGAGGGGATTGGCCTCTGCTCAGAGGAGCCAGAGGTGTTTGCTCAGGGAGCACACACAGCCCTGGGATCTCCTGGCGCTGGAAAAGTTCTTGGGATGGTTTTAAGGGACACAGGATCACAGAGGTTGAGAGAAAGTGGTGACAGCAACTTCATGTGTGTATTTTAAAGGCTTTGGGACGTGCTTATATAAATAGTAAAGTCTTGATAAAATAGCATTTAAAGCACTCTGGCCTTGCTTCAGTTTCTAAATGCACGTTTGAAGGGGTATCTGTGAGAGTTTTAGGGAGTTACATACCAAACCAGTGAGCTGCTCAGGTCTGATGGCAGGGTTTGAGTGCTCTCATGTGAGCACCTTTCCCTAAGAAAATTCAGCTTCTCAAATCAGTTGGTACAAAGACACCCAAAAAAAGTCATATTTACCATTGAGGTCTCCAAACCCATTGGTGTAGGCTTCCCAGGTTTGGTTAAAGTCCAGGGATCCATCCACTCTGTTCTGGATGACAGTCCAGGAGGTGCCTGTGCAGAGGGGAAATGAGTCACAGCTTGGCCTTATTCCCTGTCCATGAGTGAGCTCTTGGGTGCTCCAGTTTTGAGGTGGAATGAGTTAGTTAAAAACTTCCTGAAGGGAATTCAAGTGAGCCCAGCTGAGCAGGGTGTGGGGCTGGTGGAGTGTCCCAGCTCACCAGACTGACCTGGTTAGGCTGCCTGAACTGGCATTCTTTCATTTCTGAAGCCTGGGAGACAGAGGGACTGATAAAACAGAGATAGGAGGAGCTGCAGACATTGGATGAGGGTGTCAGATCCTGCTGATAGTGCTTGGCTGCTGGGATGAGGTGCCCACGCTGGAGCTACAGGGGGGCCTTTCCCCTGACCAGGTCATGATACCCTCATTGTTCCAGTTTCAATCAATGTAAGCAAAGGGCATTTGGGGGCATTTTTGGGCATTTTTGCACAGGGCAGCCCCATGGGGTGCAGTTTACACACCCAAACACGTGCCATGGCTCTCCAGGGCCCTGCAGGACTGGCACTGAGCAGCTCTGCAGGATGCTGGGTGAGCAAACAGGGAATAAGTGAACTGGCCAAGCTGTGTGCTCACTGGGTGCTGGCAAAAGGAACAGGTAAATGAGTTTCTTACAAAGCTGGAGCTTGGGCAGGTGACATGACAAACCTGGACCTGTGTAACCCACCCAAACCTGACAGGATTCCTGTCTCCAGGAATCACCTCAGGTAGATACAGCTAATTCTCAGGCAATAACCCTTGTTAATGGAACAACCTCTTAGTAAGATACTTATTGTTTGCCTTTCTGTGGGAAATCTATTCATGGTTGCAATATAATGGCATTTATAAGTGCTATTTTTATTCTCTATAGCTAAAGGAGCTTGGAGTTTTGATATATTTAATTTATGCCGTGTGATTGTGGCATAAATGAAATATATAATCAAAAGGTGAGTAAAGAATGAAAGCAGAGTAAAGGAGATTTCAGGATATGGAAAACCTGAGCTCAGAGCACAGACAGCCCAGTAAGAGAAGTCAAGAGGATACATAAATCATGATAAGCTTTTTTGTACCTCAGGATGAGACACAGTTGTTTGGCTTATAAGAAACTACTTATGTGAAAATGAGACTATTGCTGGCACAGCTCTTACCAAATTTCATTTCACAGTAGACATCAAAAGGTTCTGAGCCGTTGGGCTTAATGGTGTAAACACCACTGAGCTGCTCCCCCCTGTGATAGAGAGCAGTGCAGTCAGGAGCAGCACCTGCAAAGCAAACAGGAGGCATTTAGAACTGCTGGTTTGGATGTGGGAGGCTGGGAGAAGAAAAAAATAGAATGCTAATTTTATTTAATGCAATCAATGTCATGGCATGGATAGACTGCTTTGGGCATAGTAATACAGCTGCCAAGTTGTACATAGGTTGGAATGCCTGGTTTTCTAAGTTTAGGCAAAGTTGCAGTTGAGAGGATTTTGGAAAATTTCTAAGGCTGTGGCAAATGGATTTTCTACCCTGTGCAGAGTTCTCAGTAAATACCATTTCCACTGCTGGGCTTCACCAGTGCCTTTCAACTTCAAGGAAATCTCTTCTCAAGTCTTATAATTAGCCAGTGTGAAGTGAATTAGTTCTGTCATACTCTGTAGGACAGATATGGGTAAGAGGGTGGTGACAGCACCAAGAGGTGATGGATCCTGGGGACGGGATTGCTGCATTACTGGACATGGGCCTGTGTGTCACCCCAGAGACAAGGAACCTACAGTGGTGCTAAAGAGGTGAGGGGATTTTTGTTCTAGGTGGGAACTGTAGCCCTTCCCACAGCCCTGTGTGTAACATAAGAGTCTTTTACTTTCAGTCTTTGACTTAAAATCCAGCTCAGAACTTTCAGAGAGACTGTGGGTACAGCGTGGGGTGTAGCCAGGTGGGAGCAATGAGGTCTCACCATCAGCTCTGTGTCTCCCAGCAGTGGCATTGAGCACAGGAACAGGGATGCTCAGCTCTGCTTCAGGCTGCTCCTCTGGGAAGGAGTTCTCTGTGAGCTCCTGGAGCTCTATGTGGTTTAGCTGAAAGAACCATAATTGCACTGTTAATTTCCCAAGGTTCAGATTTGTGGCTCAAGCTGAATAATGCCATGCAGAGAATAATCTTTCTTGTGGATCTAATCCTTTGGAACACCCAATTTAGCACATAAAAATAACTTTAGCCCCATGCTGGGGGGTTTCAGGTGCAGGAAACTGTCTGAGCTGCCACTGCTCAGACAAGGTGGGATTCGTGAGGGCAGCAAGTGCCCCGTTCTCAGGAGGGGCACCTTAATGGGCAAACAGATTGAACTTGGTGATGCCTCAGGTGGCATCACTTGGGCAAATGACACCAACAACTAAAGGGCACAGAATCCACAGTTCTTTAGGCTGGAATGCATTTTCCTCTTAGGAATAAATTAAATATGAGCATCTCTGTTATGGTGACACGTGAACTGCAGATCGTGGCTCCCCGTGGGAGAGGATATTGGACAAAGAAAAAGAGGCAGGAAGTAATTAGGCTTCAGGACCAATGGAAGAGTAATAATAGGATAGATAACAAGAGACAAAACAAAATGAGCAGTGTCAAAGTGCAGCAGGCTGGGGCTGGAGGTGATGTCTCAGGGCTGTTGTTGACCACAGCACAGCAGCCCCTCACCCAGAAAGGTGCCTGTTGGTGCCCAGAATTGTCCATCCCCTCCTCTACAGGGACAAACTGACCCAGGGCTCGAATCCCTCAGTGCTGGGGAGATGGAAGGAGCAGCAGGGGAGGGTCCTGTACCTTGTCCTCCAGCTCCAGGATTTGGCTGTGCTGCCTCTTGAGCTGCACGTGCTGGTCCTCCACGATCCTGAGCAGCTGCTTGATGTTGTTGTCCTGCTGCTCCACGAAGGCCTGGGGGCAGGAGGGGACCAGGAGGGTGAGGAGCAGCAGGACACCTGCCCAGTGCTGCTGCCTCTGGAGCTCTGTCATGGGGCCAGTTTTGAGAGGCACAAACCACTGGAGTCTGTCTTTCCTTTTCCAAAGAATTGTGGAATACCCTGAGTTAGAGAGGGCCCACAAGGATCACCCAAATCCATCTCCAGAGGGTTGCCTGCTTTGCCTCTAAAGGGGAAGATTTCTTTGCTTCTGAAATGAACACTCATTTTTTTGACACAAACTACTGGCACTTTGTAGGCTTTTTTAATAATTTCTATTTTCTTTCCGTTTTCACACAGAGAACAATTTATGTTCTGTGGAGTTTGGCCCTTGATTCAAACTAGATGTATGTCAGTGACCAAAAAAGGGAACAATTCCCAGCATTTGGGGTACCAGCGTGGGATTTGGGAAATCAGGATTCACTGCCTTGACTCAAACATCCAGTATTTTTCCGTACAAGTTGCTTGGCCTTTTTATGCTTCTGCAAAATACGGTTAATATTTCTTTTTCCATAGAAACCCTTATGCCCACCTAAATACTTGCAGGTATAATTCTATTAATATATTAATTTTATGAACACTTGTAAAGTTCTTTGGCTCTGGAGAGCCCCTCTAGATGCCCCTCTTTAAAGGTTTAATCTCCCTGTTTCCACACTGAGCAGGCAGTTCCTGGTGCCTTGGTTTGGGATGAGATGATGACAACCCACAGATGTGGGAATCATCATTTCCCCTAATTGCAAGATTTTCATCATTGTAATAACAAAATATCTTAAAATTTTGATTTGCAACATAAAAAAACCAAACTGGAAATGATGCAGAGCTTTGAAATTTCGTAGTTTCTCACTGATTTCACCAGGGAATTTTACTGCAGGATATATAATAGATTAAGACAGTGATTCTTTTAAGGTTATCACAGTGATTTCTGACACACAGAGTAGCAGCAGAGTGAGGGGAAGGGAGAGCAGGAGCTGGTGTTGCATAACCCCCAGTGATGGCACCGAGTGCCCTTTGGCTCTGCCTGTCAGGGCCTGGCACAGGTCACTTACTTTGAGTGAAGAAATCTCCTTTGTCTCTTGCATGGAAGGCTGGGTGATGGCCAGCTTGGTGACTTTGTCCTCCAGCCCCCACACTTTCTCCTGCAGCTGGATTTTGTTCTGGATGAGGTCTTGGATCTTCAGGTTCATCTCCTGCGAGAGGTTCTTTATCTCCTCGTTGTTGATTTGCAGCCTGGCCGTGGTTTGCCTGAGCTGTTCCTCTTCCTCCTTGATTTCACTGGTTTGCAGGGAGAGCTCGTAAAAGGATCTATCAAAAATGTAAAGTTTCTGGAAGATGTCGTTCATCTGCCCCTTGGTCTTGTGGACAAAGTCTTTGAGGCCGTGGCCGAGCTGGAGGAGCCCGTTGGCCAGGATTCGGACATCATCCAGCATGGCAAATCGGGATTTGGTGTCGGCAGATCCTGCAGAATCCACGGAGAAATAATCCTTGTCAGCTGAGACAGCCAGGGGGGCCATGAGCAGGAAGAGCAGAAGGATTTTCATGTCTTCTCTTGGGTGGTTCAGGCTGCAGAGGCTTTTCCCACTGGTGGGTTTTGCTGTGTGGCTGTTCTGGGTGGCAGAATCGGATCTATTTATACTCCCCTTCCTTTCAGAAGAGGCAGCCAAGGGTTGATCATTAAACTGAGTGCAGGAATGTAACCCCTCTCAAATGTAGGTTGAAATCAGGGAAGATAAAACTGGGAGACAGGCACGTTGCTGATTAAACTGGCTCCAAACTTTTCCATCTGGCAGAGCTTTTGCTGGAAAATGTTATTGATGACATGGTGTTTCTCACACAACTCTTTTTAATAGATTAATTTGGGGTCATAATCTTGATAAGGGCTCAAACTGCTTCCTGTTTGTGTTGTTTGATTCCTGTTATTGCCTGGGGAGCGTGAGAGGCTTTGCCACACTGAGGAGCAGTTCAGGTTGTGCAGCTCCTTCATAAGTGATGGAAGGGCAGAATATTCCCAGATGATTCACACGACTTGACTCTCATCTTGTGCTGCTTTCTGATGTAACTCATTGTGCTGCAGTGGATTTGCTTGTCAGCTGGCTCAGATTAAGTGAGAAAGAGGGAATTAGGTCCAGAGATTGCCTGGATGTGATTCCACTATGTTAAGGTTTGTGCAGTAATTTACACCATATAAAACTTCTCTTTTAAGAGCTGCTTTCTGGAGGTGGGTGAGATAAATAAGGCCTCGCTTACATTTCTCACCTTAGCCCTTTTTTTTGTGCTGTTTAAGATTCACACTACATAAAGCAAGGCTGCAAATGCTCTGAAACAAATGCCCTGTTCTGCTGTGGGTCTCTGCATGGAGACAGGGATGTTTTTTCAGTAGTATTGCAGTGTGAGTGAAAGGTGTTTCTCTTTCTGGGATCACTCATAGCAATCCAAGAAATCACAAGCAACTCATGCACAGTGTAGTCTGTTCTTTGGAGAGTTTTTGCAAGGTTCTTGTGTGTTTAGTAATTCTTCCTCTGCACTTTTTGTTGTGCTGTTCATGTACAAATGTACTTAGTATATCAAGCATCTATAGAAAAATAAAAAAGTTAAAAGTTTCAACTCCCTGTATGTTGAAGGGTTTATAATAATGCAGGTAATTACTCACTCATCACTAAATGCTGTGAAAGTATGGTAGATATCAAATCAGAATTTGAGAATGGAGAATATTTTATGTCTGTAGAGTTTGGATCAGAGTCACTGGAGTATCTGAAATGCAGACAAACAGCAGGAGTGTGGAGATCTTCAGGCCCAGCTCTGGGCAGAGTGGGGATTCCTTCAGAGAGGATTTGCTGCCAAAACAGGTGTTTAGTTTGCCCAGAGCAGCTGTGGCTGCCCCTGGATCCCTGGGGGTGTCCCAGGCCAGGTTGGATGGGGCTTGGAGCAACCTGGGCTGGTGGGAGGTGTCCCTGCCCGTGGCAGGGGATGGAATGGGATGAGCTTTAAGTTCCCTCCCAACCGAAACCATTCCGTGATTCTGATTCTAAGTTGTTAATGCTTTAACTCTTAAGGATTTGAAAGGTTTTGCTTTGAAGTATAGATGAAGATACCTAAGACCTGATAGGCCTATTAAACACTTCCATTGTTCAGAAAAGGTGAGATAAGGATGAGCTTTTTAAGGATTTGTGTTGTCTGGAGGGGAACTCGTTGGAATTTCAGCTGTTTAGCTGAATTCTAGGAATGGTTTTTATCTGGGCCTGACACTGCTGTGTAATAGGGAACAAAATGCAGCCTCTGGCGTCTGACACAGGGGTTTGGGGCTGCAAAACTTGAAGAACTGGTTGGAAAATGAAAAAAAAAACAAAACAAAACCCCAAAAGCACAGACTTCTACAGTCCACTTCAAAGTACTGAAGTGGCTATGGTTTTATGATGTCTCAGATGAATAATTTTCTATTGTTTTAATTATTTTTTGCAAGTCTTTCTAGTTTGTTTTAAGTAGTTTGAATTCTTCTTCCATCACCCCCTCCAAATATTAATTCTTGGCTTCAGAAAAATAGAGGAAATTCTCAGGCAATAGCTGGAGATCAGACATTTTCCCAGGTTTACAGGAGCTCCTGTGTGTCCCATGTGCTGCTCACACACCACACTACCCTTTGGAAAGGTTTGTTTTCCAGAGGGGAAGGGCAGTCAAAGTGCTCTGATGTCAAGTATTAAAAAGCACAATTATCTGCCAAGCACATTTCCATATTGTCTAAAACATCACCCTTGGATGTCACAGCAGTGACAGAGTCCAGAAGGAAAGCAGGACATGAGAAAGCAGAGATGGAAAAAAGCCTCTGACATGATTAAACCTTAAGATTTGGGAGCTGTGGAAACCCCAAGGGATAACCCAGCCCAGGCAAGGAAAGATGTGTATAACAAACGTGATCCTGGAGATCTTTTGTGCACCTGAGTAACCCTGATTAAATGGGCTTTGAATGGTTTTTATAGTGGGAATAAAGCAAAGGGAAAATCTCTGGGTTTTACTGAAAAGGGAAATTTCCCTGATAGTTTGGAATTCCCTCTAAGAATTAGGATCAGCTCTTAAAGTTTTAATACCTTTGTGATAGATTTTGTGAGAGGGCTGCAATCACATTACACAAATACTTGGAGGGGTGCCTAGTGCCACTATTTCCATGGCTTGGGAAGCCTTTGCACTGTAGCAATTCCTTTTATGGAAGCAGAAGTACTTTTGAGATCTGGCTGAGATAATGGAATAAGCTTTGCATGTATTTTGCATAGCATTTTAATAAAAGCTCCAGACACAAGTCCTTGGCTTTAAAGCTCCTGGCTGAAACTTTCATTGACAGAAATCAAGAAATTTTTAATGTTTGCTGTCAGGTTTTCAGCCATCAGTCCCTTTCCAGGGTTCCTGTGACTGTGCTTGGACAGGAAGACCTGTGACTTTTCCCTGTGTAGGGTGGAAGACAGGCTGGAGAGCTGGGAGAGTTCACCTGGGGAAGGGAAGGCTCCAGGGAGACCTTGGAGCCCCTTCCAGAGCCTAAAGGGGCTCCAGGAGAGCTGGAGAGGGGTTTGGGACAAGGGAGGGAGGGACAGGACAAGATGTGGTGGCTTAGGCTGAAAGAGGGTGGATTTAGATGGGATATTGGGAAGGAATCCCTGGCTGGGAGGGTGGGCAGGCCCTGGCACAGGTTGGGCAGAGAAGCTGTGGCTGCCCCATCCCTGGGAGTGTCCAAGGCCAGGCTGGAACAACCTGGGACAGTGGAAGGTGTCCCCGCCCATGGCAGGGGTTGGAATGGGATGATCTTGAAGTTTCCTTCCAACCCCAGCCAGTCTGGGATTCTGTGAGAGGGTAGAACAGGATTTTTCATTCGGGGTCACATTCTAATTTGCAAACTGGGGATTTTTTCCTCCTGCAAAAAGAAGGTTCTGTAAAAGGCAGCCCTGTGGAGAGAGAGTATGCCTGGAGTAAAGATCCAGCTCTGCCCTCACAGTGGGGTCTGTGCCTCAGAAAGCCCATCAGCAACAAGAGCTTCTTCCCAGGGAAATGCCCCTCCCAGGAGCACAGAGCAGTGGGTGAGGGACCAGCCTGCACATCTGCTCTGGTGTTTGGTGTTAGGAAGGCAGGGAGAGCTTTGCCTGATGTGGTACATCTTGTGTGGCATCTGCTCCATGCAGGTCTCCAGCACCCTCTGTCCAGAGTGGCCTCACACTGAGCTGTGTCCTTCCCTCCCAGCAGCCAAGCCCTGCACAAGGATTGGCTCAGCATAAATCAGCCCTAAGCACAAGATTGCCTTTAATATAGGGGTCCTGTAGCCTGGCTTCACAAATGCCTTAAATCCTTCTCTTAAGCACTAATAATACTTAATAAAAGTTTTATGAGCAAGGTACATTTTAGAGTAAATTTTCATACCCATTTTCATTTTAGAAAGAACCTCAAGGAACAAGTGTATTCATGCCAGAAGAAAGTAATTTAGGAGAGTCACAGAAAAAGCACAGGCCCCCTCTGAAATAATGTGAGAGCCTTGATGAGGCAAAGTGACCATTGGGGATGGGATTCCAAAGCTTAATTCACCATGAAGGGCTTGAGAAGGAGGCAATTCCCTCATGCCAGCTAAGCATATTCCTCAGCCTGGAGGGTGAAGCAGAGCCTGGTGCCCAGCCCAGCCCTGTGTGTCCAGCTGGAGCTGTGCAGCTGGACTGCCCTCAGGGCATTCCTTAGGACAAGCATTAGCTCATGTCTGTGTAGGTGGCACTGCTACATGGAGTTGCCATCAGAACCAAGCCCTTGGGTGGGGTTCCTTGGCCAAAATACTGACATCTAGTGCCATTCCAGACAGCTCAGGGCAGCCCCTCCTTCCAGCTGCTCCTCCCGGAGTGTCCCACTGCTCCCCCAGGGCTGTTTTGGGTACCCCTGGCATCTGAAAGGGCACCAGGTCCCTTTGCTGGGTTATCACCCTCCTGAGAATCCAGAGAAGAGTCTCTGTTTTCAGCCTCCTGTTGCCAGCACTCCACAGAGGCTGCTTTATGGCTCCTGAAATGCTGCCCTGCTGTGCTCCTCACTTCCCTGCTCTGTGCCCATCTGCTCTGTGTTGTCTCTCTGGCACAAGGAACAGTTGGAAACTGCTTAAAAATCGTGTTCAGATCTACTGAATAGTTCCCAGAGGGGAACAGCAAGGAAAGGAGCCCCTTTCTCCTCTTTCCTTACAAACCAGGGGTGTTACAGAGCTGGTTCTTCAGTGCCTGGGCAAATACAACATGCCAGTTGTTTATCCTGGGCCATGAGGGCAGCACAGGGACCTCTCCCTGAGCAGGGTGAACCCCCCTTGGATCCTGTGTGGGAGCTGTGGGAGCCAGGATGGACAAGGGGAAAGGTGCTGGTGGGGTGGGCAGAGCTGTGTGAGAGACAGATTGGGGATTTCCAGGCTGGCTTTTTAAAGATTTGCAATAATTCATACATTTTGGCTTGTCTGGAGCCCAAAGAAGGTACATTTCCTTTGAATAACTGAGTGTTGAGAGGAAAAGTTTGGGGCTGTTGTCTCTTTTGTCTTTAAAAGAACACACAAGGTGCTTTCTCCAGGTCTAAATTACTTGCTCGTGGGGCAGGTGGGGTTTGTAGTGCACAGTTTTGCTAATGAAGTGTGAATTCAGCTTTCACCTTGTTGGCAAAGACTCGGCAGGGCTCAAAGGATGGAAAATACCGCAGAATTTTGCATCTCATGCCTGTTCAAATTATCAGAGCCTTGGAGAAACAGAGCTGGAAGGGCCTTCCAGAGTGTGCCCCCTGCCCAGTGGGGGCTGAGCTTGTCTGTAAACCCATCTGGAGGGGTCTGTGCCTCACCTGTCCTCAGAAACTACCAGAAAATGGAGATTTCACACCCTCCCAGGCAATTTGTTCTACTGCTTTACTCTCCTTAGAGCCAGCATGTTTTCCCTCGTGTCTCTTAAAGCTCCTGGGCTGCAATTTCCTCCCATCAGGTCCTGCCAGGTCTCTGGGGGTGTGATAAGCACTTCATTACTTCAGTTTCTGAAGCAGCTCTTCAGGTGCCTGGGTGTGTTGTCCTCACGTGGAGCTACAGTTTAATCCATTTTCAAAGAAATGTAACCTGGAATCATCGTGTTGTCAGGAGATTTAAAAAAGAAAGGGAAAAAGGACAGGCCACAAGGAAGAAGGTGTTTAAGAGAAACCACCTGCTCTGTTTTGAGCAAATAGTCACCTCTCAGTGGGTTTATATACGATTAGTCATATGAATAGTCATGTTTTCTTCTGAGGTTTTAGATTGACTGGAAAATTTTTAGGTGTTGTTTTCAAGTGCCCTTATAAACAGGAGCTCTTTCAAAATATGAGAGTTTCAAAGCTGTGTCTTTTGATGAAATAAGCTGTGTCTTTTGATGCCTGAAATAAGGGGTCAGACCATTCCCTCTGGGTGTTTCCACAGAGGTTCAAACAGCAGCATGAGGAAAGGTGTGGAGCCTCCCATCATCACTCGGTGCCTTGTGTCTTGCAGGAACCTCCTCTATGTGTACCCACAGAGCCTGAACTTCGCCAACCGCCAGGGCTCTGCCAGGAACATCACGGTGAAGGTGCAGTTCATGTACGGGGAGGATCCCAGCAATGCCATGCCGGTGAGGGCAGTGCCCAGTGCTCTGGGCAGGGCACCCGGGACACCCATCCCTGTGCTGGGGGAAACCTCCCTGCAGCACATCTCAAACTAACAGGCTCAGGGGAATATAAAATTGCAGTTTCAGAGCAAGGAGTATCTTTGTACGGAGTTTGCAGAGTAGCTGAATTTTAACCTGAGGTTCTTTACTGTAAGGGTGGCACAGGTGCCCAGAGAAGCTGTGGCTGCCCCATCCCTGGGAGTGTCCAAGGCCAGGCTGGAGCAAGCTGGGCTGGTGGAAGGAGTCCCTGCCCATGGCAGGGGTGGCACTGGATGAGCTTTGAAGTCCCTTCCAACCCAAACCAGTCTGGGATTCTGTTTGTAGTGGATGCCACTTGTGTTTGGAACAGCATCTTTGCTTCCATGCTGGAAAAATTAAAGGGGATAGACTTGTGTCCAGGGCCAGAGTGATCCACACTCAGGGAGGAGCTGTGGAGAGATGGTCACATTGTCCAGTTCTTCAGCCACATCTGTGGGCAGGTGTCACTGGAGTTATTAAACTGTGACTCCAGTGACTAATTAAAACATTTTGTGTAAGTGAAGGGGCAGGTAACAGGCAGATGTAGCTGCACAGATGCACACACTGGTAAATGGAGCTGTGAATATCTCTGCAGGACAATGGAACAGATTCTTGGCACAGTTTTATAAGTAAATTCTTTCTTTTTTCTTGTTTTGCAGGTCATCTTTGGCAAATCCAGCTGTCCTGAGTTTTCCAAAGAAGCATACACAGCTGTAGTGTATCACAACAGGTAAAACACATGACAGCTTGAGAAAGGACATGGCCCACATGGATAGTGTGGTTCCACCCAAGGGAAGCTTTACCAGTGTGGAAGTGAAGTAACTCACCACTGATTCTGTCTCAGTGTTAATTATTTATCAGTGAGTGTCTGGGCAGTGACTGCAGTGTCAGTTGATGCTGTTCTTAGAATTTTGTGACAACTGGGAGCCAGAGTCTTTGTTTGCTCTGGTACAAACCAGCATTGTGTGATCCTGAGCACGTAGCCCAGCCCAGCAAGGACCACTGTCCAGCTCTGAGACAACCCCTGGGTACAGTCATGAAGGTTTATGTTATAAACTCTTGTTACATCTGCCTTGTTTTGCTGGGAGCCTCTTAGACTTTAGTTATGAATGGGAACTACTTGGTCTTGAAAATACTCCACTGCAGCTGAGGAGAGGATTGCTGAATCCAGCAGGGACACGTGATGGGTTTTGTAGCTGTGCCAGGGAGATGCTCCAAGGAGAGATGTGCCCCTGGGGAGGGACTCCTGTGCTGAAGGTTGAGGTTGTGGCAGTCCCCACCTCGAGGGCAGAGTTTATTGAGCACCATGTGAGGAGGGGGCTGCTGCCCATTTCTTGTGAACTATAAGTTTTTCCAGCCCTTGGTGATCAGAAAGTGAAGTTTTAATCCCTTGGGGTAGTCCATATTCTGCCTTCCCCCTGATGCTGTAACTCAGAGGGTTCAGTCCCAAGCACGAGGTAGGAAACCACTGTTTGCGTGGGGGACTCAGCTGGGGCTCTGCTCTCTGCACAGGTCCCCTGATTTTCATGAGGAAATCAAGATCAAGCTCCCAGCCACTCTGACTGATCACCACCACCTGCTTTTTACTTTCTACCACGTCAGTTGTCAACAAAAACAAAACACACCCCTGGAGACTCCAGTCGGATACACCGTGAGTGTCTTTGGTCCTTGTTTTGCAGCACACTTTTTATTCAAATGTGTTTGATTGCAGTTTTTTTGGGATCACTGTCAGCTCATATCCACCTGTAGAATTTGAGAAATGGGCAGTCAAGCCTGCAGAAATGAGCTGTTTTTGTGAATTGCTTCTCGTTGCAGTGGATCCCGATGCTTCAGAACGGGCGGTTAAAGACGGGGCAGTTCTGCCTCCCTGTTTCCCTGGAAAAACCCCCCCAGGCTTACTCAGTGCTTTCTCCAGAGGTGAGTTCCTGTTCCTGCTGGGAATCGGCAGGACAATACACCTGTTAAACAGTGAGGGGGTGTGTGTGTACATATCTGTGTGTGTGCATGTCCCTTTGGTAACTCTCAGGTTGTTTCTCAAACACTGTGAAGTTTGGACAGGTGTGTGTGTTTGTGTGTGGGCACATGAGTGTGATATGAAACAGGAATTAGAAGAATTGGCAATTTTGTTTGGAAAAGCCTTAGTTGTGCTCCCTGTCACATCCTCACTTCTTTTATCCACCTGCAGGTTCCACTCCCTGGGATGAAGTGGGTGGATAACCACAAAGGGGTTTTCAACGTAGAAGTTGTTGCTGTGTCCTCTCTGCACACTCAGGTAGATTTTAGGAGCAGTCATTGTAATAAAAGACTCTTTTGACAGTTGAAGCACTGTCAAAGTTGGTGCTGTGAAGGGTTTGATAATCACTTGTAGTGAAATTAGAATCTCATTTTCAGTTCTGAGCCAGCAGACCTGTTTTTCCACATTCTGCTGTGAGTATATTTGAGAAGTTCTACTTAAAAATATGGGTAGTTTGGCCTTTATTCAGTGGGGGTGAATGGCCAACAGTGTTTTCAGACCTCCTGTTGCGTTTAGTAAAACAGCTCTGACATACAGCCCAGACATAGGATGTTTTCTTATTCCCTTTTCCCCTCTGCCTCTTTTGTTTCTCCCTCTGTTTTCCACCTGCCTTTGATCTGAAAAGAAAGATGACGTTCATTTTGTCTAATCATTTCACCTTTGTTTTATTAATTCCCAGGATGTCATTTTGATGGGTTTTGCATGTCTTGTTTGTGCTGTAAATAGTAATGTGATTTTAGTGCATTTTGTCTGGTTTTCTGAGGTTGCACAGTCTGAGGGTCCTCTAGTTGTGCCCTGGCAAGTTCTGAACTAGAACTGGAATTAAATTGAATTAGATACATGAGCAGATCCCTCAAAGGTGCTGAGTTTCTGCTAATTGTGTGAGATTAAATGGTCAGACAGAAGAATGAGGGTGAGAACCCACCCATGAGGTCCCAACCCATAGAAAAAGGAGTTACTCCTGGAGCCTCTTGCTGATTGTTGGCTTTTTGCTCGTTGCAGGACCCTTATCTCGACAAGTTCTTTGCACTTGTCCATGCTCTGGACGAGCACATGTTCCCTGTGCGAATAGGAGACATGAGAATTATGGAAAACAACTTGGAAAATGAACTGAAGAGCAGCATTTCAGCTCTAAATTCCTCCCAGCTGGAGCCGGTAGTGCGATTTCTTCATCTCCTGCTTGACAAACTGATCCTTCTGGTAGTAAGACCTCCTGTCATTGCAGGCCAAATAGGTATTTTATTTAAGTTTTATAGAGAATTACATGGCTGAAAGTTTGACACTTCCAATTTTATCATATTTATGTAGAAATAAAGAAGTCCCTTTTTATGCTTTGTTTTAGTGCCACTAATATACCATGTGTCTTGCAGATAAAACATGCTGGCACCCAGGTCTGGTGATACACACAGGGGCAATATTTAATAGAAAGTTTCCAAGAGGGATTGGTAATTTGGTGTCCCAGCTGAGGCACCAGAAAGGAGCCTGATTTTCATGGGCTGGGTGCTCAGCATGTTTTTAGCTCTGGAGCCTGGTAAGGTGTGTCCATCCTGACAGTCAGAAATTAAGAATTTCAACCTTATTAGTCACCTTGGAAAGTCTGGGAGTAGGTAAGGGAAAATACAGATTCTACTGTTCCTGCAGCTGTTGTGGGTCTGATATTTCAGTGTGAATAATCCCTCCTTTTGCTCCCTGATAAGTATAAAAAAATCCCAAATTCAAGTCAGGATTAGAACCTTAGCATTTAAAACAGCAGTTTTTGCTGATTTTTTCGTAGGAAGCCTGAGTTTAGACATGATGGAATATAAGTATCTGAGTCTGCTTCAAAAGTACTTGTAAAAATATTTTCTTAAATACAATCATTATTTACTAATTTTGTCTTTCTGGGGAAGAATTTTGCTTGAATTTTTATTTCACATTTTAAAGCCCTTTCACTCTTTCAGGGTTCTGGTTTAGTTTGTTTATATGGAGCATGGAGGACATTAGTGACTTTATTTTTTTAAAATAAAATTTACAGTCTTCAGCTACTTCATCCTTAAACTATTTAGAATTGATTTCCATGCTTATTCTCAGGGCAAATTTTTTTCATATAGGAAAAATGTGGATTTCTCACTTTCTCATGGAGATTTCTTTGTTCATTTTTGGAACAGATTTTTTTTCCAAACCAGAATGGAATTGTTCTTTTTGATACATTTTGTGTTTTGGCTAAGGCTTAACTGGAGGAAATAATTAACTGAGAAAAGGGTGATAAATATCCAAAGGATATTACCCATCGATTAAACAAAGGCTTGATCTTGTTACCAAAGTTGGGCTGATTCCAGAAATCAGGCCTAAATACAGTAAATTTGTTATTAATAACATCACTGCAACACCTGTCAGAGTCACAGACTATTCTGGGTTGGAAGGACCCACAAGGATCATCGAGTCCAACTCTCAAGTCAATGGCCCACACAGGGGATTGAACCCATGACCTTGGCATTATTACAGCCAAGTTTTAACCAACTGAGCTCATCTCAGGTGTCCTTCTGTCAGACTTTACCAAGCCTGGTTCAAACACCAGGCTCAGCTTTTGAGCAAAACGCTTGCTGGGCTGCACCAAAGCTCCACCATTCACCTTTGGAAGGGGGACAGAGGGCACATTTAGGATTTTCTCCTGGGTCCTGCTGCAGTCTGACCCAAACTCCTCCCTTGTCCTTGCAGTGAACCTGGGCCAGGCCTCTTTTGAAGCGATGGCATCCATCATCAACAGACTGCACAAGAACCTGGATGGGAACCAGGACCAGCACGGCAGGAACAGCCTTCTTGCTTCCTATATTTACTACGTTTTTCGCCTGCCCAACACCTACCCCAACTCACCATCACCAGGTAGCTCTTAGTTCCATTTTATTACCAGTTGTCACAGGAAGGCAGACACTTTGCTGGCAGGTGCTGCTGAGCCCCAGCACGTGGCTGGTTCCCTGCCCTGTTATAACTCTCCCTGGGATCCAGCATAACCACTGAAAAGATGGGTTTAATTACTGGTAGTCCTGCCACAGACTCAGCTGTGTGATGGTTTTAAATAACAGTGTCCCTGCCCTGGCACAGCTCCAGCCATTCCCTGGGTGCTGTCCCTGGTCCCACAGAGCAGAGCTCAGGGCCTGCCCCTCCCAAGGAAAGTGTGACTGCAGGAAGGTGTCTCCTCTCCCCCAGTGCCCTCCTTCCCCCCACATGCCCTTGGTAGGAAGGCATGGGGAGGATTCCTACAGGCTGGTTATGCCCAGGGGTTGCTGGCAGCAGCCTGGGTTGGGGCTGGCAGCACCCTGGCCCGGTCTGGCTGCCCTGACAGGTGCTCCCTGCAGGTCCGGGTGGCCTGGGTGGCTCGGTGCACTATGCCACCATGGCGCGGTCGGCGGTGAGACCTGCCAGCCTGAACCTGAACCGCTCGCGCAGCCTCAGCAACAGCAACCCCGACATCTCGGGCACACCCACGTCCCCCGACGACGAGGTGCGCTCCATCATCGGCACCAAGGTACGTGGGTGGGCCCTGCCAGCCGCTCCAGCCCCTGCCTCACCTCAGAGCCACAGCAGGGAGGGGTTGGGGTGGGGTAGGGGTGAGTTGTCGCAGACAGAAGAGGTTGAGACAGATTCAAGCAACAGCAGAACAAAGAACTTTGTTTTTAGTTACAGCTTCACTTTTATCTACTCCTTGTCTGCACTGTGTCACCACACAATTGGCTGTTCAGTCCTCGAAACATTTTATTGACTACAAGGTCTGCCACACTCTTCAGGTGGCTTTTCCTCCTTTTTAAGGGTGCACTTTAAACTGCTCTTTTTTCAAGGATATACTTTGAACTTCAAGATCAAACTTTGAATTTCAAGATCACTTTCCTCATCAATTACCTCAGACATTAGAGCATCCACAGACCCGCTGTTGACCCTCACAGTTTGGGATGTTTTTCCCATGAAAAATGTCCTGATGGCTCTTTCCCAGACCTCCCCTGGCAGTGCTGGTCACACTCCTGAAACTCCTCTCCTTGGAAATAGTTGCTGATCTTTCTGAGTTGTTGCTTCCACCAGTGTGGTGCTTGGAGGTGAAAGTCCTCCTGGAGTTGTCTCCCCAAGACTAGTAGGACAAGGAATGGTTTTACTGCCTCACTTTGTGCATGGCCAGCAGCCAAATCCTCTGCCCAACTCTGTCTCCCCAAACCTTGCACCCTGTGACCCCACTGCTCCCTCCCAGCCCAAGACTCTCCCTCCATCTCTGCATTCAGCACTGATGGCTGCTCAGATTTCTCTACTCCTCGTGCCCAGAGCAAGTATCTTGCACACAGCAAGAATATTCCTGGTCCCTGCATGGCCCAGAGAGGATTTGGGGTGGTTGATGAGAGCCACAGCCTGGCCAGCTCAGTGTGTGAGTTTGTGGAGTGCAAACTCTGCTCCCACACTGACTCCCCACATCAAAAAGTGAGTTTCCAGTTGGATTCAGAGCACCCAGCATGGCCATACCCTGGCTCTTAAAGGGCTTAAGTATTCCCATCCCCTGCAGAAGACCCTGTCCCTTGTGGTGGCTCCCAGGGACAGATGCCACAGTCCCCCTGAGCCTTCAGTCCTGTGCCCACAGTAGGGCTGGCAGTTCCCTCCCTGAGAGGGGGCCTTGGCTGCTTTGGACTTCTCTTTTTTTGTTTCATCTTTAAACTGTGGTAACTTCACCAAGATGAGACTCTCCCACCTCTGACCCTTCACTCTTCCCATACAGGGGAACTCCCAAGCCCTTTCAAAGAGCTGTTGGGATCCTTTGGGATATCAGAGAGCGAGTTTGTCCCCAAACCAGCAGCCTCACCAGCCAGGCTTGACTTGGCTGGTCCTGGGTTTTATAAGAGCAAGAAAAACAGAGTTTCATAAAGAGGTTAACAAACTGAAATTAATAACAACATCATTTGCTGACCAAATAAGAGGCTGACGAATTGTGGGTAGGCAAATGATTATTTCTCCCATCAAAGTCTGGACTTAGAAGTCTTAAAATATTTTAAAGACCACTTCAGTATCTTGCTAATTAAACAAGCCTGACCTTTTGTGAAATGCCATAGGCACTGGTGTGCATATGGAATTTACCCAGGCTATCAGGAGCTTAATGTGTGCTGGCTTAGGAATAATGTCACAATACAAAAGGAAGAGGGGTTTTCTTGCAGAGATGTACTCCAGGCTTTAAAAAAATCTGTTCTGTGGGTAATTGTTGAGAGGAAACTTTGCTTTAGGGGAGTCTGAACATCAAGAATTAACCTCAGTCTGACTGTACAGCCTTTTGGTTGAGTATAAATGTTTCTGCTTGTTAATAGACAAAAAATAAGACACTTCTGGAGATCTTGAAATGAGTAAAGGGTGCAAAAGTTGCTGTTGTTTTTCTGAGTAATGACTTAAGCACATACACCCAAATAGGGAACCTGCACTTCAAATCAGAATCTATCACAGGAGGTTTTCTGCTTTAAAACACATCAAACAGTGGAGTTTTGTTGTGTGAGGGAAGTCTTCAGAGTCCAGTCATGAGTGATTTTTTTATTCTAATGTAAGATATTTGTAAGTTTGGTGTATGTGCCTAAAGTCTCCCTTATCAGCTTCTCACTTAATTTTGAAAACCCTTTACAGGATTTGGAAGATTTCTGTTTATTTTCATAGCAGAGTAGGGTTTAGGTCTGTCACTTGTTTTGCCTTCACTTGTGAATTGAAGCCATGTAAATTTTATTCCCTACTAAAGCAAATCTATTAAATGTCTGAAAAGACCTATGGTGAGATTTTATGGTTGAAATGTTGGAGATGTGCTGGGAAAACCCAGAAAACACTGTGGAGTTTCATTGCTCCTGACAGTGGGTTTTCCCAGATGTGTCTTATGTTCCTGCACAGATTCAGCTGCAGGTTGAACCCCAGGGACACAACAGAATTTAACAGCAGCTTTGTGAACTTCTGAGTGGCTGGGCAATAAGAACCTCTTGTACTTCTTTTATTTTCCAAAGAGGAAAGAGCCTTTCCCATTCCAGATTTTTACAAAATGACTTCTGCTTCTGCAAACAAAGTCTGTGTTTAATGTTACCCTCACAACCAGAGGGACATGATTAGAAACCCCGGGAGCAGAAATATGAGGGGGATAAAGGCATTTTCAAAATTAGACCTGATTTCACAAAACAAGAGCTTAGTTCAGCATTCTGCAAAGTCCTCTCCACTTTAAATCACTGTGAGCAGAATAAAGCATGTTTATGGGGCTGAGCAGGGCACAGAGCTTTGATTTATTTCTGCCAAAATGTAATTGAGATTAAAACACTCTCCTTATGTGTTCAGTATTTTTTTATTGGACATCTTAAGCAAAATTAAAGCACTGCTGAGCTCTGCCTAGAGGATAGCTCAGTGGATTAATGGTTTGAATCCCAGGTTACAGCTCTCACTCTGGGTTCAACCTCCAGGTGGATTTTAGTTTGCTGAGAGAAGTAGATTAGGCTGGGTGAACTTTGCAGCTGGTGATAACCACTGTGAGGAAATGGGCTGCACCTTTGCTTCCTGTGTTGGGTAAAAGCTCTAAATTGGCACAGAAACTGGGATGAAAGCTCTCGCTCGGGTGAGGATTGTCAAAAATCAATGTGTGGAATTTATAAGGAATTGTCTCTCTCAGAGCAGTTCCTGGGACTCAGGAAAATCCACTGCATCCCCCTGAGTGTTCCTGACTTGGGAGCAGCCTGGGTGACTGCACAAGTTTAAATTTTCCCTCTCCCCTTTCTGAGTGTCTGGAGAGCAGAAAAGAGCAGAGATCCACAGTAATTTTGCCCACATTGCAGGGGTAGAATTTGGAGCAAAATCTAGATGAGATTTTAAAGAGCATGAGGATTGTTCAAATATTTTGCTTGGCAAAGCAGGTTGGTTCCAGGAAAGGTATGTGCTTTTTCCTCCCTTTGCCACAGTGCCCAGAGGAAATACCTGAGTGTCCAAGTGAGATCCTGTCCACTGGGTTATTCTGCCAGAAATGCTGGACTTTTACTCCATGAGTAGGAAACCCTGTGGGGGTTCACAATCAGCCTTTTCGAAGTTTCTCAGCATTTCTGTAAGAGTTGTAGAGTTTCTAAACTGTGGGCTGCCCTGGAAGTGCTGGAAACCTCAGAGAGCATCCTTTGTGGTTTTTACACCCAAGCACCAATTTTCCTCTGTCCCACTAAATCTCAGCTGGTTCCACGGGAATGGGTTCAAGGTGATCACAGAAAGAGCAGATTTTCCAGGAGGAGGATAGTTTTTGGATGTCAGTCATTACAGATAGGATTGACAGGTTGGATCAGAGCTGTTGATGAGATGAATGTGGTGTAGTGTATGAGAGATAAAATACTGCTCTGGACTGCAGTGTCTGGACAGGCACCGACAGTTCAGGCTGCTCAGTCCGAACCGATGATGTGCTTGCAGTGTGCCCACTTTGATTGCTTGTAAGGACTGAACTTTGACTACTGTATGGCAACATGTAATATTTCTTTCCTTTCCCAACTGCTTTCTGTTGCATGCCCAGGGTTTAGACCGCTCCAATTCCTGGGTAAACACTGGTGGTCCAAAAGCAGCCCCATGGGGATCCAACCCCAGCCCATGTGCAGAGTCAACACAGGTGGTGTCTTCGCTAGAGGTTTTTCTGCCTTTGTTTTCCCTGATGTTTCCCTGTAGAATATCTTCCTTTTGGTGTATATTCCAGTTTTGGTGGTTTGTTCTTCCTCTTTATTTTTTTTAATATTTATTTATGTGAAAACTTTTGAGTTTGGTGTTATAAATTAGCATCTTCTCCCTCACCACGCTGCATGAAAAACCTCCAGTCATGTGACTGTGCCCCCTTCCTTCATTTCAGTGGTTGCTGGTCTGTGAAATGTAAATGCTGTGACTGCTTTTGTTTTCTTTTCTCTCTCTCTCACCCTAGTTTCAGCTTCAGGTGGAGCACATTTCTCAGTGGGAACATTAATCACAGCTTCATAGTTTTGTCCATGTTTGCCATTTCTTTCGATGTCGTGAACCATTTTGCCATTTTCATCCAGCATTTAGTGCTCATCGTCCAGTAATCCTTCATGGCTGTTTGAGTGGAATATTGTGAAGCAAAATTGATTGCCACATGTCAAATTCTCTCTTAAAACATGTAAATTTGAGCTGCTGGAGCAAGTGACTTGCTAGGGCCAACTGTATCTGTTCTGTGTTGCAAAGTATGAAAACTTTACGGCATCTTTGGTCAGAAAAAGTTCATTCAGCCCCCCTTGCCTGTTGCCCTACACTGCATGGTTGCCTTGAAAGTACCTCTCAACTGTACCTCCTTTCCAGTTTATCAGCCTTCCCAAAATATTTAGTCTGAGTTCACTTGCCCTCGCGGCAAATGATTTCCATCAGGAGCAGAACTTGAGTGATTTCGTCCTTCCCTGTGCCAGCAGCAGCATCACTGCGGGGTAAATCCCCCTGCTCTTGGCCTCTGGTAGATTGAGAGGTATGGGCTGAAATTCCAGGTTTCACCTTCCTGATGCATGTCAATAAAATGTAACAGTGAAAAAGTTTCATGCTTTGCAGCATTGTCTTTGTGCATAAGAACATGCAGTTATTTAAATAACCTGGAAAAAAAAAGACTTTAATTTTGTTTAGACCCAACCTGTAAATGACTAAGAGTTTGAGAATGCTTAAAAAGGTGTAAAGACAGTAAAAGGCTACAGTTGGAACAGTGTTTTTGTGCCTTGTCCTTGAGCTGCAAACCCCATCCACTGCAAACTTTAATGTCCTGTCATCATTCATTCATCTCCACTCGTAGGCTACGGATCGAAGTTGTAATCGTATGTCTTCGCACACTGAGACGTCAAGTTTCTTACAAACATTAACAGGACGATTACCAACTAAAAAGGTAGATTTCAGTGGAGACAATTGATATTGTGGGGCAGGGAGGTCAAGTCATTCTGCAAACGTGATGCAATCTATTCTTTTATTTGCAGCCCGATTTTTCCCACCCCCGAGGTCATTAGGAACTGCTGGTGCTTAACACCTCAGAATATCCAGCTGTGGGGAATATGAAGTGTTTGGGAAGAATTAAATGAGCAGGAGTAGCTTGTCTTGAGTTAATGTCCGTAGGGTTTGGAGCCAGTTTCTTACTGGTTTTCAAAAAATATGAACAGCACCGTCTAGACATGGAAATGATGCATTTTGTGTGCAGAGGGAGAATGGCCAGAGTTAGAGGTGTGTGCTGGGCTCAGTGGGACAGGTGTGAAGCCAAAGGGACTAGAAAGGGGGTGGGAGTCACTTTAAAAGTGAACTCCCTTAGAGGAGGTGAGATCCTTCTAGAACAGTGTCAGAAAGGCAAAATTGCTGAGTTTTTGTGCAGTGAAAACGTGGCCACTGCCACTGTCCAGTCTGGGTTGGTGTGTAGAGAAAAGAAATCAAAAAGCTCTTTGAGCCCCACATTTCTTGTTGTTTTAAGTCCTTCCTCACAGTAAATCTACATCTCTGTACAAATTGCTTTATATGTCCACTTTTTACTCCTTTTTCCTGCGAAAATCAGACCAGGCAGAAAGGTAGACTTTTAAACTAAACTAATTCGAGCACCAAACTTTTTTTCTTTTAATTATTCATTTTTTGGGGTGGGTGGAAAATTTTGTTTGCCACTTGAAATCCGATTGTGGAGTGAGATGCTGTGAAATGTCCCTCCCATCCCATGTCATAACCTCATCCCTCATCCTTAGCTGGGGATTTCTTTGAGGGTGCCACCACCGCTGTCATGTTCTCAGTTACTGAGTTGGCTTAACTCATTGTTTGCCATCCTGCCCATGGCCCCTGCTGGCAGTTCCCATGTGCACTGTGCTGTGAGCTGCCCTGGAGCCTGGGGCTGACTGTGCCTTTGGATCTGTGCAGCTTTTCCACGAGGAGCTGGCGCTGCAGTGGGTTGTGTGCAGCGGGAGCGTGCGGGAGGCAGCGCTGCAGCAGGCCTGGTTCTTCTTCGAGCTGATGGTGAGCAAAGTCCAACCGCCCCTCACCTCTCCCAGCTCTGCTTTAGAGCACAGACTGTAACCCAGTGGCTCTGCTGTAATTTATATTGCTGCAGGTGAAGAGCATGGTGCATCATTTGTATTTTGCTGACAAACTGGATGCGCCGAGGAAGAATCGTTTCCCCGAGCGGTTCATGGATGATGTGACTGCCTTGGTCAGCACAATTGCTGGTGATATAGTCTCTCGCTTCCAGAAGGTAATGGCACACAATTAAAGTGAGCCCAGCTTGGGGCTCAGGCTCCAGCCCTCCTGCAGGTTGGTTGCTGGTGCCTAGACTGGGAATTGTTTGAACACACACAGCGTTCTTCATCTTCTTTCCCGTTTTTCTCCTCCTCCTCTCCAGGACACAGAAATGGTGGAGCGGCTCAACACCAGTCTTGCATTTTTCCTCAATGATCTGTTGTCTATCATGGACAGGGGATTTGTTTTTTCTCTTATCAAGACCTGCTACAAACAGGTGAATGCAGATAAACATTGTGATTTAACTGTGAACCACAGCACAGCCTGTTACTCGTAACTTTCGTTGGACAGCCAGTAAAATATGAGCACAGAATTCCACTATTCAGGTCTTTTTAGAGCAAGCAAGGCATTCTCAGAGGTGATTTAGGGTTTACACCTCTCTGATTGCACTCTTAAATGTGAATTAGGAGTCACTCCCTTGAGGGAATGGACATGCAGCAGGAGGGAAGAATTATCCCCTCTGCTCATCAGGTTCAGAGTAATTGAACCAAAAATGAGTGGGGGGTTTTGTGAGAGACCTCAAACCGTTGTGGTTTGTGGTGGTTCTCAAGGACACAGTGACCCTGCATGATCATACTGACCACCAGGCTCCCCCTCCATCCTTTGGGGGATGCAAGGTCTCCTCCCATGCAAGGGGGCTCTTTGTTTGCAGTTGGCAGGGAAATCACCCTGAACCACAACATTTGTTTGACTACAAACATCCCTGCTCACCCTGTGTACAGAGGAGATAACGAGGTACCAGGGAGACCAAGCTGAGACTCATTTTTGCTGCAGTCTGAAATAGTTTGGGTAAGGGGCCAAAGGACAGCAATAGCATTCAAGCTTGCTGCTTACTGTATATTATATATATTATGAGTATTTTATGTATATGTACTGTGTGTCAGGCATCTTTGGTCTGTTACTGCATCACACTCTGGTCCTGCTTCTCACAAAGACCTGCTGGAATCAATATGGGTATAACAGAGTGGTTTGTGTTGGAGAGGACCTTAAAGATTGTCTGGTTCCAACTCCCCAGTATATGAAATGCATAGTCCTTCATTTGCTTGTGTGAACATGACTGTTATGTGCAGTCAGCTGAGGAATATGGCGTGGTCTGGATGTGTGTGGCTCCTGCACAGCAGGAACTGACCCTAGCACAGAGAAGTGATGTGGATGTGACCATTTAATGACACCAACCTCTCTGTTCTTGCTTTGGAAGTGTGTTTAGGGACAGCAGTGGGGCAGGGGCCTCACCTTTCATTTGTACTCTCCTTTGGTGCTGATTGCAATGTTGTGGTTACATTTCCAGGTGGCCACCAAGCTGTATTCCCTGCCAAATCCCAGCAACCTGGTGTCCCTGAGGCTGGACTTCCTGCGCATCATCTGCAGCCACGAGCACTACGTGACCCTGAACCTGCCCTGCAGTTTGCTCACCCCTCCTGCATCCCCGTCCCCATCCGTGTCTTCAGCCACTTCCCAGGTGCTCTGGGACCAGCTGAGACTTAAACCCATGCTCATATTTGTGGAAGTGTTTATTTAGAAATTCGTTTTTGTTGTCTCATAGGTTTTGACTTCTTTTGAGCTTTTATTACTGATAAAAGATTGTCCGTATCCCTGCAGTGACCACACACTGACTTTGAGACCTTGTCCACTCTGATACTGGGCAAACTTAAATGAGCCTTTAAAGGAAATGCTTTGTCCAGTGTTACCCTTTTCTGACCACACCAGGGTTTTCTGAGCTCGCTGTAGCTCAGTCTTGGCCTGCTCAGAAAAAGTAATTTGAATTAATGTGCTGTTCAAGTGAATTAATTAGTTGCAGAATCACATAAACTAAATCAAATTAAAGCCTTCTTCAGCCTGAATAAGAGCATCCACAAGTTAAAAGTTTAACTAATCCACTTTTAAAGGTTATTTGGCTTAACTTCCCAAAGGCCTGCTCAGGGGGGAAAGCAATAACAGCAAACTGAATTAGTGGAAGGGTTAATGAGCTGGGATGTCAAGGAACTAGATGTGCCTCAATCCAAACAAAACAGGGAAAAGGTGGTTTATGTGAGCCTGCCTTTGATTCTGCAAACTGCTTCTAGTGTATTCCAGAAGTTTTGACTCTATGTTTTGTGATGCAGCTTCTAAAACTGGTTTTTTTGCAGAGTTCTGGGTTCTCCACAAACGTCCAGGACCAGAAGATTGCCAACATGTTTGAACTGTCCGTGCCTTTCCGCCAGCAGCACTACCTGGCTGGGCTTGTGCTCACAGAGCTTGCTGTCATCTTAGACCCTGATGCAGAAGGGTAAAGCTTTACAATTCTTTTTTCCCAAAGAGTTTTCTGTAATTCCAAGCCAATGGTGGGTTCAAAGGAAGTTCTGGCATGGCCAGAATTGATTGAAATGTGTAAGCTGTGATGAGAAAACATTTCTTTAAGAATCTTCTTCCTTCTCCTTGCCTCTCAAGTTTCTTGTTTCCTTATCCCTGACTCTGTAAACTTGATTTTAGTCACATTTTTCCCACTGAGAAGGGAAAGAGGTTCCTGCTGGACCCCCCAGCTGCCACAGGGGCACTGCTGGAGCTCTAAAAGGAAAATAGCTTTTCTCAGTTATAACAAGAAAATAATATTCAGCATTTAGGAAGCCTCTGTTGCTGGTGGTTTTAAATGGTAGAATGTATTTCACCTGTGGTTCTCCCAGCTCTTTTTAACTATAAATTATGCATTGATGAGGCCCCTGTGGGTTACATAAATAGACAAATAAAGTCAAGCATACAGAGTTTGTTGGTGACTTGCCTGGCTCGTGCAGCAAATAATTTTCTGAGGTAGCCCATAGCCTGTAGTCCTGACTCCCAGTCTGTTCCTGGGTTATTTAGGGCTGTATTCTGCCTTGCCTCTTTAAAATGGGTTGCAATGGAAATTATTGATTGCTTCCACAGCCCTAAGTTCTCTCTCAGGCATTTTTCTCAAGGTGGACTCAGAAATAGCAGCCGAGTCGACAAATGCTGATGATTCATGGTGAATTCTGCCCCTTTACCAAGAGGTCTCGGGGGTTAAACATTCATTCTGTTTCCTCCTGGAGAGGAAAGTGATGCCATAAATTGGAATATTTTCCTGTATATATACATAACACACTGCAGTCTCATTTGTTTGGCCTGAGATGGAAAAAGCAGGAAATCTTTACCTGCATACACAGCTCATGCTTTGCTAATGCCCCCTGCACGAGTTCCTGGGCTCTTCAGGCAGGGGGTGAAGTGTCTTCTTGGCCTGGTTTGCCCACAGAAGCAGAGATAATACCCCTTGCTGTTTGCTCTGGGAGAGCTCTGCTCTGTGTGGTGGCTGAGGGAGTTGAAAGGAGCACAAAATGAGTCCTTGATAGATGCAGGGCAGGTTTTGTGGTTTGAAGGCACAAGCACTGAGTGGTTCACACACAGTGCCCTGCAGAAGGGGCTGGTGCTTGGCCCTGCCAGTGTTTGCATCTGGATAGTGTGGAAGGCCATTTTTTCCTGGTTTTCCTCCTACTCCTCAATTGCTTTGCCACTTTTTGTTCAGAATTATGAACCTGTAGCCTACTGTTTGGTTCAATAATTGCATGGGGATCAGGATGCTGAAGCAGAAACTTCCTGATCACTTGATTAAGGCAATGTTCTGGCTTAGAAGGGTTTGTGTCTCTGTAAATGGTGTTAAATAGAAACCAAAAAAGAACACAACAAATAGTTTTACTAAACCCACTGTCCTCTCAAGTCTCTCTCCCTGTTTTCCAGGCTCCCTAAGTTCTCCTCATGGTCTTCAGTAGACTCAGTGCTTCAGCATAGCAGTAGCTGGGGCTTTGGTTTTTCATGGAAAATCTGGGAGTGTTCTCATTGTATTGGGTGTGCATTCCAGCAGATCTTTCTGTGTGTTTCATATGCCACAGTGAAAAGCCAACCAGCCACCTGTAAAACGGGGGAGATCAAAAGACACTTGTGTGGCCATCCATGTGAAGTTAAAAATAAAAACTGGGGTTTTTTCCTTTTTGAAGCCCCTCAGTTACAAAATATAGTTTGCTTTGAAGGTATTAACTAATCTGCATGACCCAACTCTCCTTTGGCAGTTTATTTGGATTGCATAAGAAGGTCATCAATCTGGTACACAACCTGCTGTCCAGTCACGACTCGGACCCGCGGTACGCTGACCCGCAGGTAAAGGCCCGGGTGGCAATGCTGTATCTACCTCTCATTGGAGTGATCATGGAAACAGTGCCTCAGCTCTATGACTTTACAGGTATTTCACCTTCTCTGCTCTGAGAATCTGCTCCTCTGCTCACTTGAGTGTTTGGGTTCTGAAACTGAGCCGTGAACTCCCGTAGTGTTGGACGGGATTGTTTCTGGGCTCTCCCTTTGACACGTTTGCACATCCTTTTCCTAAACTGCTCTTGCAAAACGTGACTGGTAACGTTCAAAAGTTGCGTTTGCCCACCTGTTTGAATGAAGAGAAAACCAGCAGTGCATTTTGGTTTACACCTGGCTGGCTGCTGTGTACACATAGCAAGCCTCTCTCTGTGTCTCTGACCTGCTTAAACCCCAAGTAATGTACAATCCTCACAACAATTCCAAAGCAGAGTTCCTAATTCCAGAGGATAAGCAGAGTTCCTCCTCTTCCTCTTAGCATGTGTTTTATCAGCAGTTCATTTCAGGGGTGCTTTGCAAAGTGTCCTGAAGAGCTGCAGAGGTGGGTTATTTCCAGTCAGGACTGGGAGTCCAGTCTGGAATAGTTTGGAATTTGGAGTTGCCCTCTACATCCTTTGAGCTTAATGACACAAAGAAGCTGCAGGGAGGGATTTGTAGTGGGGTATTGAAAGGGACAAAGGGTGTGTTTTCAGAAGGATTCCAGATACTGAGGCTGTGCAGGTTTCATTTGACAATTGTTTTCTTTGCTTTCCTGCCCTCACACACCAGTCCCATTCCCTGCAGGGCTGCAGGACTTGGGGTGGTTTTCACTTTGCCTTCCCAGCTCCGTGAGACCAGCCCTGAGGAGGGGGTGAGGGGAGACACTGTGAGTCTGGGTGTTGACTGCAGGCCCCTGTTCCTCTGCAGAGAGTCACAACCAGCGGGGGAGGCCGAGCTGCGTGGCCGTGGACGATTTCGACAGCGAGGGCGGCAGCATGATCAGCCAGACGGTGGCCATGGCCATTGCAGGGACGTCTGTGCCCCAGCTCACCCGGCCCAGCAGCTTCCTGCTCCCCTCTGCGGTACAAACACACCCCTCCCTCCTCCTTGACCCTCAGATCTGTGTCAACAAGCAAATATTTACGTGTGCAGGCTCTGCAGGGTGTGTGGGTGTAGATGGGTGGGAGATGGGGAGAAAAGCACGTCTGCGTGTTGCTGTGTCTGTCTCTGAGGGGGTACAAGGAAATGCCGAGCAGGGATAAAACCCAATAAACCTCAGAAAATGGGAGAATTCTCTTTTCTCATAAAGATGCTCTAGTTCTGAAACAGTCTGGTACAACCTCACTGAAGTGCAATGGTCACTATGAGCTGTAATCCCTAAGCACAAACTCCTACCACATCTAAATCCCACCTGGCTAAAGACACAAATGGGCCATTTTTCCTGTTCTCTGCACAGGGAGGGAATCCTGATGCTGGCAGCAGGCAGGCCCTTCCATTTCTTCCCTCTGCTCCCTTTACTCCAGCATCAGGATCCTGTTTTTGTGGGATTTATGTGCACTCCAAGCGAGACACTGACAGATGCATGAGATAATGAATGGAGCCCCTCAGCTTAGCTCTGAACCTGCAGGAGGCCACTAAAGGCACCTCGAGGGAAGCCCCTCGTTTCTGTGCTGTGCTGGGGAGGTGTCTGTGTGAGAGCTCACAGGCTGGGCTGTGTGTTGCAGAGTGGCAGGCAGCACTCCACCTTCTCGACAGAGTCCAGCCGCAGCCTCCTCATCTGCCTGCTCTGGGTGCTCAAGAACGCCGACGAAAGTGTCCTGCAGAAGTGGTTCACTGACCTGTCTGTGCTGCAGCTCAACCGCCTGCTCGACCTGCTCTACCTCTGCGTGTCCTGCTTTGAGTACAAGGTACTGCTGCCTGGGCTGAGCCCCCTCACACCCTTCACAGCAAAGGCATTTCCTGCTCCCTCCAAAGGATTTCCTGTGTTTGGGATCCCAGGGCTCTGTGCAGCCTCTGGAGCCTTTTCCCATGCTTGCTGCTCAGCCCTGTGAGTGTCTGTGCCTTGTTTCCCTCCTAAAGCAGTTTGTGCTGCTTGGCACTCACCTGGGCAGCGCTGCAGGGAGAGGGGATGGCTCATGGTCACTTTGTAGAATGAGTTTTCTGTGGCAGTGCTGCAATCTGGTACTTTTATCTCCCTACCTGTATTCCTTTCTCACTGTGTATATTTAGATAGGAAAGACATTTTTGAGTTGTTACTTCTTTAAAAATAGCCCAAATTGAAAGAATCTTCCCTCATGGTCTTGTTTGAAACTTGCAGGGTAAGAAAGTATTTGAAAGAATGAACAGTCTGACGTTTAAGAAGTCAAAAGACATGAGAGCCAAACTTGAGGAAGCTATTTTGGGAAGCATAGGGGCGAGGCAGGAAATGGTCCGGAGAAGCAGAGGACAGTTAGGTAAGTAAAGAATCCTCTGTGCCATCCCCTTTCTCCAAAAACTGCTGCTCCCGTCCCCAGCAGTTACTTACACCCATCTGTGGTGTGGGACACAGACACAGAGTCCCCTGGAAAAGCTGTTTGCATCACCCTTCAGTGAGTCTGCAAAATCTCTACACTTTTCCTAAGTTACAGACAATTTATTTGTTACTTGGTTGCTTTTGTGTACATGAGATCACATTTATGGCACCTTCTTGCCCAAACTTCTTCCAAGGTAGCATCCTCCAGAGCCACCTTCTGGTAAGAACCGTGCAAGGATCAGAGTGGAAAACAAACTGCCTGATCTCCCTTTGGTAGCTCTGAAAACACCTGGATCGTTCTGTGAGCTTAAGGAGACTTGCAATAGCCAGTAACAAGCATCTTCTGGCTCCTACTGTTTGTGAAAAACAGGAATTTTTCTGAACACCCAAATGCAAAGGGTGGCCCAGGGGTTGGGACAAGAATCCGAAGTGTGGTTTTGTCTCCTGCTCTGCCACACACGAGCCAGTCACTGTGGGCTAAGGTGAATAAATATTTTAGAGCCATAATTAATGGATCACTTCAGAGAGATGGAGACCTTTATATTTCTTTTTTCTTAATCTGGCCTGATTGCCTTTATTACTTGAAATTCTCCTGCCCTCCCAGCAGTGAGAATAAAGACAAAAAAGACAGAGGTGGGAAAGGGGGTCTTGGCTCCAGGCTGAGAACATTTCTGGTGCCAGTTGAGAGCAGCAATATTGGAGTGCTGAGGATTGGCACACTCAGGCTCCTTGTGTGGACCAGGGAAGGGACTTCTCCTACCAGCCCTTGTAGCTGCCTCTGAGGAATCCCAGTTTGCTGTCACCTGCCACTTGTGAGCCAATCTGGAGTGCAACAGGAATGAGCATTGGCTGACTGCTGCTGTTCTGCTCCCCCCTGCAGAGAGAAGTCCTTCTGGGAGTGCCTTTGGAAGTCAAGAGAATCTGAGATGGAGGAAGGATATGACTCACTGGCGGCAAAACACAGAAAAGCTTGACAAGTAACTCTGCCTTATCCTTCTGCATTACCCATTGCCTGTGGGAACAGGGTCCCTCTCCCCACAGAAGGTCCCTGCCAGCAGCCACTGGGCCCTGCTGGGGGCAGGTTTGGGCCCTCAGTTGGACAGGGCTGGCACACTGAAATAGCTTTCAGTCCAACACTGCCCTACTAACTTCGCTTTTCCACCGTCCCCCACTGCCTTAGACTTTAAAATGAGATTTAAAGAGGCTAATGCAGTGCATTACTGCCTTAAACCCCTGCCCTAAGCTGCAGTGTGGAGGGAAGATCCATGAGCAGTTTTCACAGATAGCATATATATCTCATGTCGTATTTCCTTTATTCCATAAGAGCATTCTGGAGTTCTCAAAGCTCGCTTTCCTTTCCTGTCCTAATCCATCACTTTGGTTGTTTTTCCACATGTGCTGTGCTTTAGAAGCCACAAACCAGCCAGGTACTGTAGCATTGGTGTGCAGTTCTTACAAATTGCCATTTTGTACATCTGCAGACTCAATCATCACAGCACTGTTCGTGATGCTTGGCAGAAGTTCTCAGTGTGTGTGTGTGCAACTGATTGGAATGAGCTCTTTTTGCTTATTACACCCATTTCCTTTAAAATTCCCTCTCCTGGTGTGGTTTAATGCAGAGGGCTTAGGAGTTGTGGTTGAGCTTCGCTGTGCACGTTGTTTGTTCCCTCAAATTGCAACCTGCAGTCTCCCTCCTCCCAGCAAAGAACTGTCCCCAATCCTAGGAAAGCAATCCCAGCCCAAGTGAAGCTCTGGAGAAGCTGAGGAATGGGGTCCTCAGAGCCCAGATGGAGATCTGGCCAAATTTTACCCTTGAAGCCTTCATGGAGTAGCAAGTAAATTCTTCACAGCTTCTAATTGCTTCCTCCCACACAAAACTGCAATTTCTTGTTATGTCAAGTAGTGATTTTTTGTCCAAGGCTCCAGCCTGTGGGGGCACTGGGAAGGCAGATGACCAGAGTGTTTCGAGCTGCTGATGGAGTGATGTGAATACAAATTGCAGAGCTGTGGGCAGAGTTACACCAGATTAAAATTTGGCCTGAAGAACTCTCTGGTTCACTGCTGGCACTGGATCTGAGCCCTCTCCTTCCCAGAAGGGCCTCACCTACATATTTAACAGCTGTGGAATCCCTTGTTGGTCAAAGGATGGTGTCTCAGCTCACAAAATTAGCTGCTTAGATAGATGTAGATCTGCTTTCTACCCTTGCTGGCTGTGACCTGGGTCCCTGCTGCTCCCCTCCTGTGGCTCTGTGTGCACAGGGAGAACCTGGCCCTGTGAACCCTCAAAAACAAGACTTTTCAAACCCAGGACTGTGCACAGCTAATTGCAGGTGGTGTCATTGTATGCACATGGTGTTACTCTGTGTAGGGCCAGGCCTTTGTGCTCTGGAGCTCCTGGGGGTGTGATCCTTCTCCCAGAGGAAGGGAGCAGAGTGCAGGGAGCCAAAGCAGCTGCCACCCTCTTAGCTGTGTGTTTCACTTGGATTTTGTCACTCCCCTGGGTTACCCTCCTGCTGAGATTGAGCCTGGCAGAGTCTGTCGGAGATGGCACCCCTGGCAGGGCAGGGCAGGGCCAGAGCTGGGCTCTTTAAACACACCCCTGGAGCTCTGCCCAGAGCAGCTGGTGCCACTGGAATGAGGCGGAGCCACGGGGTGAGTGGGTGGATGAACTTTGTGAGGCTTTCCAGGAAAGTGGGTGCCTGGCATGGGACAACAAAACCGTGTCCTTTTCCTCGGGGAGGAAGTTGCTCTTCAGGAATTGGGTGTTCTGTAGGTTGGCCAAATAAGATGCACCCTGCAGAGTGCACTCTGTGCCACAGCAGTGCAGGTGCAGTTACCAGCTGGTGCAGCACCACCCCGTGTCCACAGCCTACAGCATAAAGCATCTGTTCTGTTCTGGTTGTGCTGTCGCATGCCTAACAATGCTACTAAACCAGTTTGGGGTTGGACTTGGGTTTTAAACTGTTGCTGTGCTCCCGGGAGAGTAGCAGAGTGTCAGAAAGTAGTGTGAGCTCTCCAAGCATGGTGAACGTAAAGCCTGTGTAAGTCTGTATATGTAAAAACTGAGTCTTTCTACCTGTCCTCTCAGTGGGAGCATTGGAATATCCTTGTGGTGTTGTCCAGTAATAAATACACAAATCCTAACTGGGAATTTCCTGATCATGAGAAGACATTATTGACTGGGAAATTTTAATCAGAAAATAATTTTATTGTTTTCTTTCCTCTGATTAGGTCGAGGGCAGAGATAGAACACGAGGCGCTTATCGATGGAAATCTTGCAACAGAAGCCAATCTGATCATTTTGGATACACTGGAGATAGTTGTACAGGTAGGGATGATCACAAAGTAGAGATGTAATGGCACTGTGATCACCTGGCAGGTTAAACAGAACCTTCCTGCTGCTCTTCTTCACCGTGGGAGAACTGTCAGAACTGCTCAGCTGCAGCAGGAAAGGGGGTGATGCCTCTCCTAATCCCAGCCTGTAACATTCTGGTTTTACATTGCACTACCTTCCTTCAGACTTCCTGAAAGCTGTTCCCATGTTACAGTGTAAGAAACAGTTGTTCAGAACTCAGTAAGGAACTGTAAAATTAACCTATTGCTCTAGTTCTTCCCAAATCTGCCTCAAATCATGACATTCCTGTGTCTGTACTCACTTTGCACGGTACAGAAAAGCCTCCAGGCCCCTTGGTCTGTGTGCACAGGTGGGTGAGGGCCTGGGGCAGCTTTGTGCCCTGCTTTCTGTACAGGTGGAACCTGGGCACAGGCTGGGAGCAGGTAGGAGCTTCCCAAATCCACCTCTGAGCTGCAGAGACACCCAGGAATCCCCAGGGTTGTACCCTGTGCCTGAATAATCCAGCGAGAGCCCAGCTGTGGGCTTTTCTTTTAGTAGGGAAAGGTCTCCAAAGCTCAGAGCCTCTCTGGGGAGAAAGAGTCATCATTCCATCAGCTTTATCCAGGTGTCAAGTGTTCATTACCTGGAGGCTGGTTCAGAATGTGGCCAAGTGGGTGATTTCTGTGATTTCTCCATACCAAAGGGCTTTTTGTCAGAGCTGTTTTCTCTCTCACACGCACACACAAACACACACAGGGCGTTCATCTTTGCTCATGCAACTCTTGGTTTCCCTTTCCAGACTGTTTCTGTGACGGAGTCCAAAGAGAGTATCCTCGGTGGGGTGCTGAAAGTGCTTCTGCACAGCATGGCCTGCAACCAAAGTGCACTTTACCTCCAGCACTGCTTTGCCACGCAGAGAGCTTTGGTGTCAAAGGTGAATTCCCTGGGGGGGCTGTAACACACCCTGACAGCACTGAGGGAGGAGGGGACTGTTCCTTCCTTTGCACGGGAGTCACTTCACCAAGCAGTTATTCCTTTGTGCACTGTTGGTGTTCAGGCAGTGTGGTTTGAACATTGATAAACTGGTTTTCATGATCAGAATGTGTGCATTTTGGGTTTGATGGCTGCACACAAAGGTACAGCTCAGATACCCTGAGTGGGATGTGGGTTCCTGCTGGGTGAGAGGGCACAGATACCTGGTCAGCTGGTCACACAAGGCACAGGTGGGGTTTAAGCTGTACAAATCTCACTTAGAATGGATTTGTTTTACTGGGCCTATAAAAACAATGTCCCAATTTTGTGGATGTACTGAGAAAAGCTCAAAAGTTTTAATCCTAAGTTTTTGGAAGTGATGTAAATCGATCTGAAATTGTTTAGTCTGGAGAAGAGGAGGCTCAGAGGTGACCTCATCACTGTCTGTAACTACCTGAAGGGAAGTTCTGGCCAGGTGAGGGTTGGTCTCTTCTCCCAGGGGAAATTGAAGTTGGAGAGCAGAAAAAACTTGTTTGCAGAGAGAGTGCTCAGGCATTGGAATGGGCTGCCCAGAGAGGAGGTGGATTCCCCATCCCTGGAGGTTTTTCAGCTGAGCTTGGCCGTGGTACTGAGTGCCATGATCTGGTAAAGGGACTGGAATTGGCCCAAGGGTTGGACTTGATGATCTCAGAGGTCTTTTCCAACCCAATTCATTCTATGATTCTGTGATTCTGTGATCTGAGGGTGTAGAGGTAGGAGCAGGTTGTGTGGGGAGGTAAAGTGAGTTGCCTTGCAGTGCTGTCAGTTTGCTTTGGCTTACTGTAAAGTGAGGTGATTCAAATCACCATCATCCCCCTAAAACAGAGGGCACTGGGCTCCCTCCACCTGCAGTGTCTGCTGCCCTGGCCCTTGTGCCCCAGTGCCTGTGCTGTGTGTGCAGGCTCTGACATCCTGCTGTGCTGTCCCCAGTTCCCTGAGCTGCTGTTCGAGGAGGAGACAGAGCAGTGTGCAGACCTGTGCCTGCGGCTGCTCAGGCACTGCAGCAGCAGCATCAGCACCATCCGCTCCCACGCCAGCGCCTCCCTCTACCTGCTCATGAGGCAGAACTTCGAGATCGGCAACGTGAGTGTCCTGCTGTCCCTCAGAGCTGTGGGGACACCCCCCATAGGGGCTGCCACAGCTGGGGCACACCCTGGGGCTGGGCATGGGGACTGGGCGGGGATTGGCAGCAGCAAGATAACAGTGACTCCAGATTTTGGGGCAGACCACACCAAAAGGCTGTACCATGGGAGCATCCTGGTCTTCAGGGGGTGTGAGAGGATGTCTTGGGTTGAGCTGCCAAAATGCCAACTGTCCAATACAGAGTGTTAGTGCCTCCCTCCCTCTGAGAAAAGGGAGTCAGCAATAGGACAAGGGGGCACAGGCTCAACCTCTGCCAGGGGAAATTGAAGTTGGATATCAGAAAAAAATTCTTTGCAGAGAGAGTGCTCAGGCATTGGAATGGGCTGCCCAGAGAGGGGGTGGATTCCCCATCCCTGGAGGTTTTTCAGCTGAGCTTGGCCGTGGCACTGAGTGCCATGATCTGGTGACGGGACTGGAGTTGGCCCAAGGGTTGGACTTGATGATCTTGGAGGTCTTTTCCAACCCAATCCATTCTGTGATTCTATGAAAGGAAAAAACTAGGAACTCAAAACAGGTTATACCTAAGCTAGTTATATATATTTATACAGAAAGGAGGAAATGAAAACTACAATATAACACACACAAGTTAGATATAACAAAAAAATAACTCTCTATTTGGTTAAACAGTCTTTGTTTTTTCCAGAGGTGTCTTCCACCCCTCCATATTGGAGATATTAGTCCATTAGGATGGGGTAGATACTTCAGGCAGGAAAAGCAGTTCATCATTGGACACCAATATGGGTTCAGCTCGGGTCTTCTTCATCTGATGATTCATGTCCTGCAACACACAACTCAAAATGCAAGTGGTTTTGTCTTCTCAAGGTTAAATGTCCCTGAGGCACACATTGGGATCATTCCATCCCTTCTCAGGGGTCACCACCCCCTTCTCAGGGGTCACTGTACCCCTCACTGGGGTCACTGCCACATACAGCTGCAGAGAAAACTAAAACTTTTGCAGGAGAACCTTTATCTGAAGCTAAATGTTAACTATGAAGTTCAGCAGCACCAGAGGTTTATTATAATCACTGCTCTGAGATGGCCCTCCCACAAAACTTTAGTTTTAATTTCTGTGTCAGGTCTCTGTCAGGAGGAGGTACCGTGGCCAGAGTGGTGCTGCTGCAGCATCTCCAGGGGCTGAAGTAACACCAATATCTCTGTTGCAGAACTTTGCCAGAGTGAAAATGCAGGTGACCATGTCCCTCTCATCCCTGGTGGGAACATCCCAGAACTTCAATGAAGAATTTCTGCGACGTTCCCTGAAGACTATTTTGACCTATGCTGAAGAAGATCTGGAACTTAGAGAGACAACCTTTCCTGACCAGGTGAAAGACATACACCCCAAGAGAAGTAACATGCAGTTTCTTAACAGGCTGTGCTTAGGCCTCCATCTAGAACTGGAATTTGCATGCATTCCCTGAAGAAGGGTTTGGGGTGTGCTTGGTTTTTTGTTAATCACTCAAGTACCTAAACCCCAGGTCTTTAATTCTGACAAGCTGCAAACACACCCAGGTTTGGAGTGATTGTGGGCCCCATGGAACTGTGTGTGGCTCAATTCCCATGGCATTTTTCTTACAGGTCCAGGACCTGGTGTTCAACCTCCACATGATCCTGTCAGACACAGTGAAAATGAAGGAGCACCAGGAAGATCCAGAAATGCTGATTGACCTGATGTACAGGTAGAGTTTGCTCTGGAGGGACAGTGGGTGTCAGTGCTCCATGTGCTCTTGGAACAGGCCTTGGTACCTACTGCACTCCTGTATTCAAGTGTGGTGTTGCTCTGAGCTTTGATTACTTGTTTTTTATTAGCAATCCTTTTCCTTTGAACTTAATCCTGTTTTAAACTGCTTGCCAGGATTCACATTTTACCTGAACAGAGCACAGCTACTTATTGTTTGAGTTTGGACTCAGATGTTGCACATTTGAGCTTTTACAGGATTTGGTTTTGGAGCAGTTTTGGGACTCAATGCTCACAGACCAATATGTACCTGTGTTGTGTTTGAATGTGGTGTTGGTAGGTTTTGTTTGGCATTTAAGGAGCTTATCTTGGATAAAAATAGTTTGCATTACCCAGAAGTCCCTGACAAGGTCTCATCTTCCACCTGAGTAAAGACAACTCTCCCTGCTTGCATCAGGGAAAACTTGAGGAGCTTCCAGGACTTGCTTACACAGAAAGCATTTTGATAGTGGTACCTATGATGGTTTCCATATGCAAAAGGTGTCCCAGAACCATGTTAAGATCCCAACTACCCAACTCATGGTGTTGTCTGCACAAATGTCCCTGAAAGCTTCTCACAAATCAGCAGAGGTTTTGCCACAAGCAGCCAGGCAGGTCTGCTCTGATTGTCCCACACCTTTGGCTTAATGGCAGTGACTGGGTGACATATGGGCTTTGGTCAAGAGATTCAGCTCCAGGTGCTCCCCACCCCTGACTGGCTCAGAGATCTGCAGTTCAGGGTGACTTTCCATCTACTCAGCCTCTTATCTCGTGTGCTTTTGGAGAGCCAAGCACTGAGGGGGGTTGGTGTGCAAGCAGAAGCAACTTTAGTACTGTGTGAAAAGAACATCCTCAAGTTCTGTGCTGGTTCAGAAGGGAGGGAAATGAACTCCCAGGACTTTTCTCTCCCATCAGGATTGCCAAGGGCTACCAGAACTCTCCCGACCTGCGTCTGACGTGGCTGCAGAACATGGCAGGGAAACACTCGGAGCGCAGCAACCACGCCGAGTCCGCCCAGTGCCTGGTGCACTCTGCAGCCCTGGTGGCCGAGTACCTCAGCATGCTGGAGGACAGGAAATACCTCCCTGTGGGCTGTGTCACCTTTCAGGTGGGAATTACCCTCTGCAGGGGGTTTTGGGGGTCTCTCATCTGCTGCTGAGGCACAAAGTACCTCCACGTGCCAGGTGTTGCTGTGCCAACCTACACGAACTGCACTTGTTGGTGTAGCATGAATAATAAGCTGCTCTATGAAAACAGAAAACTGGATTTTATGTCTATTCCCTACAAAAATAGAAAGCTGCCTCTGTAAAAATTCTAGGATTTGTCTGAAAATCAGCTTGCTTTCAAAGTACTGCAAGTTGTTTAAACTGAGTAAAATATCTTATCTGTCATATCTCCTCAGAACATCTCCTCCAATGTTTTGGAAGAGTCAGCAGTCTCTGATGATGTTGTATCACCAGATGAAGAAGGAATCTGCTCTGGGAAATATTTTACAGAGGCTGGTCTGGTGGGATTGCTGGAACAGGCTGCAGCATCTTTCTCCATGGTAGAAGACTTTAATTTCTTTCTCTCTCTTCTTCATCATCAACCTCACACTACTGGGCAGTAGGAATGAAAATGTTTTCCCTCTGTATAATTTGATGGTAAATGCTTAATTTGCATGGAGCATTTGGAGTTTTAATTGTTTAAGGCAGCCTGGTTTGTCCTCTGCAGTAAAAGATGTGGTTGGGATCCTATTTAGCTCATTGTGCTCTTGTGCCTGTATCCATCCAAAACATCCCAGGATTGGTGATGCTGATAATCCTATTTACTATCAGCAGTGTGTAATGGAGTAGGCTCTTGCTTTCAAGGGTAACTCAGGATTGTATTCCATTCATATATGGGTATATTTTAAGAAAAGATGCTGATTACACCACAGTGGTGTCTAAGCCATCTTTTCATTTTGCAGTTTTATCATTTAAATGCTGGTAGCATGAATTATTGTGGCTGTTGAATTGATGGAGCCATCTGATGGACCTTGTTTTTGTAGGCTGGCATGTATGAAGCAGTTAATGAGGTTTACAAAGTCCTTATTCCTATCCATGAAGCCAACAGAGATGCCAAGAAGTTGTCTACTATTCATGGTAAACTGCAGGAAGCTTTCAGCAAGATTGTTCACCAGGTAATGGTTTGAATTTTCAGCTGCAGGACGAATTATGGAGATACTTCAAATGCTCAGTGCAAGTAAAACAAAACCCATTATAATCTGTTTCCATGAGAATTGCCAAGTGATGATCCACAGTAAATATGAGGATCACTAGCAGGATTTTTTTCTCTCTGGACATTTAACATGAGAGAACATCACAAACCAAGTTATGTTGTAACTATCCAGAACTATCCAAGAGTTAAAAAATCCAGTCACCTGTTAAAAACTCCAGTCATCTGTCAGTTTGCCCTTACAGACTGTAGTTTAAACTGTGTTTTGCATGTCTTCTTTAGCCTGGTAGGTAACACTCAGAAACGTTGGGGGTTTATTTGTCTGTTCCTGTGGTGCCTAAACCATTGAAGGAACCTTTCTGACCTGGGGTGGTGCCAACCCCACCAGCTCAGGGGCCCGTGGGGAGAGACTGAGTGTCCTCCCTTGGCTGCCTGACTTAGAGCCACTGAAACCACTGCAGGCTTTGGGTGCTTACTTTGCTGGTCATATTTTGGCCTTTGAAACTCTTTTTTTGGCTTGTGTGACATGCCCTTTTTACTTTTCATTACACAGAGTACTGGCTGGGAGGTAGGTAACTCATTTTAGTTAGCAAAGAACACTAATAGACCTCCAGATGACTCACGCCAACGCTTGCCCACATGTGCTAGTTGTGGGTGTTTCTGTTGCTGTCTGCTCTTAAAACAATTCATTAACCAAAGAAATCCCAATAAACTGTGGTTGTAGTAGGAGACTCTTCATGAGCAGCTGTAGGTAGTGCATGGATGCTGACGTGTTCCACTAATGAGGTTCTTTGGTGAATGAGCCACTGTACCATCACTAGTTTGTTTTTGTAATTTATTTATATTTCTTTCCATCAGCATTGACACAGAATATCATCCCTCCATACCATGTTTTCACCCCACCCACAGGGGTCGATTTAAGCAATAACACTCAGAGGTACCAAGACACAAACCTGGTTCCCTGCAGGTGCAGGTCATTTCTCAGAGGAGAAACTGCTTCGTTCTGTTCATTTGAGAGCAATCAATTTGTTAGGTGGTGGTTTCTCTGGCAGTAAAATAGCTGAGTTGTGTTAACTGGGGTCAGTTTTGCTGCCTTCATTTTGTAGGGGCTGTTTGCTCACATTTCTGTGACAAGACACCACCAGAACCACACACTTGGGTTAAAAACAGGCAAAGCAGTTGGTTTTATCTGCAGAGCCACTTTGACTCCAGCCCCAGGGTCACAGTGGGTACATGAGCATGGGGGAGTCTCAGAAGGCATTTAAAATGTTCTGTGAATATGATGTTATTTGCTTAGGCTTCATCTTTCCAGTTTGTCTCTGCTTTTCTGTGCATCAGGTGTCTCATTTCAGGCCTCCTCACTCCAGGCCTGCAGCACAGGAGGGCACTGAAGTGACACTGAGGGACCTGGGACTGAGACCCAAAGGTCCTTGATGTGGGACAGGAACAATTTGGGCTGATGGCATCTGAATGTCAGTTTTAATTGCAGCCCAGCAAAAACTGGCATTAAAAGTAAGCCCTGACACTGAAGGGCTGTCCCTGGGAATCGTTTCCTCATTCCCATGGAAGTGCCAGCAGAGGAGGCAGCACAGCAGCCCAGGGCACTGTGTGGGTGTGCCAGGGATGGAAATGTGGGCAACAGCCAACAAAAGTGAAGGCCTGTGAGCATCTACTGGATTAGAGTGCCCCTAAATCGACCCCTGGAGCAACTCCTGCCATTGGTTATGACTCTAACATCACTTGGTCATGTTTTACTGCATGGTAAAAGACACCTGTGGTTTCAGTTCTCCTCTGTCATCGTGCTCCTCATTGCCACACTTTTTCTGACCTTTGTGCTTTGTAGCTTTCAGGTTTGTTGCATGTTTTGCCCTTTTTCCTTGTTTAAAATATTTTAATTGATGCTCACCCTTTTTGTTTTATTTTATTTTAAAATTTATTTGCTGCCAATTTGCTGCTTGTTTGTTTTTTGGAATTTCCCTAATTAAATACTTTCTGTTTTCTCCTCTATCGCCCTGGTTGCTGACCCTCCTCCCCACTCTTACTATTGTCTGTTGTGGTAAGTTCCTACTTGTGGAATTTTTTTCCCCTTTCTCTTCCCTTCCCCACCTCCCTTTTTGTTTTTTGTTTTACACTGTGGGACCCCCAATTTCGTTTTAGCAAAGAGCTCTGCCAACAGCAGGACCCTCTGGTGTCCCAGGGACAGCAGTATTGCCAACTACAAGAATTAAAGTATCCCAAGTCTGGCACCAAAGTGTTTCTGAGCTCTCCTTAAACACACCAAGTGGTGGGGTTTGTGTGTGTGTTCATTAAGTGCTGAAGTTATTCTTTTGGTTGACTTTCCAGTTAGAAAAGTTAAAAAAGTCTTTTCATGCTACACCATGAGAATCAAAAATGCTTTTTAAGGCATGCAGGGAGAGGTTGCCAGTGAATAACAGGAGCTGATGCTTTCAAAAAAATCAATATTGGAAGTTGTCGTAGTTGGCAACACTGCAGAGGACCTTGGGTTAAAATTGAGGAAGGAAATAACTGTGCTGAGTTGGATAAGGATGGTTGGATCCTGCATTTTGGAGGAGTTCCTTTTATTCCTACACCCTTCAGGCAGCCTCTGCTGTCTTGGTCTCAGTGAAGAAAGCAGATGATCAATCTTGCATCTGATTTTTTTTTAAAAAATCTTGTTGGCAAAGCTTTTTGTGCAAGAGATAACCCTAAAACTTTGTTCCCAGCAATTTGGAAAGGTATTTACCATGCATAATAACAAGTCATGAACCTCCATGAGTCATGGTGGCTGTTTTCTGCTGTGCCAATTGTGTGATGGCTATTCAGTGTTCACCTTCATTCTCTTCTCCTCCCAAAGTCCTATTATTTTTGATAAAATAATAGGAGAGACAATGCTTTTAATAATTCCTCCCTCATATCTGCATTTTTAGCTCTTGTCAGAAGCCAGGCCAAGGGAGTATGAAGTTATTTGTTTAGTTTTCACTGCTGTGGTTGGAAAGACTTTGGTGCTGGATACAATTCAAAGAACCCAGTATGGAGCCATCCCCTGATCCTGATGCCAGGCCTGGAGCTGGGCTCTCCTGGTGGCCCTGGGCTCTCCTAACCTCAGGGAACTGGCAGCTCCTCTATGTCCATGGGAGGTGTGGGGTGGTCTGGAGGTGCTCCCTAAAGGAGGTTGTTTCCAGGCATGGTTTCCCAGCATTAGGGGCTCACAGTGCTCCTCACTGCCTGTTCTTCTCCCTGGGATCCTCATAATGTGTGGAGCAGCTGGATTTCCCAGGAAAAGCCAGTGCAGCTGCTCTTCATGGCACTGATATGAGGTCATGAGCTGGGAGCTGCCTTCACATAGGGACATGGAATGTCACCAGCCTTCCCTGCTGCTCCTGGGACTCCCCAGAGCCCTGTGACTCTTATTTTATATATTTATAAGTGCCATCAGAACTCCTTATTAATTTATATTGACCAACAGACAGGATTTTCTTCCTCCCTTGTTATTTTTACACTGCCTGGAGAAAGGAGCTGCCTGGACAGGTGTCCATGTGGCAGATACTTGTAGGGACCAGGTTCTGCCAATGCTTCATGCCCTGAAAAGCACTTGCCAAGTGGGCAGGGTAAAAGGTCACTAATTAGAAGAGCAGTGTGCCCTCCATCACCCTGTGCCCATGGGCTGGGGCAGGATCCCAGCACCTCCCACAGGGAGCACATCCAAGCCTTGTGTAAGGTTTGGGAGCTGTTCCACGTGGCACTTCCCCTCAGGCAGACGTGGGATCATGGTTTGGGTTGGAAAGGACCTTAAAGGCCATCTTGTTCCAACCTCCTGCCATGGGCAGGGACACCTCCCTGCAGGTGCTGCTTTGGGAAAGGAGCCCTGGAATCACAGCCTGTGACAATGAGATGGGAGAAAATAGCACAGGAAGTTGGAAATGCTTTGTGGTGAGGGATTTAAGTGTGGGTAAAATCATCCAAAACTGTGATTTTGGAGAGGTAGTGATGAGTGGAAAAGGTTGTTTGTTCCTGTGTGGATCCAAAGGGATGGACAAAGACAGGAGGTCCAGAGAAACAGCAGCCAGATGTTGCCAGCTGGAACTTCCATGAAACAGCAAGAGCTTTGCAGCTGGAGTTCCCAGCCTGGGAGGTGCTCCTGGGAGCCTGTGGTGTGATGAACCCCTGCAGTCTGCCCTGGCAGTGGGGCTGGGTGGGAGCCCCTCTCTGGAGGGTGCAGGGAGCCTGGGCAGAGCCAGGGGTTGGTTCTTTGGGATGAGTGCTCCTATTCCCCCCAGGTGCCTTCAGGAGGGTAGAGCTCACTGATGCCCTGCTCTGAAGGGTAGGATTTGGGACCTCAGGCACCTCCAGGGTGATGTTCCAGAGTTTCCTCCAGCCCAGGAGCAGGCAGGGGCTTGCCATGACAGGACTTTTTCCAGCCTGGAATTGGCCTGAGGGTTTTTTTAGTTTTAGTTTGCCTCCCATAGATCATGTTCAGCATCACCACAAGAGATCAGTTTTGCCATAGCAAAGCCCTAAAATCAAACAGTACCCAGCAAAGGGCTGTTTGAGGCCCAGCTCTGCCCCAGCTCAGGAACACTCAGTGTTCCAAACTGCATCACACTTTCTCATGAGAGTAAAGGTGAACATTTCAGACTTTCTTGCTGAAAGGCATCCCTGGTTTGTGCATGCACGTGAGTTTTTTAACAAAAGCAAAAGTGTGTTTAGTTTTTAAAGCATTTTTCTTCTCTCTCTCTCTCTCTTAATCAGATTTCCTTCGTTACCTTTCCAGCAAAAATCTTTCTTGTTTCTCTACTTTTGTTGCGTTTTGGGGCCAAATTCACCACTGGCTCCCATGGAAAGCAGGTACATGACTCAGGATTGCATCTGCTTTCACCAGGAGTGACTTTGGCCCTCTCTCCTAGGCAGTAGTTATAGAGGAGGCTGTGACCCCTCCCACTTGAAATGCTGATTAAAAAGCACTTGTGTGTGAGTGTGAGTGAACTGGACATTGACTTCAGCCCAATCCTGCAGTTCCTGGAGAGTGGATTATGGGGGAGAGGGGATTATGGGGGTCATTGGTGCTGGGTGTTCTGCAGGGGCTCTCTGTGCAGTGTCCTCCCTGCAGGGTGGCACCAGCTGGGCTTCCCTGTGCCAGGGGTTGGAGAGCCTGGAATAATCACCCCAGCAGAGGGACCTGCCTTTGGCTGCTCCTCAGAGACAGCTGATGTTTCTTAAACTGAAAGGGCGTAGATTGAGGTGGGATATTGAGAAGGAATTCCTGGCTGGGAGGGCAGGCAGGCTCTGGCACAGGTGGGGCAGAGAAGCTGTGGCTGCCCCATCCCTGGGAGTGCCCAAGGCCAGGTTGGAGCATCCTGGGACAGTGGAAGATGTCCCTGCCTATGGCAGATGACCTTTAAGGTCCTTCCCAACCCAAAGCATTCCGTGATTCCATGGTGACACCTCCAGGCTCCTGCTGGGCTGGGAGAAGTCATTGCAGGGTTGGGCTAATGGTCATACCTGATCCATGTAATTCCATGTTAGTTTCCAATTTCATTATGGTGTTTGCTGCTAAATGCATCCATGCTGAGTTCCAGGTGTGTTTTTTCTTTTCCCTTCTTTCTTTCTTTCTAATTTTTTTCCTTTGTTTTTTTAATTTCTTCTTTATTTTGCATAAATTCAGGAGCCTGCCTGCAGCCGTGCTTGGGGGTGTGCAAGTCTCCACCCTGAAATAACCTCTTGTTTCTCCATGTCTAGGATGGAAAGAGGATGTTTGGCACCTACTTCCGAGTTGGTTTTTATGGAACTAAGTTTGGAGACCTGGATGAGCAAGAGTTTGTTTACAAGGAACCTGCAATAACCAAGTTGGCTGAAATTTCCCATCGGCTCGAGGTGAGAAGGTTTAATGGCACTTTGGTTTGCATCAGCTCTTTAAGAGGAACAGTCCCTGGCAAAGCAGTTTGCAGGGCCCTGTGCAGTCACCCAGAGCTGGGCTGATGTGCCCTGTCCTCTTGCCAGTGCCACGTCTGTGGGGGGAGTGAAGGGAGAGGAATTCCACAGGAATTCCTGCACCAACAGCTGCAGACCCACTATGATCCTTGCAGTGTATCCTGCTGTGTTTGTACTTGTTTTCAGCCACCTGGTGTCAGTGGGATGACCTGGGCTTGGAAAGAGGCTGAGATGCCTTTGGGGATCTGACTTTCACAATATGCAACATTTTGTTGTCATTTTGATGCCTTCTCGTCATGTTCCTCTACTTGTGGAGACTGAGTCCCCTCAGGTGGCTGAATCTCCAAGCCCTTGAGGTGGGACATCACAGCTCTGAGGTTTGTTTCAGCTGTGAATACACAAAGGCAGCTCATTAACTGACCTGGGTGTGGGTGCAGCCCCAGGTGCCACCCCGGGCTCAGCTCATGGTTGGTCTGGCCTGGCTGTGTGGCAGCAAACCTGTGTGCAGGCTCTGGCAGGGGCAGGGCTGTTCCCTGGCTGTGCCCTCAGGTGTGCCTGGATGGGCCATCCCTGGGGCAGAGGAGGGCTCTGGGCAGCCTGGCTCCAGCCACACCACAATCCTCACGCTCATCCCTGCGGACAGAGGGCAGGCCTGGCTGCTTTGTGTGCTGGAGCAGCTCCCACGTGGTGTTGTTGCTCCCAGCACTGGAGCTCTGTCACATTGTGCTGAAGGCAGCAGTGCTGGGCAGGTTTAAGCTCCCAAAGCTGAGTTCAGAGCCCAGCCTTTCACCCAGCCCGGCTCCGGCATTCCCGGTGCATCCCAAACCGACCTGCTTTCAGCTGAGCCCACAGACACACAACAAACCCAAATGCTGTCCAGAACCAGGCACTGCTGGAAGGCTCCCGAGTACTCCTGCCTTCCAGGGCTTGTTTTTCCCTTTGCCCCTGGAATGTGACTGATGGAATTCCCCCAGTTTCAGCAGATCACATTCAGGAGGCACATGGAGCTTCCCCTCCCCTGCCCGTGCCTGTGTCCCTCCAACCCCCACCACTCAGGCTGCCTCTGATGTTTGATCCCAGTTCATTACCTCTTGCTTGTAGGGATTTTATGGAGAACGGTTTGGGGAGGATGTGCTGGAAGTGATTAAGGACTCAAACCCTGTGGACAAGTGTAAACTCGATCCCAACAAGGTAAGAACACAAGTGCAGGTTCAGAAGTTGAAGAGGTCCTGAATGCAAACATAGTGGGGTGAATCCTGCCCTCAGTTTCACCAAGGAGGCAACAAAATCCACATACTGAGTGTTGTGTGACTGCTTGGGATGAGAGTTTGGGAAAATAATTCCAGCAAAGGAATGCAGAATTAGCCATTGCCTTCCCTGCCCTGACAGTGGTTGGTGGGAGGGGAGGAGACCAGAGGCCAGCAGAAGTCTGGGCTGTGTTTGCCTTACTCTGCTGAGTGCAGGGGAGGAGGGACTTTGCCATTCGGTGCCCTCTGGTTTTGTGCAGCTGCAGCATTTGCCACCCTTGTGCCATGGCCTTTAGGCATAGCTGAAAGAACAGGAGTGTGCCTGGGAACAGGACTGTGGCTCAGGACAGGGTGTTCCTGCAAGGAAAGGGTTAGATTAGGGATTAGGAAGAAATCCTTCCCTGTGAGGGTGGGCAGGCCCTGGCATAGGGTGCCCAGAGAAGCTGTGGCTGCCCCATCCCTGAGAGTGTCCAAGGCCAGGTTGCAGCAACCTGGGACAGTGGAAGGTGTCCCCCCATAGCAGGGATGAAATGAGATGGGCTTTAAGGTCCCTTCCAACCCAAACCATTCTGAGATTCTCTGATGTGAAGGACACAAGAGGAGAGGGGCAGGGAGCTGTGCTCCCTCCAGCCCACACTGCTGGGCAGCTCCCAGCCCCGTGGCCGTGTCAGGGTGGGGGGGATTTTCCTGAGCGAAGGCAAAATCCAGAGCTGGTGTTTCCCGTGGCGGCTTGGTGAGGACAGAGGTCCTGCTGGGGTGCTGCAGTGCCAAACACAGTGTCCCTGCCCAGGCCTACATCCAGATCACCTACGTGGAGCCCTACTTCGACACGTATGAGATGAAGGACAGGATCACATACTTCGACAAGAACTACAACCTGCGGCGCTTCATGTACTGCACGCCCTTCACGCTGGACGGCCGCGCCCACGGAGACCTGCACGAGCAGTTCAAGCGCAAGACCATCCTCACCACGTCCCACGCCTTCCCCTACATCAAGACCAGGATCAACGTCATCCACAAGGAGGAGGTGGGTGAGGCCAGTGGGGGTTCTGCTGTTTGCAGGGAACGCTGAGCCTTCGCCTCCAGCTCAAGAGGAACTTGTTTCCAGGAGCTCTGCCCTGCTCCTGTTCAGCCTGGACTAAGCCCAGACTGATTGAGTGATGCATCTGCCCAACCACCCCCAGCCCACAGCGGTTGGTTAGTGCAGGGGCACTTGGTGAGCTTTGTAGGCCACGTTGGACAGGGCTTGGAGCAAGCTGGGATAGTGGAAGGTGTCCTTGCCCATGGCAGGGAGTGGAATGAGGCAGGCTTTAAGTTCTCATCCCACCCACACCATTCCATGGTTCTGTGATAATGCAGGTTTCTCCCTTCCCTCCTGCTTGACTAACATGTCCTTTGCTCTGTTTGCACCTCACTCACATGGCCCCAACAGCCCTAAGCCAGTGGGGCCCTGTTGGTTTATGGAGGGCTTTATCCATAGCTGAGTTAATTTTCCAGGGGTGGACAGGCTCAGATGTGATCACTGGGACACAGTAAACGATGCCAGGACACTGGCAGTGCTGTAACTGCTGCCTGCAGTGACCCAGAGGGGCACAAGTGCCACTTAGAAAGCTCTCAGAAAGCTCCTGAGTACCCAGAGACACATTTAAAAATCAAACTTGGTCTTGATGTTCCAAAACCAAGACTGAGATGTTTCTGAATTGCTTTTGCCCAGACTGGCAGCCCTGTTGGTGTCCTCCACCACCTCACTGTGCCACCCACAGTGCCCTGGGTGTTTCTGGTTGCCAGTTTCAGCCAGGACAAACATCCTCTCTTCTACTTCCTTAGATTATTTTGACACCCATCGAAGTGGCCATTGAGGACATGCAGAAGAAAACACAGGAACTGGCTTTTGCCACCCACCAAGACCCTGCAGACCCAAAGATGCTGCAGATGGTGCTGCAGGGATCAGTAGGTACCACAGTGAACCAGGTGAGGATCCCTGTCCAGGCTGGACACTCTGGGGTAGTACAGATTGCTCCATGCTGTGCATGTGCAGTGTTGGGCCTAATTTTTGAATTACCTTGGAATTTTTGCCCCATTCACTCTTTGGGGTGTGTTTAAGGTTTAGACCAGATAATTGCAGTGATTTTGCCACTTGAGTAAATGCCCTGAAAACGTGGAAGGTGGCTGGGAAGAGGCATCTTTCCCTCAGTTACCTTCTCCATCCTTGCTTCTCCTCCTCCCTGAAGTTTTGTTGCTTTCCCTTTGCCGAGCCAGACTCTGGTGGGTGGAAGTCATTTTGTGTCCTGTTGTGGGTTTTGAACAGAATGGAAAGCAAAACTAATGACTGATCAGAGAAAAACTGGGGAAAAACTGAGGGTTTGTGAGTAAAGCACAATGCACAGGCTGGAAAAAAATCAGCTGGAGTTCCAAGTTCTGGGTTGAGTTTGCAGGGCTGGCAAACACTTCAGGGTTTCAATCTGCATTGTTTAAACTTTGATTTAGTGTGAGCTGAGCAGACTTGGGCAGGACTCCTTATAAAGGCAAACAAGTGGAGGATCTGTGCAGTTTCTCACACTGTTTTCCAAAAGCAGGGTTTTATTTAGAACAAAGAAAGGCCTCAGAGAGATTCAGTTGTCGTGATGTTTGGTGCTTTATGCCAGATTTACCAGCTGCAGTTCTTCAGGAGGCTTTTCTGTAAGGAAATGTGGTTGTGGGTGTTCTTACATGCATGAGCTTTCTCCAGTGATTGGAAATGACAGACAGTTCTGAGAAACTCACTTTTCTCTTCTACTCCTACAGGGACCATTAGAAGTTGCACAAGTTTTCTTGTCTGAAATACCCAACGACCCAAAGCTCTTCAGACATCACAACAAACTCCGGCTCTGCTTCAAAGACTTCACAAAAAGGTATGGAATGTTATTCCCAACCCACCTGCAAACTGCACACTCGCTCCAGCATCTTTTAGAAGCACTGAGAAACTAAAAAAAAATAAAAATAATTGAAATCAAAATGTTCTCTGCAAACAGATCCAGTAGCAGTGCAGTTTTCCCCTATGGAATAAATGGCACCGGTGATACAGTGCTTTATTTAAATGACACCTTTGCAAGCAGAAGAGTTCCTGATGTGCATCCCAGTCTGCTATTTATTAATCTTCCCTGATTCTATTAATCTTTAAATCCCTGAGATTGGAAGTGGCTCTATGGAGATCAGCTTTTCATTTCTCTTCAGAGAGGATAAACGAGTAAATGACAATAAAAAAGGAGTTGTCACTCAGGAGGTGAAGAGTAAGTTGGAAATACAACACCCTCTCCTTCCCCCACAGACACCAGCAGGTTAATGACCGAACAGACAAGACAGAGAAGGATTTTCTGTGCCATCCCAGAGGGGCAGCATGGGCCTTTTGTCCTGCTGGATTGTCAGCAGTGTGGCAGCAGGTCCCTGTTGTGGGGCAGCTCTCACAGGGTGTGTTTGCAGGTTGGGGACAGTGGCAGCAGCTCCCTGTTGTGGGGCACCTCTCACAGGTGTGTTTGCAGGCTGGGGACAGTGGCAGCAGGTCCCTGTTGTGGGGCAGCTCTCACAGGGTGTGTTTGCAGGCTGGGGGCAGTGCAGCAGGTCCCTGGTGTGGGCAGCTCTCACAGGGTGTGTTTGCAGGCTGGGGACAGTGGCAGCAGGTCCCTGGTGTGGGGCACCTCTCACAGGTGTGTTTGCAGGCTGGGGACAGTGGCAGCAGGTCCCTGTTGTGGGGCACCTCTCACAGGTGTGTTTGCAGGCTGGGGACAGTGGCAGCAGGTCCCTGTTGTGGGGCACCTCTCACAGGTGTGTTTGCAGGCTGGGGACAGTGGCAGCAGCTCCCTGTTGTGGGGCACCTCTCACAGGTGTGTTTGCAGGCTGGGGACAGTGGCAGCAGGTCCCTGTTGTGGGGCACCTCTCACAGGTGTGTTTGCAGGCTGGGGACAGTGGCAGCAGGTCCCTGTTGTGGGGCACCTCTCACAGGTGTGTTTGCAGGCTGGGGACAGTGGCAGCAGGTCCCTGTTGTGGGGCACCTCTCACAGGTGTGTTTGCAGGCTGGGGACAGTGGCAGCAGGTCCCTGTTGTGGGGCACCTCTCACAGGTGTGTTTGCAGGCTGGGGACAGTGGCAGCAGGTCCCTGTTGTGGGGCACCTCTCACAGGTGTGTTTGCAGGCTGGGGACAGTGGCAGCAGGTCCCTGTTGTGGGGCACCTCTCACAGGTGTGTTTGCAGGCTGGGGACAGTGGCAGCAGGTCCCTGTTGTGGGGCACCTCTCACAGGTGTGTTTGCAGGCTGGGGACAGTGGCAGCAGGTCCCTGTTGTGGGGCACCTCTCACAGGTGTGTTTGCAGGCTGGGGACAGTGGCAGCAGGTCCCTGTTGTGGGGCACCTCTCACAGGTGTGTTTGCAGGCTGGGGACAGTGGCAGCAGCTCCCTGTTGTGGGGCACCTCTCACAGGTGTGTTTGCAGGCTGGGGACAGTGGCAGCAGGTCCCTGGTGTGGGCAGCTCTCACAGGGTGTGTTTGCAGGCTGGGGGCAGTGCAGCAGGTCCCTGCAGTGGGGCAGCTCTCACAGGATGTGTTTGCAGGCTGGGGGCAGTGGCAGCTGCTCTCACAGGGTGTGTTTCAGGTGTGAGGATGCCCTGCGCAAGAACAAGAGCCTCATCGGGCCGGACCAGAAGGAATACCAGCGGGAGCTGGAGCGCAACTACCACCGGCTGAAGGAGGCTCTGCAGCCCCTGATCAACAGGAAGATCCCCCAGCTGTACAAGGCAGTGCTGCCTGTCACGTGCCACAGGTGGGGCTGCGATTTTCCCTCTCTCAGTGGGATAAGGAGGGTGGAAGACCAGGGGTTGGGGTGCCCGACCGTCCCGATGACCCCCCAGCGTCTGTTTGGTGTCAGTTGTGGCTCTCTTGGCCCATCCATCCCTGTCCCCTCCTGTCCTGCCCTTCCCAGCAGCTGTGGCAGGTGGTGTTTGCAACGTTCCTTTTGTTCCTCAGCTGTGACAGCTTTTTGTTTGTTTCCATCCTGCATCCCATTCTTTTTAGATGCAAAACCACCCTCAGCATGGCAGGACTTTGACACTGGTTTATTCCCAGTAAAACTGGGATCAGGTGCTCCAGGGACAGGCAGGGTGGAAAAATAGTTGGTGCCTTCTGTGCTGGAAGGCTGGGAAGGTGAAGCCTGGGCTTTTTGTTGGTCTGCAGTGACACAGAACACAAAACCACCACTGGGAATCACAGGATGATGGAATGGTTTGCGTTGAAAGAGACTTTAAAGCCCATCTCATCCCACCCCTGCCATGGGCAGGGACACCTCCCGCTGGCCCAGGTTGCTCCAACCTGGCCTTGGACACTTTCAGGGATGGGGAATGCACAACCTTTCAGGGCAGGTCATGGATGAAGCAGATCAGACCCCGTGGCAGAAAGGTGGCCTTCCCTCCCTGCCCAGCTTTGGGATGTTCTTGCCTCTTCCCAAATCATGTACTATATTCCAGGTGTTCTCTGGGGGCAGTTTTCACTGCCTGGGAATGGTGGGAAAACCAGTGGTTCCCTGCCCACCCAGCTGGGAACTTCAGGAGTTCTTTTGGCTCAGTAATGATTGTGTGATCTTGGGAAATTCAGCCTGTGCAGGGAACCTCATACAGGTATGACAGAATATCCTGAGAGCCACAGAGCATCCTCAGTTGGAAGGGACCCACAAGGATCCTGGAGTCCAACTCCACATATTCCTGGCCAATTCCACTTAAAGATCTATTTGAAAGACTTAAATATGATTTCAGTGTTGCAGGTGGTTTGTGCTGCTTCTCTGTGTGCACATGAGTTAAAAATTCTGTCAGTTTTCTGGGCAGTTGGATGATCCCAGATCCAAACCAAACCCCAATTCACTGGAAAAAAACTGAGTGAATGCCAGTGGAGTTAATTTTTGTGGTAGCCAGCTGTAGGAAATGCTGGAAATCAAGTACAGTCATTCATCTGATGAGGCTTCTCATTTCACCGTGGAAAATCTGAGCTCATCATTGTATTTTCTCTCCCTCAGAGACTCCTTCAGCAGGATGAGCCTTCGCAAAATGGAAATCTAAACGAGTTAAAAACCAAAATATAAAAAAAAAAGCACTTAAAAAGTAAGGTTTTGAAAAGAAAAAGAGCCTTGTTATCAGCGCTGGGAATCAAAGAAGTTTTATTGTGAAATAAAACTTGGACTTCATCCTGGACATCCCACACACCTCTTCCTCCATCCAAGTGTTCAGTGGCCAAAAATCATTCTGAATTGTCAAATGTAGACTTATCAATGTTTGGAAAAAAAAAATCATGGCAGTGCTATCCAGAGTGTTGGTGATGAGCTGTAAACTTCCTGTTTTTTAAGGCATTTTTATGACTCAAAGGTACACTAAACGCATTTACCTTTATTTATAGCATTACCTAATGTTAAATTTATTTACTTTTAGTTCCTATATTTAATTTATATTAGGACCATAAGCAAATGCATTTTGGAAGTTTTTAATGTAGTGATGATGGTTATTTTGATGGTACTATTAAATATGTGAATGTTTACACTTTAACTCCCTGTGCATTGGACTTCAGAGCTCACCATCCCTGGGAAAAGGTTCACAGAAAGGTAAGTCTTATGGCAACACTGATTTTTCTTTTTATTATTATCCCAGTCCTTTTTCTTTTGTGACTTTGCTGCAAGGGCAAACAGTTCCATCTGTAGCCAGCAGAAGGCTGGATGGAGGCACATCTGGGCACCATGAGGAGGATTCCAGCTTGGTTTCTGGGTGCCCATGGGCATTTCCACCAGGTGGGAATTCAAACATCTCCTCAGCTGGAATTAACAGTGTCCATGCAACTAAACTGCTTTCTGTGGCCCTTTTTTAATTTAAATCCTAATTTCATGGGGGGAAAAGAATATAAAATGATATCCAGTGTAAGTTAAAAGTGTACATAGAAAGCATTCTTTGAATTGCTGTTAATTGAAAGAAAAATGTGTTTTACAGCAGTTATTTTGGGGTCTAAGGACTTGGAGGAAGCAGATTTGGAGCTGAGAGCACAACTCCTAAATCTGGTCCTTTGTATTTTCCCTCTCTGTGTCGACCAAGGTCCCTGGGAAAAGGTGGTATGTGATTAAACAGGAGCTTATTCTCTCTATATAAATACTGTATATACATATATATACATAACAATCAATTTGATAAATACTCTTTGTATATAGATAGAAGGGAAGTGGGTTTATCCATGAAGTGCTCGTGGCCCTGCAGCAGCAGGGAAGGTTTGGGGTGGGCTCTCTGCTCTCATTCCAGGTTTTTGGCAGCTCTGAGGCCAAGGCTGTGTGGGGAAGGGGCAGTGCTGCCAATTTTCCCTCCTTTTCCATACTTTTATTCCAGCAGCTTCACAGGGTGGTGTTTCTGTGAGTGTTAAGTGTGCCCATCTCTGGCCATTCCCCTGGAACACGAGTGACCCTGAGCTGGGTCTGTGTCAGGGATGTCACTGAGGAGCAGAGAAAACCCACCCTGTGACCTTTCCAGAGGTATTGAAAGGCCTGTTGCAAAGCCAAGGGGTGCTGACAGGGCTTTGGAAGCATTATGAGAGTCAGGGAATCTCATAATGGAAAATATTAAGGAAGGAGGGAGTGGCTTTGCAAGAGATTTACAGGAAGAGTCATTGAAAAATATTTACACAGTGAAAAAAGAGGAACAAATCCAAATAGCCAGGGAAGAATGAAACTTAAATTTACAGCAGTCCCACTCCAGGACATGAGTAACTGCAGTGAGTGAAAACTTCAGGGGGGTGGCAAGTGGTGCTCTGGTACCTCTCCAGAACAACCACCCCCTGCTCCCTCTCCCTGTGCCAGAGGAGTGTTTTTCATTCAGCATCTTCCAGCTGAGTCTGGTTTCTGTTGCTGCCACAAAGAATCTTCTCCCAAGCTTTGTGCTATGAGGGAAAACAGCTGGGTCTGCCTTACACTTTATTTTGTTAAATATAATGCAATTTTGTTTCCTTGGAAACATTCTTGATCCCACAGTTGAATGGAAAAGATAATTCTTGGGTCAGGTGTGGAAAAATAAACTTTCATTTGCAGGCTGAAATTCAGCAAAGCCTAAAAAATTGCACCCTGTAATAGGATGGGGCTGTCCTTGCAAGGTAAGATTACTATTACTTTTTTAATTTAGCTCTTTCTTGGTTTGGACCCTGAAATTATTTATGATGGTGCAATGCTTTGGAAAAGGAAAAGGTCTTCAGTGTATTTGTCATTCCGGGTTTTTTATTTAGGATCTGCTGCAAAGGCCTCTTCACACTCAGAGGTCGACCCTAACATGGAAAATACACTATTTTTCCTGAGTTTACCTCAGTGTTTATACATTATAATAAAAGGTGGTAAAAATTAAGTATTGCAGAATTAACTAGGCAGAGGTTTTTAGGGTTTTCCTGTAAATAAATCAATTTGTATTGGAAAAGGGTTAAATATATCCAGGAAACAAGGGCATACTCACATCCTGGGCATCCTCCCTCGACTCCCTTCAATCTTCATGTCATTCCATCCCTCCATGGCAATGAAACACTCACCTGTTAAGGTTCTGTCAGTTTAGAGGATTCACTTTAAATTGTCTAACACAATTTGGGATTTTCATCTCTAGTGTTCAGTGCAAGCATTTCTGGTTTTGCAGTGATCCTCACAGGCCTGGTCAGCAGGTGCCTTCAAATTAGGACCTGCTGGACAAGATTCAGTTTAGAAATAACATTTTTAACCACTTAAAATCTTCGATTTCTCTAAGACACTTTCACTTTTGTTTTCCCTCTCCCAACACAACAGGCTGCTGTGGTTGTCCCTGATGGGTACCATAAGGTTTTTATTTCATATGTACATTCTTAACAAAGCATCAAAGCCAAATGCTTTCCTTTCCCCATTTTGCAGTGAGCTCCAGGTACAAATGAACTGTTATCAGGTCACCACAAAGTCCCAAACCCCCCAGACAGATAATGCAGATGAGAGGGCTCCACTCTTCAAAGTACAAAATTATTTTAATTACACTACACTCTGCCCCTCTTCTGAAGGATTAATCACACCTATTTACACTTTGCTCATTAACACCTATGCAACAAGATGCAAATTAGACCAGAAACCATTGCTATGAAGTTCGGTTCCCTCCAATGCACTAAACAAGGTTCCAAGACCCTTTTCCTTGTGCTCTGAGTTGCACAGAGCAGGAAGGAACAGGATCACAAGAGTAAACCAAAGACTAAATATGAAGTGTTACTTCCCAAGTTACAAAAATACACAACTTCTGATGAAATTTGCTAGTTAATATACATTTACTCCAGGGTATGAATACAAATAAATTTTATTTAAAAAAAAAAAAGCTAATAATACAATGGGCATGTCTGAGACCTAGAGCTGAGTTGAAACCACTACTGGGTGCTGTAGGCTTCGTTCAGGATCTATACAAACTGGGATTTCTAACAGGCTGTAGCACTATTCTCCAGCAGGAAAGTTAAGGTGTGAGTCAAGGTCTGTGTTGTGTTTGGTTAATTCAAGTTGAGCCACTTGACACCGAAGAAAAAGACCAAAAAACAAGAAGAATCAGTAGCTTCAAACAAAACAAACCAGCTGTTTCTTCCAGGTAGTTTGGATGCAAATCAGAGCAGGAGGTGTTCGCAAATCCCGAGTATTTACAGTCAAAATACAGTATCACTCTACAATCTTCTTATAAAACAGTAGGTAAGGAGTCGATGTCGATGACGATGTTGGAGAAAGGGAATTGAGAAAGTCCTTTTCTTCTGTGACCTTCACTTCAGAGTCATCGAAGAGCAGCCACTTGCCCTCGTACTCCCTGAGGCTCTGCAGGACACAGAGCGCCTTGTTCTCCTCCAGCCCCTCGGCCTCGCCGTGCTCGGCGCCGCGCTCGGGGCTCCTGCTCTCACTGACCACGCTGAGCAGCTTCTCGGGGTTGGCTGGTTTGGTGGCATACAGGTCACAGTCAGCCTTGCTCTTCTGCCCCCCGAGCAGCCCCACGGCCTCCACGCTCTTCTTGCCGAGCCCCTTGCCGGGCTGTGCGGTGCCATTGGGCCGGAAGGACGGCTCGGCCTCGGCGTGGTCATCGCTGGCGGCTCTGGCCTCCTCCTCGCTCAGCGGCTCCGGCTGGAGCAGGGCCGGGCTGGGGCCGGGGCTGGGGGTGGCCAGGAGGCTGCCCCTGTCCAGCTCCAGGCTGCCCAGATCCGGCACCTTCACCGAGGCCGTGTAGTGGCCGCTGCTGATGGTGATGCCGCTGTGCATGACCACGGCGAAGAGCCCGTAGGTGTCGGTGCTGGGCCGGGTGCTCCACTCCTCCAGGGACAGCCTGAGCGGCGTCAGCAGCGGAGTGTTGATCTTGGACAGGCCTCCGTAGCAGTCAAACCTGCAGGGGAAGGCACAGGTGAAACCTCTGCCAGGAAACCCCACCATGGGCACATCAGTGTCCTCTGCCAGGAGTGAGGAGGAGCCGCTCCCTCCTCACCTGGGGGCACCAACATGGCCCAGGCACTTCTGTGCCTGTGTAATGGTAAATCCTGGAGCCCAGGAACTGTAGTTTTTAACTATTTAAGAGCTTCCCTTTTTCTGAAGTGTCAACTAAATTAATTTATAAATAATGATAAAAGTTGTTCAACTCATTGTTACCATCCCTGCTTCTGTCTCTGCACAAACACCTGCACTGCCCCCAGACACCACCCTGCTCAAAAACACAACAGCCAAGGCTGAAGGAAAAGCAGGGCTGGGCTTTTTTTTCTTTTTCCCCTCCTGAAAGAGTAATTTGCTAAATCAAGGAATACAAATGTATTTTACTTTCAGGTAGCTTTAACAGCACCCAAGATCTGGGTGGTTTTTCTCAGATCCCCTCAGTGCCCTGCCAGTGGTGCTCACCCAGTGCTCAGGAACTTACCAACACTTGCCACCAGGGATTCTTCATTAACTGTCCTATGCTATTCCATTTTTTCACACAATTCTCTGGCTGATTTACTTTGGAAAAGCCTCTGGTATTCCATAAATAGCATTTTGTTCATAGCACTCAAATTTACCATGAGAAAAGTTTAAGTCCTTTCATTACAAGGATCTTCTACAGAGTTTGAAAAAAAGAAATTATTACTGTCTTCAAGTTATAAAATTATTCTGATCTTGATGACTTACATATTGCATCAGCACAAATTAATCAGTCCCTTTATTTAACCACAGGTTGTGATGTCCTAACAGATTCCAGGGATGATTCAGTTCTTGCTCAACTGTCAGGGTGTTGTAGGGAAAAATCCAGGGGAATAGAGGCAAGCCCTGTAAAACTGAGCTGCCAAAGAGCTCACTGCTATTATCCTGAGAAAAACTATCTTGAATCCAAGGAAATTGCAGCCATGGCATAACTGCAGCAACAGCCTCTTGTTTTCCTGGCTTCAGTTCTGGTTCTGCTGCTCATCCTTTCACTCCCAGCCATAAACCCTGAGAAACACACACACATTTACACACAGATCCTCAGTCTCTCTAATTAACTGAAATCTCACTTTAGGCTTAAGCTTACCATAAACATTTGGCTCCAAAAGGAACAAAAAACATATAATCAGAAAGAATGAAACTCAAATCTTCTGCAAATCCCTTTGTTAGTAGCCAGAAACAGAGACAGTCAGAAAAGAATCAAGAATCAGAGAAACTGCTTGCTGGTAACTCCAGAGCAGAAACCCAGTTCCACCCAAGCACACTGGCACAATCAGCCCACACACAACAGCAAAAGGCAGGCTCTCCTTTCTTCTGAATGAGATCCAGCATTAAGGACTTGGAGAGGAGGAAATAACAGAGGAAATCTTTTCCTATTAGCTTTTTGCTCTTCTTAATGATAAGAATCTGAAGACAGAAAAATTGCAAGCCAAGTGCTCTGTGCCTGCTCTGCCTGATGCACTTCACACACAGCAAACCTCATCTCCATCTTTGGAGGCCATAAATTAGGGGAACTTTACCCACTGTACTGAATTTCACAAAACAAAAAGCTGATTTTCTCACCAATTGCTAAATTTATGTAGTGGAAATGCTTAATTACATGTTACCAGTTACACAGTTCTCCTTAACAGCTTCACAGCCTCAGCACACACGGCCTGTGATTCCTCCCCACTTGCCAAAGAGAATTACTCATCCCCAAGCAAGTGGATTTTCACACTGGCTGCTTTATTTTAAAACAAACACTTCGCAAACCAGCATCTAGAAAACATGAATAAAGTCCCTATTAACTGCAAATATTTACATTACCCTTCATTTATTTACAGCTCAGAGAGCTCAGTAGAGCACAACTGAGCAGACAACATTTCCAGATTTTTATGGGAGCTGAGGGAAGTTGTATCAAGATTCTAAGTTTAAAAACTTAAGTAGGAAGCCAGTAAAACAGTTTGTTACTGCTTTTAGCAATGACATGGTTTTGTCCAAGATAAAACCTCCAAGTCAGAAAACTGGAAAACTCTTCCAAGCAGTTTCAGCTTCATCACTGACTCCAGCTCTGCACTGATTTTTCCTCTCTGACTCCCTCAATCTCTGGGTGCCAGCCTGGGCAGAAATGTCTGGCATGGCTGAGGGCACAGGAGGGAGACCACAAGAGATTGGATTCACTCTGACCTGGATATTGGCCTGAGTATTTTGCAGGTGGCCAGAGCAGAGTGAGGCAGGTGAGCAGGGCAGGGGGTGGCTGGTGAACCTGCAAGTGCTTCCTCATGGAAACAACAGGATGGGAAACAGGAGCAAATGGAAGAAAATATTCAGGCTTCCTTTCAGGTTGTATTTTTTTCAATAGCCTATAATCATACCAGGATTCCATCTCACATCAAAGCTATTCACAATTACATTGTGGTTTTTAAGTGTGCAATATATGCCCATATTTAAGTCAAATATTATGGAGATCAATGGAAAGACAATTTTGTGGCATGACCATGGACTTGGATGAAAAGACACTGCAGAGACACAGAAATTTTCCTTTTTACTTTGTCAGAAACTTGGATATTCCTAAAAAATACTAAAAAAGGAATAAGAAATCTGCCTGCAACAATCTTAGCAAACTACCTGTAAAAATAATACCATTCTCAGCACTGGTGGTTTTACAAACCTTACACTGACCACAGTTCCCAGCACTTGCTGAGAGAGCACCCTCTGACAAGTCATGGGACAGCTCAGATTTGGGATTTTGATCTCAAATATTGGGGACACAAATATTACAAACTACATTCCCTAGCAGACCCTGCTGGTGAGGTGGCCTGGAGGGTCTGAAGCCAAGAGGGGGAAATGCAGCACAGAGGGAATTTGGGGGGTAAAAGGCCAAACTAATTTGTGCCTAAAACCTTCCTGCCCATCCCAAAATCTCAGAGGCTGCAATTAATGGTGTAACAACTTCCTCAAGGATCTGGGGGACTATTTTATAGTTGTAAGAAATTTCTCCTGATGATGCTTTCTGTAATTTGTCATTATTTGAATCTCAGTGGAGAAATGGAGTTTACTGCAAAATGCTGTGTATAAAATGCCATGGCATTGATTTTGGACAGTACTGTAGGGATGGGGGTTTGTTTGTTTTTCCTCCCATCCCCCAAAAACTCCCTAAATTCTAAACTATGGGGGAAAAAATCCACTCACAACCTCTTTCAAAAGACAAGGATTACTACAAAATGATAACATCAAACACTAATTGCTCAGTCACTGAGAACCATGATGCTCATATGACTATATTTTTAAATTAACTGATCCATTTTTTGGTGCTTATTTGCTGATTTTCCCCCCAAAATTGTAGTGCCTGCATTCAAGTAGAGTATTTTTCAAAGGAGCAGGTCAATTTTAGGTAAGGAATGTTAGCTCTTTAAAATGTTTAACTCCTGACTACTATTTTTGCCCACTCACATTCATTTTTAGTACTTCCATTCAGGTAGAGACTGGCTATGACCATAAAGTTCAGGTTTGTTCTAATTACTTGTTCTGGTAAAGTATTTAAGCTGCATTTAAACTCACAGGGATGGGTGATATTTAAAGTTTTAAGAAAGATCAATAAATCAGGCTGCTGTAAGAGTACAGCAAACCACTTTTTGTTAAGGACTCTCCTAAAAGTCAGTTTTCCTGTAGGCAATTTCTGCCTCTGCTTGTGAAGAGAGAAACCTTTATGGCATCAGGGGCTGCATCCCAGCCATTTAAGTGAATTGCAATCTGCAAATCTGCTTTTGGCAAAGCTACAGAGCATGTTCAGCTCCTGTGCTGGGATGTCCCTTCCTGCAGGGCACTGTTTGAGAGCACAGTCAGTGCATACTCACTCCAAGCCACTGGCAGCAAAGCACTTCAAGTGAATGGTGATCACTTCGGGCATTTTATCGAAGAGGAGGCTGCGCTCGGCCTCGGCGTAGTGGTGGCAGTTCTCACAGAAGTATTTGTCCTCTCCCACAATCCTCTCCACAGAGGCAAACTGGGAAATGGCCCATTTCAGAGTCTTCACTTCTGTTTTTGGCTCTGGAGAAACTTGAAAAGACAATCGTTAAGTTCACAGATATGCCAATATTTACATTTTCAGTGTCCCACCAGAACAGACAAAACAAAATATGTCAACTGAAGACAAGCCCAAAAACTGCAACGTTGTCAAGAACACTCAGTATGTGTGAAATAGATGGGTTTGAATCTTTGAAGCACTTCAGGAAGGGATGAAAATATTGCTCAATGGATATTATGACTTGAAATGTAAGGTTTTCCCAAGGCTTGTTTCTGATCACACACTAATTCTGTTGCCATGTCTGGAAACTGGGCCCATGAATTTCACTTATGAGGGGAAACCTCCAAAATAACCAGAAAATTCCCTTTCACTTCTTACATTCTGCCTCCCCTGCCACCCTCACACTACTGACAGGATCACCTACACTGTCAGCAGCACTTTATAGAGGAATATTTCCCCACACATTTTACTCTGAGTCCTTCAGCAAAATGGGGAGTAAAAGCTGCTCCAAATGGAGTCCATGGGAACTAAAATTAATTCCCTTAAAATTCTCAATTTCAAAACTTATTCTTATCATGCTCACTTTTGAAAATACCCCAAAACTACGTTCAGATCAATAATATTTGTGAAAGAGACCAGAGGACTAACATTTACAAAGATAAAACAAATGCTATTAAAGCCACAACAATCTAAAACACTAAAAACCAGTATCAGAGTAGTTTACAAAAAAGCTGGGTTCTCATTTCTTTCATTTTTGAGAGAAAAATGCAAATATTTCAGAAGAAAAAGCAGAAAAATTTCTTATCTAGGAAGAAGGGGAAGACCCACATCTAATAACAAAAACCTATTTATGAGCAGGCAAACATGTACCTAAGGGAAGGATTGTGAGCAGTCCATGCTGTGTGTAAGATCTGGGACAATTTTAATATTATCTGGATCTGTCAACAGCATCAGCACTGTGTTCCCAAAGTCTAAAGTTAATCGGGACAGGAGATAAGAGCCTCTAATTTTAGCCAGCACAAACAGGAGCCCAACCACACCACTGCCCTTCCCCAGGGCTGGCTGAGGCAGGAACACACCTCACCCCCCTTTGGGAGGGAATTACTTACTTTCAGAACTCTCTTCAGGTTTAGAAAGTTCATCTTCCTGCACTGGAACACTGATGTCCTGAAAGTCTTCCCTCCTTTCCGTGAAGCACTCGCACTCCAAGCACCGTGTCCTCAGCACTAACTGGCCCTGGAACAGTTTCTCCACCAGTTCAAAGACAGCCAGTTCTGTACCTGGAGAAAGGACATGTCACATCACTGAGCAAGCTGCACTTTATTCCAGAGACTATCCTTGGAAAATCACTGTTACAGCCACAAATTTTTAGGGATCCCAGATGGGAATTAAAACTACTTATCCTGTGCAGCTTTCACAGTGCCATCTCCTAGTAAGCAAAAAAGGAGCCTCTGTCTCTTGGCCCTCAGACTTTGATTTCTGTTTTAAGGTTGGGTTCTTGTTTGTGTGGCAGTGTCACATTCTGGAATGTTTGTCACCAATGCACTGACTGCTCAGTATGGACCCTCAGCCTCCTCAGGGAGCGTCACAGGCGTGGGTTGGGCTGTTGCTATTTATTCTCTGTCCTCTCCTCCAAGACTTTCTAAATTTGTTGGCCAGTTTTGGTCAGATCTGCTGAAGAAATGCAGATCTCAAAGATCCTGTGTTCCTTCAGTTTTTTATAAAAACAGGTGGGTGGATCAGAAGGTCCAAATTAGTAAGTACTGAATTCACACTGAGCCCCTTCCCAACAGGTATCTTGTTTCACTGACACAAAATCCAAACCTGCCAGCCCATTAGCACACAAAATACATCCTGTGTCCCTCCCGGTTCTTGGGAAGGTTGGGAATATGGAAAGACTTAAGGAACAGGCAGAGAAGGAGAGAATATTGTTTGTAAAAAGACTTGGGCACAAAGCCATAGCCAGTGCAGTTTGATTTTGTTTGCTCCCCACCATAATCTTCCTTTAAATCTTAAATCCACTTGCTGTGTCTGTGGATGACAAAAATTACTGATAATACAAACCTGGTAATATTCTGCCTTTTTAAAAATACATATAAATATAGTACAATGATTACAGAATGTTAGAGAAATACCTTGAGATCTAAGCTAAACAGGTCAAGTTAAAAAAAAAGAAAAAATTACAAACACATATAAAAATAAATTCTTGTTCCTAAAAATCTTCTTCAATTCCTGAAAATCTAATTTAGTGTTTGGAGCTGTGCAGGCTGTGCAGTCTGAAGGCTGACTTCCCACGCATTGTACTTTCTTAATCATACTAATTTTAAGCCCCTCACTTGTGCACCAACCTTCCTTTTTTGGTTCTTTTTCAGTTCCTTTCTCGTGGTGGTTTTCCACGGGAGATGCTGGCTCATGATACTCTTCTTTACTGTCACCATTTTCGCACTTGGCAGATGACTCTTGGAGATCACAGTCATACTCTTTCCCTGGGTCTCTGGATCCCAGGTTTGTTGTTAGTTTTCCTAGGCTATAAAACTTGGACAGAATGCTGGGCTGTTTGCATGAGGATTTCAACCAGTTCAGCCTAAGCCGGGATTTCTTCTGCGTGGGCTTCGCGCTCTCGCTGTCCCCGGAGCACTTGGCTATGGCGTCGCTCTGGGCTTCCAGCTTCTCCCCTGTGGCTTTCCTCTTTGACCTGGTCTGCCTCTGGTTCTCCTCTGCTGCACTTTGCTCCTTGGACACCTTGGATTTCTTCTTGGCGTTGCCGCCCTCGGCGTCGCTTTTCCTTTTGCCGTGTGCCTTGAGCAGCTTGTCCTCGGCCTCGTCCTCCTCGGCGGCGCTGCCGGCCCCGTTGCTCTCGGGCTTTGGGGCAGGTCTGTCCTCCACTTTGGCTGCAGGCTCCTCCAGGGGCACTTTGTTCAACTCCTCCTTCCTCAGCAGCTGGCAGGTTTCCTGGATGTTGCCCAGGATGCACTGCAGGACCTCCTGGGCATCGTGCTGCAGGTACCCCTCGTACATGGGGTTCAGCTCCCTGTGGGAAGGACAGGGCAATGAGGAGCAGTTATTCCTGGCTAACTGGGTAACATGATCTGAGGTTTAAATTAGGGGTTTAGATGGAAAAGCCATGGAGGGTCCTCTCCTGGCCTAGAGAGGAGTCCTCTCTGTCACATAGCCCTGGGAGGGTTTGGCCTCAGGCATTTAAACACACATTGAATAACAACTCAGTAGTGGAGCTTCTCAGGGCAAAGAGAATCCTGCCCCATCCCTGGGAGTGTCCAAGGCCAGGCTGGACAGGAACCTGGGACAGAGGAAGGTGTTCCTGCCCATGCCAGGGGTGGGGACTGGATGATCTTTAAGGTCCCTCCCAACCCAAACCATTCCATGACTCTATGACACTTCCGTGCCTGAGGCCAAGCACTGTTTCAAACCCTCTTCTGCATTTAAACTCCATTCCTACAAATTAAAATTTACTTTCAACTTTCTGACATTGTGGAGGCAACAGGAAGCACAAAAAATTTACTTCCTATGAGGCCACCCCAACTTTAAGACCACCAGCCCCACCAGCCCCCACCAGCTGTGCCATGGGAAGTTCCTCAGAGCCCTGAGGTGTTTTGTACCTGAGGGTGTTCAGGACCCTTCGGGGCTGAGTGGCAAGTTCATCTGTGTATTTCTCTGGGTTCAAGAGAAAACTGGCTTGAAGCTGCTCCACGGACAGAATCAAGGAGTGCAAACTGCAGATGAGTTCGTAACTTGCCACAGGATCCTCTTTACAACTTCCCTGCAACAAAGTAAAAAGGATAAAACCCTTGAGGTTCGGCCTGTAACAAGTTAAACTTTTCTCCCTGCCCTCCCTCAGTTTTCTAACAGATACTTGACTTGCTTTTTCTCTGCTGTTAGAAGCAGACAAGAAGGCAAAAGCCAAATTAACCATTATTTTAAACCCCAAACCATCCTTGCCCAAACTCCAATTTCCATCCACTCACAGTACTGTATCATAATTATCTCCATGCCAGAAGATGGTGAGATACCTTCTCAAATTTCTTCTCTTAAACTTTAAGACTTGTGCTTACAAGTTTACAGACCCTCTGAACACTCATGTTTGAACATAAGTTCAAAGCACCTCAAATATATCTTTACCTGAAGTAACACTGTAGAAAACAGTGCTGAAAAACTTAAGAACAGAAGAAATCAGTTAAATTGTCACTAAACTGCCTGCATGCAGCCTCACTTGCAAAGTTTTAAGTAAAGAACATGTGGAGATTCGTTACCTTTTCTGCCTTTTGCTCTCCTTCATCCTTCAAAGAGTCTTTCTTCTTTGAAATGATGTTATATAAATGTTTCACTCCAGTTTTAAAACCAGGACAAAAATATAATACCTGAAAACAACAGTTGGAAACAGGAGAATAACTCGAGTAAGAAGCTGCTCCCCACAGAAAGGCACATTTATGATCCAACCAGCTCTGCACCTCCCCAGGCTGTGCCCAGGATTTTTCACAGCAGGGAGGAGCCCTGAGGATGGAAACTGAAGAATTACCCAATCAGGGCAACCTGCAGTGAACACATTTCCTGCAGCAGCCTTTTTTCCCCCCACTGTAATTAGGTTCCCCCCACACTAAACCCAGACCCCCATGGAACATCAAACTGCAGAGCTCCCCCCCTGCTGCCCTGTCTGAGTCCCCCTGGCCCAGCCCTCACCTGCAGGACACTGTTCAGGTAACAGGTGTTCCCCAGGTTGTTCAAGCCCACAAAAGGCAGCATGTTGTCTTTTTTCTCACAGCTGGCAAGGGAGGGAGGCTGTGCTGCAGGAACAACCTGGTCACTGGGGAACAGAGAGGACAGGGTGAGAGACAGCTGGGAAAAGGGCTCCTGGTGTCCCGTCTTAGGGCCACCTGACAGAGTTCACCACTGGGACACAGCTCAGAATCTCCTCAGAGTGTGTCTGTGTTCACTCTGGCCACTCAAACACAAACTCCTCAGCTGTAACACCTTCAGCAACCCACCCCAAACCAGGCAATTCTACAAAAATCAGGCAAATCCTCTGTTAGTTCCAACACATACTTTCCAAATAGTATCAAGAGACCAATTTAAGGAACAAAAACCACCTAGTTCACTTTTAAACACTTTTGTACCTCCTCTGTTCATTCTAAAGACAGAAAAATGTGTCTAAACAATTTTCTATCCCTGTCCCTTGCTCCACAGTCACATCATTTCTAGATGCAAAGCAAAAGGATAAAACCAGAAGGAATATCTTAAAGCAAAAGGAAACCAATGAACCTGACACATTCTACACTGATTATTAATCACTGATATAAATTATTAATGCCCTGTACTGACAAAACAATCAAGTTTTAAAGCCTCCAGCTATTTCTAACTGACCACATTTAAGCAAGTTTTCTTTTTCCCCACTTAAATCCCCTCACCAGCAGTGAAATGAGTCGATGCATTTACTCAGGGCTTGAAAAGCCCCCATGAATGACACACAGCACCTCAACCAATTCATTTCCTTGCAGCAGAAACAACCTTTTAAAATCCAACATATTTCCAGCACCTCATCTTGCAAAAAGGTACATTTGAATATAACCAATAATATAAGTCAGCAACAAAGAAGCTACTTATATGAACTTAAAACAAAGAAACTTCTTCACGTGATCATCAAGTTTGTGACAACTGAACATCCACAGCGTGGCAAAGTTGCTTTCTTAAGCCAGGTGTAGCAATTGGTTATAGTTATTATCAGTTTTAAAAGACAGAAATCTGCTCAAGGGATCCCTAAAGTTTGTGCCAACTGAACATCCACGAGTGTGGTAAACTTATTTTCTTAAAAGAGTTACAAAAAACCTGGTTATTGTGCTCAGTTTGATAAAGTTGGGTCGGGAGTTAATTTAACTTGATTTAAATGCACGTTAATTTAACTTAATTTAAGATCAGGTTGATTTAAATGAGCCCGTATTTACAAACGAACGCGAAGGGAGCGGGCGGCGGACGGAGCATCCCGGGCAGACCCGACGCGGCCGCGTGAGAAACTTCTCGGCGCGGGACTCACATCTCGGCGCCTCTGAACTCCGCGCCCTTCGGCTCATTTTCCTGCGCCTCCGTGAAATCCAGCGCCCTCTTCGCCTCCTTCTTCTGGAAAAGCTTCAGCGACAGCCTGTTCTTCTTGGCGGGGCTGGCCCTGGCGCTGTCGGCGGGCAGGACGCCGGGCATGGCTGTGGCGGGGCGCGGCCGGGGCGCTCACACCTGGCGCGCACACACACACACACGCGCACACCAGGCGCCATTTACTGTCTGTGGGGGCCGAGCGCGGCCCCGCCGCCCCCCGCGCC
>VWZD01001304.1:0-15360 GCA_013396695.1 Sakesphorus luctuosus | reverse complement strand
GGCTGAGCGCGCGCGGGCGCTGGTAACGGCCCGGCCAAAGGGCGCTGGGGCTCGGGCTGTACCATTCGGCGGGGGCGGCCCGCTNCGTTCTAGCCACGCCCCCGCCGGACGGCTCGGCCAATCGGAGGCGGCGGGATCGGCCCCGCCCCCTCGGCCCCGCCCCCGGAGCGGCGTGAGGGGAACCCGCAGGAGCCCGTTCAGAGCCCCCTTAGAGCCCACTCAGGAGGGCCTGCAGGAGCCCCTTCAGGAGCGCACTCAGGAGTCCCTCCGGAGCCCCCTCAGAGCCGGTCCCTGCTTTGGGCCCCCACAATTCGCGGGTGTCTCGGCGTTGACCGGGGCAGGAGAAGAGCGCCGTAAATGAGTTGTGGCCGAGCCTGATAAGGCAGCAAAAATGCCGGGACAGCGGCTGGGACAGATCACTCAATAAACGATGGAATGTGGGAAAATAGTATCGATTAGTCCATTCTGCTCTTTAAAGTGGCCCCTCCAGGACCAGTTTAATCACTGCTGACAGGAAATCTTTCTGTGTAATCTGGGAGTGACTCAGTTTGAGGGTGGTCAGGAGTCAATGTATGTTTGTAGCTCCAAATCCATCATAGATCCATCACACTTGGGAAAGGCCCATTTATACCTAAGACTTCTTTTTCTGGCTAACAAGATGTTTGTTTTCAACAAAATTTTTTCTGACAGTCAAACTAATGAGAGGTGGTAAAACCCATTTTGTTACCTCTGGAGATGTATCAAAGATTTCAGGCCCTGCTGGTCCCTCTGCTCAACCAAAAGACAGCTGCACTTGCATGTTTTTTTAATAAAAAGAATGGAATGCTTTAAATCTGCTGCCGGTCTTGCATCCAAGGCACCATCTGTGGGACACACAGTCATCCTGGTTTTCCTGTTAAATAAATCATTTGTCGGCGTTGTAAATCATTTTTGGGCCCCAATAAATCACTTTGGGTTCACTTGCTGTGAGTTACAAGGTCTTGTTGTTACATATTCCGAGGTTTCATATTCCCCAAATTCATCTAACCCAGAAAATTGCTCTTTTATTGCTCCCAACAAGGGCCTGGATTTTTCCTGACCCTCCCCAGGCAGTGGGAGGGACACACAGGAGATGATGCTGGAATAAATATTTCTTCTGAAACACAGATCTGCTCCTTTATTTACTAAATCATGGAATATCCGAGCTGGAAGAGACCCACAGGGATCATCCAGGTCCAGCTGTGATTTCACATCCCCCCAAAAAGGCCAAAAATCTTTTTAAGATCCACCTTTTATCTTGAGAAGGAGGAACTCTGTGTGCCAGTCACACTTTTGAAGCACTGCTGGTAATTTTTTAAGCCTCTGAGGCGAAACCAGAGTTGTTTGTTGCAATTACATCCACTGGAGAACTGTTGTCAAAGGTTTTTGGGTTATTCACAGCAGAGATTTTATAGGATTAGTTTCATACCTTGGGGAGGGTTATCCCAAATCTGAGCACTCCAAGGCTGGAGTTTCCCATTCTGTGATTCTCTGGATGTGGCACTGAGTGAGAATCCACCACATCTTGATCCAACCCTACTGTGATCACCAGCCCAGGGCACAGAGTGCCCTGGGCTGGTGATCACAGTGGGGTTGGATCAAGGGTTGGACGTGATGATCTCGGAGGTCTTTTCCAACCCAATCCATTCTATGATTCTATTCAATGATTTCTGCAGTGACCTAAAGATTATTTCTTTGGCCTGTGGGATCTCCAGAGTTCTCCCATTCCCACTCGACGTCGCTGCATTTCCCGACTGGAGCTCTGTCATATCAACTTCAGCTCCACTTGGCAAACATTGCCTGGAGTCACTGCAGTTAATGGACACTCAGGACTACAGAGCTCCTTTTGTGTGAGACAACAAGAGCCTTATCCAGGTGGGTGGTGCCCAGAAGTCACGGAGCTGTTTGGTTGATTAATAATGTTCCATTAAGTCCTTGTTCTGCCGCCGGTTTGAGTCACCAGCTGAGGAGTCACTTCACCAGGAGCTGGAAGGGGCTGGACAATCCAACCTGTGGTTGCAACGGGACAGGGTGAAAGCTCTGAGTGTTTGTAGCTTGACTCAGAGAGGGGCTGGCACAAACTCTGAGGGCAGGGCTGCTCTTAGAATCATAGAATCATAGAATGGATTGGGTTGGAAAAGCCCTCCGAGATCATCACGTCCAACCCTTGGGCCAACTCCAGTCCCTTTACCAGATCATGGCACTCAGTGCCACGGCCAAGCTCAGCTGAAAACCCTCCAGGGATGGGGAATCCACCCCCTCTCTGGGCAGCCCATTTCAATCCCTGAGCACTCTCTCTGTGAAGAATTTCTACCTGATCTCCAACTTCAATTTCCCCTGGCAGAGCTTGAGCCCCCCGTGCCCCCTTGTCCTATTGCTGAGTGCCTGGGAGAAGAGACCAACCCCCACCTGGCCACAACTTCCCTTCAGGCACTTCCAGACAGTGCTGAGGTCACCTCTCAGCCTCCTCTTCTCCAGCACAAACACCCCCAGCTCCCTCAGCCTCTCCCCACAGCACTTGTGCTCCACTCCCTTCTCCAGCCTCGTTGCTCTTCTCTGGCCCCGCTCCAGCCCCTCAATGTCCTTCTTAGACAGCTACATTTGTACATCAACTGTAATTCCAGTCCAGGTCATTGTTGTATCCAAAGGTTTATGGCCCAGGAAGCTCTCCAGGCAGAGCCACCACTTGGCATGCCCAGGACAGCCTGGTTTGCATTATAAAACACCCCTCAAGCCACGATTTATTTTTGAACAGCAAACACAGGGGAAGGAGAAGCTCCCCTGGCTGGGAAGAAGCTTCACCCACCAGCCTGCCATGGTGCTGTGCTGCCTGAAGGACTCCCACACAGCTCCAGCTCCATCCAACAGCTCCTTCCCACCCAGGAAAAGCCCTCAGCTCCCTGAAGTCTCCTCACCAACCTCTCACCCTCTCAAATTTTTATATCCCCTCTTAAAATATGGCTCCCTGTCACCAGTTAATGCAGGGAAAAAACATTCCAGCAGGAAAACAACCTGTTTAGCTGTAAGGAGATGGGGATTACTTCTTTTTTTGTATCTCTCCAAAGCCAGAGTAACACCTAATTAAATATTCATGGCAGCTTAGCACGTTCCATAAAGGAACTGTTGTCCAGAAGCCTCTGAAGCTTCAGCTCCTCCAGTCCAGGAGGGTCCCAGGCACACCCAAGGAGGGAGCAGGTCCAGGAGGCAGAGATTCCTCACGGCCAGACCGAGGCATTCCAATGTGCAAGATGAAATTGTGTCTAATACCATGGACTTCACAGCCATGTGTCACAAAAATAGCTGTGCTGGGAAACCAGACATCTCCACAGACACAGCCAAAAATAACCAGATGAAATGCCTGGAAAGAGCAGATGATTCCCCAGAGGTGGGATTTGTGGAGTCCTGGAGGCAGCTTTTCCAGCACAGAGCACGATTTCCTGCGGGGGAAAAACCTCCCCAACCTTTAGCTGTGGCTGAATCCCATCAATTTGAGTGGCTTCCAGAGCCTGCAGCCATGTCGGTGATGGGCTGTAAATCTGTCAGGGTTCTTGTATTGTCAGAGTTATCCTGGGAATTTTGGGGCAAATGGGTGCAGACAATGTGCTCTTTCAGCAGGCTCGGATCACACGGGGACCTCGGGGTGGGAGGTTCTGCAGCCCACGCTGGGCAAAACCCATTTCATTCCTGAGGAACACAATCCTGTGCCAAATTCCCCACACAGACAAGGTAAGAAACCATTCACAAAACCGAGAATACTGACTGTAAAATGTCCAGACAGGACTGGCTTCAGGCAGAAGAAACAGAAATGAACATTTAGGGATCTTACTGTTTGGTGATCCCCAGTTCATGCAGACTCTGTGCCCTTTCACAGCCAGAGACAGGAACAAATTGTCTGACTTGCTTTCCTCCATTGGAAAGGAAATCTGACTCTTCCCACAGCAAGCAGCCTGGGAATGTCACAAACCCTGAACTATTTCTGCTTGACAAGCCACATCTGCTTTCAGAGGATCTCCAGTCATTTCATAACTCGTTATTTAACTTCGATGCTGCTGCCTCGGTCCACGTGGGAACAGTTTGGCCACTGCAGAACTCCAGTCCCAGTGAGAGGGGCTCCTCTCCAGGGCTGTGCCTGGTCCCAGCTACAAAACAGGCTGAGTCTGGGCAATCTGTGTCAGACAGAGGGAGTGAGGCAGCAGCAGAGCTACTGCCTTTTATCAGGGATGAGAGCCCAATCTGGGCTGCAGAGCAACTTGTTCCCACCTGGGGAGTTACAGCAGCTTCAGCCCCTGCCAAGTAAAACCTGGCCCAAAAGCTTGACCTGTGTGACCAGCTGTTTTCTGGCATCCCTAACGATATAGATTTGAGCAAAGGCAGGAAAGAATAAATCAGAAATTGTTACAGTTCTGTAAACTCCTTGGAAATCTTGGAATGAGCTCCTTTTAGTTTCAGCTTCAGGAGGCAAATGTCAGTTTGGAGGCCTGAGCCACAAACCATGAACTTGCTGGTGCACAAACCATAACAGTTCCTCCATGTGGGAGAGTTTATAAGTTTTGAGATCAAGATGTATAGCTACTGATAGCACAGCCTTAGCTCTCGTTTATCTCCCTCCTAACTTAGGAGAAAACACAGTTGGATGTGACCCATGAACTTCCTAGAGCTACACATGCACCAGTGATGAATAGAAAATAGCAATAATTACATCCATAGTGTAGAGATAAAGCAGATTAGTTCATAACAGGATAAATGTGGGGTTCTGTACACTGGAAATCTGCCCCAGGCAGAACCTTTCTTCTCAAGTCTCTTTGAAATCCAAGTTCTGTACTGCAGAAAAAAATTGCTGTTCTCTACATGGTCCCATTGCATCCTCAGGGGTGTTTTCCCCACCTTCTGCCTGCCTGTGGGTATCTTCTCTCACAGCTGCTCTGTTTGATGGAACACGTGGATCCAGAGCTGCACTGGCAGCAGAGGCAGCAGTTTGCCTTTATGGGGTGGAATTGAGATGACAAGGCAGGTGGTGCATTGCAAACCATAACTAAAATAAAAATGCAAATAAAACCTCTCCCCATCTCTGTTCTTGGGTCAGACTAACGTTGCACAGAGCTGCAACTCACTCCTGGAAGCAGAGACAGGAGGAACCCCAACCTGCTCGTGCTTGCACCATCTGCTGGCAGCATCTCCATCGACAGACTTTCCTGGAATGGCTTTTGTAATTCCTCTCAAACCTGGAGGGAGATGTCCACACCTGGGGACACGAGAGCACTGTTGTAAAGATTTCAAATTCAGGTGAGGACTCATTTTTCTCCATAGCAGAGCGATTTCTGCCAGGTTTTTAAGGAATTCCATAGCAAAGCCTCTGTCACCCCAACATATCCACATCAAGACAGGAATTGAAGAGCCTGTTTTTGTCCCTGTGGGGCAGGACAGACCATCCTCTGCCAGCTGCAGTTGCAGTCAGCACGAGCCAGAGCATCCCAAAAAGAGCTCCAGCCTCTCCAGCCTGTATCCTGCTGCCTGCAGGTGGCTGTGGCCAAGTGTTCCACTGCTCTCCAGGCAAAGCCTTTGGAGTCAATGGGTCTGTGCTGGCCCCATTTCAGCACTTTGTCAGGACTTGTCCCCACCACAGAGACATCCCTCCTGAATTTCTGAACTCCCTGCTGGAATCTCAGCTGTAGAATGGGATCCAGTGATGCCTGTCAGGTTCCTTGCCCATCCCTGAGACTTAATATTTATTAAAATTAAATGGGGTGCTTTGCTGCTGTCAAAGACCTCATAAAGCGAGTGAAAGAATCACTCCAGTGAGAGCAAAACTTGATGAGAGCATTTATGATGTTCAAGGTGTGTAGGAGTAGATCATTTCCTCCTTCTGCCCCATCCCTTGGCACAAGGAGGGGCTGTAAGTGGATCCCAGGAGGGTGGTGTCCAGGAAAACCAGTGCAGGCTGCAGTTCACAGCTCCAAGATGACACGACAACAAATGCTCTTGCTTGGTTTTTAAAGAGGGTTGGCAGTTTTATAGCAGGTAACAACTTTATCCATGGGTGCCCTGCAAAGCCAAGGGGTCACATGTGACCCTTCAGCCTGGAGAATGGGACTGCAGGAGTCTGGGGAATGGTCTTCTCCAGGTGCAGCTCACCAGGAGGATCACAGAGACATTGGCCCCTGAGTCATCAGGCACTAAACCACTATTGAAGCACAGAAACTCCCAGTGTGGTGAGTCAGTGGGAGTCAGACCATCCCTTGGACCAGAGGGACAAATTCCATATGACTAAAAATCCAGGAAACCAAAGCTAAGGCAGAGAACAGCTGAGCTTCTCTCTGTTACACATGTATGGCTTCTCTGTCCTGTGAAGAGCCTCATCACAGTAAGCCCAGGATCAGGAACATACACGTTCCTGGATTTATGGAAAAATAATGACTGCTTTACAGGAGATAACTGAACAAAGAATTTCCCTTTAAGAAGATTTGGAGTCTATAAATGGATGTCTGAATTCCAGCTGTGCCTGTGCCAGTGCCAACTGCATTATAAGCAACAGCATTTATTGTTCATCACAGAATCCCAGATTTGGGCTGGAAGGGACCTTAAAGCTCATCTTGTTCCATGGGCAGGACAACTTCCACCATCTCAGGTTGCTCCAATCCCCATGCTTAAACACTTCCAGAGATGGAGCAGCCACAACTTCTCTGGGCAACCTAAATGCCTGCAAGGACCAAACAATTTCTTTTCAGGAACACAACTACAACAGTTTGATTTGCCAGGCAATCACATGGTTTGATGGGAACATCACAAGTGTGATTCATGAACCATAAGCAAAGGAAGTCTTTTCCATGTCTCCTTGGGGATCACAGGATGTGCACAGCCCACGGTGGCACAGGGCTGGTGGCTTTTGAGGGAACACCAGGCTGGATCCTGGAGGATGTATCGTCTCATCCTAAACAACAGTTCACATCCACTTCCACAACTTCTTTTGCCTATATCCAGCTGGCTGAGGTGTGTAGGGAAGAGTTGGGTTTGGTGTGTGAAAGCAGATGCCCAGTCAAGTTTTATGATAATCATGGCATGACCTTGAGATTAGTTCAGTTGGTTCAAACTTGGCTGTAATAATGCCAAGGTCATGGGTTCAATCCCCTGTGTGGGCCATTGACTGAAGAGTTGGACTCGGATGATCCTTGTGGGTCCCTTCCAACTCAGAATAGTCTGTGATTGTAGCATAATCCATGAAACCCTCCCAAACTGAGCTGCTTTCTTAGGTTGATATTTGTATTCTTGCAGTGCCCAGGTACTTGCAGGAGCATTTGCCCCATTCATGCTGCCAGCCAAGAAGTGGAAGGCCATGGGCATGGCAGCTCCATGCGGGTGGATGGGGCAGGATTTTGGCATTCAGACCATACAAGGCAGCTCCTGTGAGCACAGCAGAGGGGCAGCAGTTTGCAGAGTCTACAAAAATCGGTATTGGCACTAACATACTACAGAACAATTACTGCCTTTCCAAAAAGGTCGTGATCACATCAGCCCCTGCCCCAAACACATCACTCTCTTTTCCTCCCAGCACACGGCAGGAGCCTCACCCTGCTCCTCTCTGTCTGCTCTTGGGAGCTGCAGGGACAAACCCTGCTCCTGAGCAGGCAAGGGCCTCCTCCAGGAGGATGTGACCCCACCTCTGTAGGGAACCCTGCTTCCCCAGGGAGTCCCTCACCATCCAAACCACCATCCACCCTCCAAGGCATTACAACCAGCCAGGAAGGTCCCGTCCCTCTCTTAAAAAACACACATAAAAGCGAAATCAGGTGGTGAAAGGCTGTAGGAAACCACATTCTTCTTGTTGTTCCTTTCCCCTCTCATATTGACCTTTGAGATGAGCCCTTGGGCGGGATCCGGGCGGCAGCACCGACCTCTTGCCATGGAATTTCACCGAGTAATTTCTGCGGCAGAACGAAACCCTTGGCGCGGGTTGTCTGGCTGCAGGAGTAAATTTAAGTGCCTGTGGCTTGACAAATAAACAATCTGAAAGCGCTTAATGACTCAGAACCTCGCCTAAGAATAGCTGAACTTTGCAAGATGGAAATAGGTCGCGGGGAACACGCGGGGTTGGAGGGACACGGTGGGAGACAGCAAGGGAGAGGCTGTGGCTGCATTCCTGCCGTCCCCTCCCGGCTCCTGGCAAGCTGCGTCCCAGAGGCTTCTTCAATGTTCTTGTGCATCAGCCACTTTGGAGCTCTCCCCAAATTCACCTAATCCGCTTTTAAACAAATTATCAGGTTTCATTTGTGCAGACGGCGAAGTTGTCCTCGTTTATCCCGTTTTGTTTGAAAGCGCCGTTATTCTCCTGCATCAAACAGGGGTCACACAAGTCCTGCACATCTACACATTACACTTCTGAGCGCCTGCAGCTCGTAGAAGAGACTCTTTGTCTTCCAGTTATCGAGCAAGTAAAACCTCAGTGACTGAAAAGGGGAACTAGTTTTGATTCTGTTCGCTCAGAGAGGGAGTTTTTGGTAGTTGGTGCTTTTCTTACACCCCCTCAGAGCAGTGTGTGCTGTGAGCTGCTTCACTTCTTATGCCCCACGCACGCTTCTTAGCTCTTTAATCTAACCCCCGGGAAAGCAGAACAAAAACAAGCTCAGCCGAATGTCTGCGACCACAAGAGTTTCCTGTAGGTGCCTGAAGTTTCTGCTGCAAAAGCCTCATTGTTGTCATAAGGGATTGTCATGGTTTGGGATGAGCCCAGGGGATGGGTAATGGTTGAGCTGCACATTCCAGGGAGCAGCAGGAGAGGTGCCGGGTCTCCAAAGCCACACAAAGTAGGTTGTTGTTCAGGAACAAGAGAAGAAAATAAAGTAGGAGTCATCCTCCACCTCCACCAACCTGTTCTGATACCCATGGCCCCTCTGTTCTGGGCACTGCCAGAATCCCCTGAGCAGCAGCAGCAGCAGCAGCAGCAGCAGCAGCAGCAGCAGCAGCAGCAGGAGGGGTTTTCCTCATGGAGTGAAGCCCAAAGGTTCCCTTGAGACACACTTTTCCCTTGATTCTTTGATCCAGTGTTACAGTCATCAAGAAATGTGTTCCTCTCATTCAGCACCTGAGCCCTTCACATGGGAATGGGGGCAGACCGAGCTGGTCACTGGAGCCCCAGTCACTAATGGGCTGGATAACGGGATTTTATTCTTCTCTGTTCAGCAGGAGCCTGGGACTGCCAGGAGTGCTCTGGAATTGCGTGGACAGCAGCTGGATCCCAGCCCTCAGGTACCCCCCAGTGATGTTCCCAGTCAGAGCTGAGGTCTTTGGGCTCTTACTGAAGGAAGGGGAGATCCCAGAGGCTCCATCCGTCCCTGTAGGATACTGAGTTCTTGGCCCAGGTGGAGACCACGTGGCTGACACCACATTGCTGCTCTCCCCACTCTGGAACTGCTGGAGCAGGGTGGGATTTGCCTCTGTGTCTCAAAGACAGAGAAAATCAAAAGTTTTACCTTTGGCAGTTACAATTGGGGGTCACTAAAGTGCTGATTTCTGCCTGTCCCCAGAACTGTCACGACAGTGATTTTGCATAGCTGGGTGCGACAAGCACGTGGGGAGGCTCAAACCTAAAGCTCAGATTGCGTTTTCTTTATTCTCCATGCGATTGCATCAAGGTCCAAGGGCCCTACGTGAACCGGCCGGGGCTGAAGGGCCGAGCCAGGGAACAGCCGGTGCAAACACAGTTCAAGTTCTGCATCCCGAGCCCATCCCCGCAGGTTTTCCTTCCCGCCGCTCTCCACCCGCATCTGTGCAAACAGGATGAGCTACAAAAGTATAAATAAAGCGTTAAACCAAATACCGCGGGCATGAGGGAAGGGAAAAAAAAACATCCCGAAAAAGTGGATTTCTGGCCTCCCAGGGCAGCCGCTCCCCGTGGCTCCCGCTGTCCCGCCCGCAGCCCATCCCCGCTGCCTCGGGCCGCCCCCGGCCCCGCTGCCCGGGGGAGGGCACCGGGCCCCGCTCCGCCCCCGGGTCCCGCCCCGGGCCCCTCCCGGAGGAGCAGCGGGATCGCGGGGCTGGGAGCGCCGCTCCGCCGGTCCAGGTACGGGGCACCGGGAGGGACCCGCAGCCGGGAGGGGGGACCGGGCACCGCCACCCCCACTGCCCCGCACCGGAGGGGCTGCGGGTGCTCCGCGGGAGGGTTAGGAGTGAATTTGGGCTGTGTGTCCTGGCATGCTCGGCGTGGTTTTGAGAGTGCGCTGGAGGATGCTCAGGAGTGCGCTGGAAGGTGCTCTGGGGGTGCCTCAAAGCGTGCTCAGCGAGGACGTTCAGGGGGATGCTTTGAAAGTGCTCGGGGATGCTCCAGACTGTGCTCCAAAAGGTGATCAGGGAGTACGTGGGAGCGCTTTGAAGGGCGCTCCTTGCGGTGTTGCCTTGGGGTGCTCCAAAGGTGCTCTGGGGGTGCTCCTTGGGGTGCTCCAAAGGCGCTCTGGGGGTGCTCCAGGAGTGCTCTGGGGGTGCTCAGGGGTGCTCAGCGTGCCTGGCCCCTGTCTGGGGGCAGCATCATTCCTGGATCACCCTGGACAGGAGCGCTTCCAGCGCACCCCTGGGTGCGAGTCAGGCACGGAGCGTGGCTGGGCAGCTGGGAGAGGGCAGGAATGCTCCGAGCCCTGCTGGGACCCCCCGATGTCCCCGGGTGAAGGTCCCCCGTGCCCCGGGCAATGCGGCGGAAATCCCCAGCATCCCGGAGCAGCCAGAGTTGTATTTAGCCTCAAAGCCCAGCCATAAAACCCTCCCCAGCCATGAAGATGAGTTTGAGCCAAGCCCCAGCGCAGCCTCCCCGGCTGAGCGTGGGCACCCGCGCCACCTCCAGCCTTTCCCCATTTCCTCGCCGGCCTTCCAGCCGTCCGGCCGCCGAACCCCTTGGCAATGGAGCTCCTCTCTACCGCTGGTGAGGGCTGTGCTCCGGTTCCCCGAGCCGCGAGTCCCCCGGGGCTCGGCCGCAGGGCTGGCCGGGGTTCAGAGCGGGGCCGGGCTGAGCTCGGGGGTTCTGCATCCTCGGGGGCCAAGAGAGGGGCCGCTCCGGCGGCGGGTTTGGCACCGGCCGGGGAGGCACAGGCAGTGCCTCTCATCGCGGGCAGCATCGCCTTGGAGGCTGCCAGGGCATTTCTAAACAGCCCAGCTCTGCCGGGACCAGGCGTGTCCCCTCAGCTTGTGCTGTGAGCGAAAGATGTGCCAGGCTCGGGCTGTGCTCCGGGAGGGATCACGGAGTGGGAACAGGGAGCTGCCGCTCCGGGAGAGACCATGGCTGTGAACTGTGAACTGTGTAGAAGAGGAGGTTCGTGATGGCTGGATAATCTCAGCTGCAGGTCCAAGTGAGTTCAGGGTGGAGGAAGTCGCGGTCTGGGTGCTCTGGGTGTGATGTTCACCTTCCAGAGGTGCAAGTGGGGCCGTGCTGTGCAGGGATGTCTCATTTTCCAGACAGCTCCAGGATGCAACACTGCCAGGAAGGATTTCACAAACCAGGAGTTCAGTACTTCAGCTGTGTTGCCCCAATGAAGGCAGTGAAACATTGCACATGCAGGGTAAGGGTACTGACCAGAGCAATGGGCACAGAAGGGGAACACTGTAAAAAACATCAGTGTTTGCATTCAGACCCGTTTCAGTCTTCCCAGTGTTTTGTCTTTGATTTGGGGTGGGCTAAATGGGAAAAGCCGATCTCTTGAATGATTCTTGAAGTGGTAAATGAGGCAGGGGGAGCCTGTTGCCTTGGGTTTATCATTAATTATGTGTTGCTTTGATTGTAATATTTAAAAAATAAATGTATCTGCTGAAATGACAGCCAGCTCGATGAGCAGCAACCTGGCCAGGGAATCTGTGGCTGAGGAGGGATCAGTGAATGGATTCATCAGAGTAATCCTGGAACTGGAAGATGAGGTGTCAGGGAGCCTGTTGCTGCTGTGGGCTCTGTCAGTCTCCTGGCGCAGGTTCCAAACGACTTGTGAATAAGAAAACCAGTGTCACATTCAGCTCCTTTCCACAGAGTCCTGTTGTGGGGAAGGTTTGACCTCCCAGGTGCAGGGATCACCCCCTCCTGCAGTGCTGGGCTGGCCCATTCCCACACAGTCATTTGCCACCAGGCAGGGGTGAAGTGTTGCCTCCCATCAAACAACCTCTGTGTCCTGTGGCCTGGGCACCTTTGGAGAGGGAGAGGTTTGGTCTCAAAACATTCCTTGCCCCAGGAGGGATGTTGAGATCCTGGGGCATGGCTGGTTGGATGAATACAGGCTCATTCACAAGCTCAGTGCCCATTCAGGTCCCTCCCTCAGCAGTTTTACAGCTGCCAAATATTTTGAAAGTCACATTTTTATCACTGGGTGTTGCACATCCAATCTTGGGCCTTTCCAAGGAAGCTTTGGGAGCAGCCTCAGGGATGAGCATGGCCCCATTGGTTAGAGAAAAAAAGTCAATATGGAAAATTATTGTATTTTCCATTCAGTGCCCCCTGTGATGGGGGTTATGTGACTCTGCCTCACTCAAGAGCAGTGGGATGGTCAATAAAGGGCTGACCCCAACTCAAGGGGCATGAAGGCTTGGGGCAGAAGTCCTTGACCATGCTCATTGGTACACTGACAATGCCAGGGGAGAGTGGTGGGGAGGGACCTGCTGCAGGGAATTCCTTCTTCACCCTATTTATTTTAGACCTCAGTGGAATTTCTAGTGCTGTGCCTCAGGAAGCCTCAAGTCCTGCCCATCCCAGGGTTTAAACAGCAGGTGAAAAAGGAGGTATTGTCATTCTTATGGTAATATAGGGCCCAAATGGGCAATTTGGTGGAGCTAGAGATGTGAAAGGTGGTGAAAAAGCCACCCAGACAGAGAGGTCCCCATCTCCCAACTGGGAATATCTTAAATTACCATTGCAGCAGTTCCTCTTTCTACCAGGGCTGAATGTGAGTCTTGCTGCAAGTGAGAAAGTTGAAAATAACATCAGCAACGGATGGCTGAGCCTGGTGAAAAACCTGGAGGAAAGTCCCCATTTCCTAAACACTCCACATAACCTGGACAAGTGATGGGAATTGTGTCTGCAGGGCTCCCAGCATCCACCTGGATATCACCAGGAGGGGAGGAGGGCAGCACTTCCATCCCCTCTGCAGTCCCAATCAATGTGGAGAGCGGTTTCAGGTGGCCCAAAAAAGAAATGTTCCTGTTGGAAGAGGTTTCTAAACCTGTCAGGAGGGTGATCAATCTGAGCCTTCTTGTCTCCAGCCAGAAATCGATGGAAAATGGCTCTGTGTCTCCGTGGGGGACTGCAGGGGTTGCCCAGGGGAGAGGAGAACAACAGGAATACATAGAATAAAGATTTCCTGCAAGCACCTCCGAGTGCCTTTTCCAGCAGAGGAGCAGCTGTGTTGGTGGTGGGACCTCCCTGAGGTCAGGCAGGACAGGCACCGGGTCACCAATCGGCTTCCACAACCACCAACACAGTGTTTGGCAGCTACTCAGGTTGGTGGGTTTGGAAATCCCTGTTTGGGTGTCAGGAGGTGTTTTTCCAGTTCCATAAACTCTGGTGTTTCATCTTCAGTAAGCACTGAGGGGATTGGACACGGCACAGCACCCTCCTCTCATTTCTTGGCAAGCAGTGAAGTGGAAGGGCCTTTCCCAAGGAGCAGGAGCCCCATGGTTTGTTGGTTTGTTGGTTCCTCCACACTCAGCTTCTGAAAACACCCAAAGAATTCTGTTTTTTCTTAGGAAACAGATGTTTCCAACCCACCTTGTGCCAAAGCTCTGGCTCTCGAGCAGGAAGAGTTCAGGAACCCCAGGGATACACTAAGCCCTGGCCAAGCTAATCATGGCATCCTGGAATGGGTTGGGTTGGGAGGGACCTTAAAGCTTGTTCCAGCCCCTCTGCCGTGGGCAGGGACACCTTCCACTAGGCTGAGTTCCTGAAACCCCCATCCCTGTTGTCATAAAGTTGGTACCAGCTTGTTTGACCACATGGGACTTACTCAGTATCATGGCAGCAAAGGTTGACTTGTCCCAGGGCCAAGGAGGTGGAAACCAGCAGCTTGGAAGAGTCCAGGAGCCAGAGGAAGAACTTCATTGTTTTCCCTCAAAACCTGTGGGGTTGAGGCAAAAAGAGCAAACATTAGCAACGAGACATCTCAGATTTTTGTTTGCCTTCTGACTATGAAGTGCTTTTGTTTCAGTGCTTTGGGTGGTTTTTGTGATCACCTGGCTCTGGGAAAAGAGACTTTAGGGAAAACACCACAGTTTTCAAGGCATGGGATAAAATCATGAGAATCCACCAAAGCTTTTGTAAGACCATGGCTGGAATGAGCTGAAGGTCAGTCAGAAAAGAGGTTATCAGAGGAGGGGGTGAATGTGATCATTTTCCCTCCTGCTAAGCCATAAAAGAGGGAGAGAGTTTGGATATCTGATACCTCCAGGTCTCTTCCTGCCCCGTCTCTAATGGAAATGCTGGCAGGAAGCTCCCAACATTTATTATACAGCAATAAGCAGCTTTAATAAAATCAGTACCCACACGACTTTATTACAGGCTTTGGAGAAGGTGCTTGAAATGGCTGTTTAAGAACCACTGGCTGTCGGGGGCTGCACACTCAAGGGCTGCTGAAAGTGATCATCTCCTTTATTAAGTGGCACTGGGTTAATTATTCATATTTCTTGTGAGCCCTCTCCTTTCAAACACCAGGGAGGCCCCTCATCCTCCAGGATGTTTTCCATGTGCACAGCTCTGGCTCCAGCCCCATCCGCCTCCTCCGCTGCTCCGGGTACAGTTTGTGGAGAGGGTGGGAGGCCAGCCTGGACCTCTCCATCATCAGCCACGAGCTGATGGGTTGCAGAGGGAGCTCTCCCCTCTCCAGCACTCACAAATGGCTTCCAGGTCCCAGCTCTGCTCTGGGGATGCCCCGGGCCGGCAGCAGCCAAGGGAGTGTCTGTCTGGACTGTGATGAGATGCGGGGCCGGTGCCATCAGCCACGTGCTGAAACCATCCCCTGGCCCTGGGATGGAGGCCCTTCCCATACAGCAGCTGGTTTTACATCCCCAAATCTAGCCCTGCTCCACCTTGGCATGTGCCATGGGTGATGCCAGCACAGAGGGAAGCCTGCCCAGCAAGCACAGTGTGGCTGCAGGGATGGATTCAGGGGTGGATCCCTCTTGGAAACTTGCCTTTCTGTTGGGTTTATAGCAGTGGCTCAGGCATTATCTGGGCTCCTCACTTTAATTTTGGGTCTGCTGAGCTGCCTTCTGCCCCCTGGCAGTGTGTCCACACCTGAGCTGCCATGCCAGGGAATGCTGTGGGTCCTGGGACCACTGACAGCGATGGTTGTGCAATGCCCAGTGCACCCAGCAAGGTGGCTGATGCACTCC